>CM056055.1:185231128-185712907 GCA_029574335.1 Rana kukunoris | reverse complement strand
AGCATGTGAACTGATCATGTCTAGGAAGCTGGAAAAATAAAAAAGGTCGTGAAAAAAGCAGTGTGCCAAATATATATATAGACATCAGTGTCTACGGGGAAGGAAGTAGGAGGACTCCAAAAAGGGTTGTAGAAAGTTATGGGGGGGGGGGGGGGGGGGGGGGGGGTGGGGGTTCTGGTATTTTTCATTACAATACAAAGCTTACATTCTCCACAAATTACCTGTTCAGCAATAGACAAAAATCAGCAACCATCACAAGTGATTTTCTATTTACGAAGCTTCAAAAATGTTGTATTCTTAAAACTGATTGCGATGATGGCCATAAATGCTGTACTTAAAAAAAAAAAAAATGCACTTGTCCCAGAATAGCAGGACTCTGATATAGGCTGTTACAAGCTAGGCAAAAAAAAAAAATACATCACAGAAAGATCCCCCCCCAGCTAGCATTAGCCACCTTACATACCTTGTTTCTGGACTGCTGTAATAGTACTTGTAACTTGGGTTCCTTTGAGTTTATGATCTCTGGATGAACGCGCCCACTGGGATCTAAAATACAAATTAGTCTTAAAAAAAAAAAAAAAAAGGATTCATAATTCTGAAAATCCACCGCCTTATACAGTTGTTTGCTGCTTTGCTGACCAAGGACTCTCCAAAGATGTGCAAGTTGCCTATGACAATTTATTCAGTGATGTTAACAGATATTAAAGATCGTCAACCAGTTCATATTGTTTGATTTGTCTTATCTGTCAAAGGGGAATCCATGAGCTCCAGCGGAAAACAAGAAAGGGGAGAATCTGGCTGTTCTGTGCAAACCATTGCACGAGCAGGCAGGAGAACATGTTAGTAAGAAGGCCATGACAAAATGTCTTTTTGAGATACTAACATTTTGAAAGGCAGACCGTGGGGTAAGCAAAAGAGTTTCCCAGATCACTTGAAAAAGCAATGGTGCATAAAAGCAATGCATGGATATAAAACAAATCCATCAGCAGGTTTAATGTGTTTCCTGTATAAGGAGGTACAAAAAAAAACTCCTTAATGAAACCTCTTAAATTTTTGAATAGAGCATTGAGAAAAAAAAAAAAAAAAAGTATATATTTTATAAAGGATATAACTTCACTAGTTTCATAACTCGTAACGGACTTACGCTTACGGTATACAGTCCCTGTGTAGCCTAGGCACGATGAAGATGACACACGACAACATCTGATAGACAACAGCATACATACTCGCTCCATTATATCCATATCCTTTCCCAGAATAAGACGAGACAGAGCTCCGTTCTTGCTTCCAAGATATGACAATTTATTGGTATTTTCTCAGCTTCTTATACAGTCTCAAGCATAATGCAGTTTATCACAGGACAAATGTAGTCTCCACCACCCCCCTTCACACTCTAAAAGGCATTCAGGCAAGCTAACCTGTAGACTTGTCGGCACTGTATCTTCAATAGTGTTTCAATTAACACTGCAATAGAAAACGTAACACAGACATCTAGTTGAATAAGTTATCTAGACAGCTTTATCACACAATGCAGAGTCTAGTGAGAGTGGGTGCAATCAACACCTTCAACGGAATGTCTTTTACAGTGAATAGCCAACACCTTAAGATATTTCAATAGCATATTATACAAAGGTATGACTCACTCTGGTCTTGTAGACCTGAATTAACACCTTTCAAAAAGCCTGTGTGGCCCAGATTGAATAGCTAACAGCTTTTGATATTTGAAGACATCCTGCAAACATGAATTATTATTAATGTCCCATCTTCTGTAATATATGAATTATGATTCTTTGTCACCATATGGCCCTAGTGGACATAAGGTGACCCTAGAGACATAGAGATATATCTCAGTCTGTCACGGGCCATTCCGTTACACTAACTTAGCCTAAGATTAGGAATCCCGGTGGTGTCAGATTCCTGGAGGTGACCATCTTCTGGGCATCAGGCGGGTAGGGCAGGTGGGTTTTTACCCCCCTCCCCCTCTTTCATTTGGCACCTTTCCCTTCATTTTGTTCTCTCTTCTTCTCCCCATTTCCTCTGTTACCTCCCCCTTGCCACTTTTATATTTTTCCAACTGGTAGTTATATGTTGCTTTTTTCCTTGAACTTAGAGTGGTTGCAAACCCTTGCAGGCCACTTATTACCCCTAGGTAAGCCTAGATTAAGGCTTACCTGTAGGTGCAACAAATATCTCTTAAACCTACACGGTTTAGAAGATATTTGTATAAAAAAAAAAAAAAAAAAACAACACAGCACTGATGTCTAATGCGCATCCGTAGACAACGGCCCACCCACTGAGCGTGCTGTCAGTGAATGGGGTATACGCCGTAAGTGGTGAGCATTCACGTGCAAATGCGCGGCAGCGACTTAATCGCGGCTTCAGCCAGTCACAGCGCTGGAGCCACGATACTCGGAAGTCACTCCGAGAGACATGGCGGCGACCAAGGAGGTGAACGAGGGTGACTGCAGGGGCTTCGATCTCAGGCAAGTGCTTCATAATGAGCTAGTATGCTATACAGAAAAGAATAAATGGATGATTAATTGTTGAGTAAATTGAACCCCAATAAACATCCAAAAATTGAGGAATGGTGCCGCATTGACAGCTGTTCATCAAATGTCTAAACCGCTATTGTACAGATCAGTCACAAGGTGGGTAGCAATATTGTCCAAACAAAAATATGAATTAGCACAGGTATTTCAATATCCAGAAAATCCAATTCCATGCACAATACCCGGTGATAAACAAATTAAAATAAGTGCCCGTCACCGCAACAAGATGTCCGCTATACCGGAAGGCAAGCATAAAAAGCAGCAGTCGGCTGTGACCCAGCCACGGCCTTTCGCTTGCACGTAGGAACCGAGGGGTGCCTCCAGGAAACCAGGACAATAGCAATGGATAAATCAGACTAGAGGAGGGAAGAATAAATAATGCAGGGAATTATTTGTGCCTATAGAAGCTGTAATCATCGTAACTTACCCAGGAAGACAATTCTTGGGATGTATCCACCATCAGGGCTATTATGCATCATCTTTGGTTCCTCCTCATCACTAGATTTAGAAAAACAATTTATTAAATAGTTGACACTCTTGGTCTACATATAATCATGATATTTCATTAATTATAAATATAAATATAAACTATCCCTTATTTTCAAGAGTGTTAGTTATATTTTAGTTTGAATTTAATGAGATATGAAAATTACAGTCAGTTGACCAACAATAGAAGGTCTTAGGCTGGTGTTTTAAAGCTTTGTGAATTGAGCCTAAAGTGTGCAAGTTACACAGGATCCCCCCCCTCTTAAAAAAAAAAAAAAGCCACAACCCAAATTTAGAAAAGTCTGCCCCTGCCAACCACAAAGTGAGAGTATTGTTCTCTTTGCGGACACAGCAATCTCACTTACTCTACCGTGCCACTACTGAGTCAGAGCTCTCTAAAAAGCAGGAACTATGAGCTTTAGAGTTTTGCAGAGCTTATACATGTGGCCCGCAGAGAGCCATCTGATGTAGCCCACCGACCTTCTCTTGGAATGGTGGGTTGGCATGCCCAGATCGCGGTTTGCCAACGCGCGATCCCAGAGCATCAGTGTTGTGAATGAAGACAGCGATAGCGGAAGCAAGCGGCTGCGCAGCGAGAGCCAGCGAGCTAAGCCGATGCTTCCTGTATAGCGCCGACTTCCTGTCAAGCGGAGTGACACCAAATGCACTCTATGGCAAACTGCAGCTAGCCCGCTGGAAAGCCACAGGTGTACTGTGCTGCATTCCTCAGGTGTGGGTAAACACATCACACATTAGCGTGAACGCAGCCTTAGGCCCCTTTCATTCAGCTCATGATCAGACCTCTCCATTATAGCTCCAGTCACTATTGAGCAACAGATGTAAACAGTGTTGTGTCCATTTAACCTGCCTACCTCCTGCATTCAAGATCCCGCAGAAAAATCAATACGCAAAACCAAAAAAAACAGAAGGGGTATCTATCCCTTCCATACGGGTACCTGATCGGAGGGCCCATATTGTGGCGTGGCCCGCGACCGATTACCAGTCGCTTAAGTGGCTCTCGCTCTTGAAAAAGTTGGGCACCCCTGGTGTATAGAGTTCTGACTCAATTGGGGGGGTGAGCTGTGGGACATCTCAACTGTCGTTAAGCAATATAAGACTTCATGTGCACTAGCAGCTCCTAAAACCTTGAGTTTAGAAGCCTTTAGCTTTTTTTTTGCCAAACATCATAAACTCACCTCCATATAAAGTCTATGTGCCCATGTACCCCGGCTTTTAGCAGAGCCAGTTTGCGGTGTCACTGCATTTCGCGTTTTCCCGCGGCCACAGTCAGGATAGGCGAGTGTACATGTAGTCTAAGAAGATCTGCTTTCTGCACCTATTTTGTTGACTGAATAGTAAAAGGAGAAGCAGCAGTCTGATAAGCTCATCTCTCTACTCTTTGCTCCTGTCAACATGCTCTGTGCACATGTAGTGCAGTTCAATTAGCCCCCATTTCTCTCAGCCCCTCACCCTCTACTAGTCATACACATTTCTACTGTTAAACTTAAAGACTATACCAACAGATCAATGCAAGTTCAATTTTTACCAAATCAACCCTCAAGGGTTAATCAACACATACACACTCATAAAAGACAAAACCATTTTTTTAAGCAAAGCCACTTTACATTATTTTCATTATGTTCTAGTTTCTGCTTGATCATTAACATTAAAATCAATCAACACATTCCCTACACAAAAAAAATACATAGACTCCCGTATAACCCCACGAACAGCAGTACAGTCACCACAGACAACCCACTCAAAAACAATTATATCAGCAATACCTAGCAATCATCACCTTTCACTATATATAATACTACTAGATTTATAGCTACAGCTTCCGGTACGTTGTTCCAGTTTTGACATACAGTAGATGGTCTTAGCTGGCAATACATTATACATTCTTTATTCAATTTCCTTTAGATTTCCACCCTCATGTAGTGCAAGGTACCTACAAAACAGCAACCATTATCTTGCAACCAGCACATTGAGACACTCACTCCTATAAAAAAACTCCCACGCATCCAACACCATACGTGGATACAGCTAATCATCCCCTGCTGTGCTACTGTATTCCGATAGAAGGGACCTCCCCGCCACTCCCCCTTCCCTGGTCAGAATACACAGATCAGTGCTGCTAGCCATTCCCTCCCCCTGAATGAAATTTTTCCCCAGCAAAAGTCCAGCTTTTGTTGAACAGAACCACACAACACACAACCACCACATCAAAATTCAGCTGGTCCTGATTTAAAACCGGTAATTCCTCACATATCACTTACCCTGCTTAACCACTTAAGTCCCCCTGACCATCTACCCTCACCAAATGCCCTCCCCCCTATGCCCAACCAAGGCGTTTTAATTCGGCACAGCAGTCGCTTTAACAGACAACTTTGCCCAAACCATCAACCCCCCGTCCCTGGGCTCTCCAAACAAAATTTGCGTCCTTTTCCCCCCACATAAAAAAGCTTTTTTGTTATTTCCCCGATTGCCTCTTTTTTTTTTTTTTTTGCGAAATAACCAAACAAAAGACCGATAATTTGGATTTTATTCTTATTATAATTATAAAAAACAAACCGAATTCAGCCACATGTCTTTAGTTAAACAAAAAAGAATAATCGCAATATATAAAAAAAAAAATAAAAATTAGCTACCTATCGGCAACAGTGACACTAATATAGTGATCAGAAATCGAATCGCTTAGTGACACTGGCAATAGGGGGTGAAAGGGTTAACTAGGGCGGTGATCAAGGGGTTAAACCTTTATTGGGGGGGGGGGTACGGGGCTACCCTGGACCCAACACTAACTGCCTGTCACACTGACACTAAATGTAGTGATCAGTAAATATATGATCACTGCAATCAGTGACACTGTGACAGGGGGCTGGGGTGGAGATCTGACGGACGGGGTTAATGTGCCTATGTGTGTGGTGTCAGTGCGAACTTACTTGTAATGTCTTCTCTCCTCTCGCCGGATTGAAAATACCGCCAAGAGGAGAGGTGACATCACTTCCTCTGCCTGTGTTTACATTACACAGGCAGAGGAAGTGCAGAGCGGGGGGGGGGGATGCCAGATTAGCTGGGAGCGATCGCGAGGGGGCAGACAAAAACTAACAGCCGCCCCCTCATCCCGGGTCGGTCCCAGAGGTAAAACGCCCGCCGCATGTAGCGGGGAGTCCCGATCGGACCCCCGACCCGCAAGAAGGCAGGGACGTACATGTATGCCCATCTGCCTGTACGTGCCATTCTGTACGGCGGGCGTTAAGTGGTTAAGAATTTTTTTTAGGATCATAGAACAAGTCTAGTTGAAGGTAAATAATTACTGATGGCTATACCATAACCTGAATAAATGAGAAGCTTCACAAATACAGGAGAACTCTACTATCTGCCAAAGATTTGAAATTCTGTGTCATCTTCCTGCCCACAAACTGTCATGTTTTTTTTTGTTACACCCCCCGCCGTCGCTAGCGGCGGAGGGGATCGGGTCCTGTCGGCAACTCTGTTGGGATACGAGTGAGGGGCAAAAAAAAAAAAAAAAAAAAAAAAAAAAAAAAAAAAAAAAAAAAATCTCGCCCCCACCCGTTCCCATAGCTAGTCTGCTGGGCGGAAGTGATGTCAAAACGTCAGTCCCGCACCCAGCGTTTTAAAGAAAACATTTTTTTTTTCTAAAATTTGAAAAATTCCTCTTTTTTCTTCTTTGCAAAACATTTAAGCCTAAATATGAGATCTGAGGTCTTTTTGACCCCAGATCTCATATTTAAGATGACCTGTCATGCTTTTTTCTATTACAAGGGATGTTTACATTCCTTGTAATAGGAAATAAAAGTGATTAATTTTTATTTATTTATTTATTTTGGTGGTATAAAATTATAAATAATTAAAATAAATAAGAAAACCAAAAAAAAAATTTTTTATAAACGCACCATCCCGACGAGCTCGCAGCCACTCAGAAGCGAACGCATACGTGAGTAGCGTCCGCATATGAAAACGGTGTGTTCAAACACACAGTGAGGTAGGTATCGCCGCGATCGTTAGAGCGAGAGCACATAATTCTAGCCCTAGACGTCTCTGTATCTCAAAAAAATGCAAACCTGTAGAATTTTTTTAAACGTCGCCTATCGAGAATTAAGGGTAAAAGTTTGACGCCATGCCACGAAGCGGGCGCAATTTTTTAGCGTGTCATGTTGGGTATCATTTACTCTGCGTAACATTATCTTTCACAATATATAAAAAAATTGGGCCAAATTTATTGTTTTAATTCAAAAAAGTAAATTTTTTTCAAAAAAAGTGCGCTTGATCAGACTACGCTGTGCAAATACGGTGTGACAAAAAGTATTGCAATGACTGCCATTTTATTCTCTAGGGTGTTGAAAAAAAATATATATAATGTTTGGGGGGTTTAAGTAATTTTCTATAAAAAATGTATTCTCGTATATCACCGAATCTGAAAAACAGGCCCGGTGGGCAAGTGGTTAAGGAATCGCCAGAATATTCGCTTAAGAAGAACAGCAGCAGTTGTCTCTCAACCTCTACATTCACCATCACAAAGTTGTGACAGAGTTCAGATATCTCCTTGGACTCTGCAAACTTTTGCTTCAGAGACTGCATGAGAAAAACATGGAAAGACTGATGATTAAGAGGGATCCAACCAGCAGGGTTAACAGATATACAAAGAATAATATTTTTACACCGAGATCCAGCACTATCCACAACAACATGCAACTACCAGAAAAAAATCATTTAAGGTCCCAAAGTGCACATTGAGATTTCTCATGTTGCACTACAGATTTTGATTACAGTGCAGAAAGTAAAGTATTTGAACACCCTGCTAGTTATTTTGAGTTCTCCCACTTGGAAATCATGGAGGGGTCTGAAATTGTTACCGTAGGTGCATGTCCACTGTGAGAGACAATCAAAAAAAAAAAAATCCAGAAATCACAATGTATGATTTTTTTAACTATTTATTTGTATGATACAGCTGCAAAGAAGTATTTGAACACACATGTCTATCAGCTAGAATTCTGACCCTCAAAGACACTGTTAGTCTGCCTTTAAAATGTCCACCTCCACTTCATTTATTATCCTAAATTAGGATGCACACTGTTTGAGGTCATTAGCGGCATAAAGACACCTATCCACCCCATACAATCAGTAAGAATCCAACTACTAACACGGCCCATGACCAAAGAGCTGTCCAAAGACACTAGAGACAAATTGTACACCTCCACAAGGCTGGAAAGGGCTACGGGAAAATTGCCAAGCAGCTTGGTGAAAAAAGGTCCACTGTTGGAGCAATCATTAGAAAAATGGAAAAGAAGCTAAAACATGACTGTCAATTCCCTCGGACTGGGGGCTCCATGCAAAATCTCACCTCAGTGGGGTCTCAATGATGATCCTAAGAAAGGTGAGAAATCAGCCCAGACTACACGGGAAGGAGACTGGTCAAGACCTGAAAAGAGCTCGGGAGACCACCGTTTCCAAGGTTACTGTTGGTAATACACTAAGATGTCATGGTTTGAAATCATGCATGGCACGGAGAGGTCCCTTGCTTAAACCAGCACATGTCAAGGCCCGTCTAAAGTTTGCCAATGACCATTTGGATGATCCAGAGGAGTCATGGAGCAGAGATAAAGTCATGGTGTCAGATGAGACACCAAAATAGAACTTTTTGGTCATAATTCCACTGAACCGTGTTTGGAGGAAGAAGAATGATGAGTTACCATCCCAAGAACACCATCCCTACTGTGAAGCATGGGGGTGGTAGCATCCAGGCGGACTGACAACTCATGGGGCCCCCGGGCAATAGAAGTATTATGGGTCCCTCCAGGCTTACAGATGGGCACCAAGCCAGGTGGCAGTACAGAGGCTGGCAGCTAAAATCTTGGGATTTTCACATCAAAAGCAGTCGGTTTGGAAATATCATGGAGACAGGTGTGAAAAAAAACACAGATTTTTACACTGTCCCATGGAATGAGCAAGGGACACCCTCGTGTTTTGGATATAAAACTAAGTAAAAACACAAGATCAATAAAAAAACCTAAAGATTTAATACTCACCCTGTTTTATATTGCCCTGGGCCCTCGGGTCCCTTTGTGCATGGGTCCCCCTGGGCAGTGGCCGAGTTTGTCAATGGTCAGTCCGCCCTGGTTAGCATCATCTTTGGGGGTGTTTTTCTGCACATGGGACAGGGCGACTGCACTGTATTAAGGAGGAGGATGACCGGGGCCATGTATTGCGAGATTTTGGGCAACAACCTCCTTCCCTCAGTTAGAGCTTTGAAGATGGGTCGAGGCTGGGTCTTCAAACATGACAATGACCCGAAGCACACAGCCAGGATAACCAGAGGAGTGGCTCTGTAAGAAGCATATCAAGGTTCTGCGTGGCCTAGCCAGTCTCCAGACCTAAACCCAATAGAGAATCTTTGGAGGGAGCTCAAACTCCGTGTTTCTCAGTGACAGCCCAGAAACCTGACTGATCTAGAGAAGATCTGTGTGGAGGAGTGGGCCAAAATCCCTCCTCCAGTGTGTGCAAACCTGGTGAAAAAAACTACAAGAAACGTTTGACCTCTGTAATTGCAAACAAAGGCTACTGTACCAAATATTAACATTGATTTTCTCAGGTGTTCAAATACTTATTTGCAGCTGTATCATACAAATAAATAGTTAAAAATTCATACATTGTGATTCTGGAATTTTTTTTTTTTGATTATGTCTCTCACAGTGGACATGCACCTACGATGACAATTTCAGACCCCTCCATGATTTCCAAGTGGGAGAACTTGCAAAATAGCAGGGTGTTCAAATACTTATTTTCTGCACTGTATATGTACATAATTATCAAAATTAAAACATATTGAATGCTTTATTAAAAAATATAGCTATATATGCTTTGGTTTGTGTACAAAAAATATGCGCACACACAAACAAATCCCCCCCCCCCCCCCCCACAGGTAGGTATGTACCAATACATATTCAAGCTATGTATAATGGATATGGGCTGAAAGTGCACACTCAGGTTTAATGCGAGGGTATGTACATCCAAATCGGAGGAAGGGTTTAGGAAATAGAGCTCTTAAGACCAGCCATACCCCTTTTCAAGGGTCCAAAAGTATTTGGACAATTGAATCAAAAGCTGTTTCATGGCCAGGTGTGGGCTACTCCGTTAATTAAGCAGGTAAAAGTTCTGGAGTTAATTCTAAATGTGGTATTGGAAACTATTGCTGTGAACCTACATCATGTGTTCAAAAGGAGCAGTCCATGCAAGTGAAACAGGCCACTGTAAGGCTTCAAAAACGAAACAAATCCATCAAAGGCTGCATTCACACCTAATCGCGCGTCCTGACCCACGAATTGCGGCGACAAATGTGAGGCGTTTTGTACCGCGATTTGCGGCGACAAAACGCCTCGTTTTTAATCCCCCTTTTTGGAGAGGTCCATCATCTCCTATGCCGAAGCCGAAGGACGCCTGAAAAAAAAAGGGTCCGGGACTTGTTTTGGGCTTCAGGCGTTCGGCGTGGAGATGTGAACCATCTCCATAGAGGCGAATGTTAAATTTCCCCTCCAGCGTATGCGGCGTCGGGCGTGGAAAACGCCTAAATGTGAATGCAGCCTAAGAAGCCGAAGACACAGAAACATAAAAAGGCCCGGCCATCCACAGAAGACATCAGTGGTGGATGATCTCAGGACCCTCTCTATGTTAAACCACTTAAGACCCGGACCAAAATGCAGGTAAAGGACCTTGCCCCTTTTTGCGATTCGGCACTGCGTCGATTTAACTGACAATTGCGCGGTCGTGCGACGTGGCTCCCAAACAAAATTGGCGTCCTTTTTTCCCCACAAATAGAGCTTTCTTTTGGTGGTATTTGATCACCTCTGCGGTTTTTATTTTTTGCGCTATAAACAAAAATAGAGCGACAATTTAAAAAAAAAATGCAATATTTTTTACTTTTTGCTATAATAAAAATCCCCCAAAATATATAAAAAAACATTTTTTTTCCTCAGTTTAGGCCGATACGTATTCTTCTACCTATTTTTGGTAAAAAAAAAAAAAAAAAAAAAAAAAAAAAAAATCGCAATAAGCGTTTATCGGTTGGTTTTCGCAAAATTTATAGCGTTTACAAAATAAGGAATAGTTTTATTGCATTTTTATTAATTATTTTTTTTTTACTACCAATAGCGGCGATCAGCGATTTTTTTCGTGACTGCGACAATATGGCGGACACTTGACAATTTTGACACATTTTTGGGACAATTGTCATTTTCACAGAAAAAAATGCATTTAAATTTGCATTGTTTACTGTGGAAATGACAGTTGCAGTTTGGGAGTTAACCACAGGTGGCACTGTAGGGGATGTGTGACTATGTGTTTTGTTTACTACTGTAGGGGGGTGTGGCTGTAGGTGTGACGTCATCGATCGCATCCCCCTATCACAGGGATGACGCGATCGATGCTACAGCCACAGAGAAGCACGGGGAAGCCGTGTGTACACACGGCTCTCCCAGTTCTTCCGCTCCAGGGACGGATCGCCGCACTGCAGCGGCGATCGGGTCCGCGAATCCCGCGGTCCCGGAGCTTCAGACCGGTTCGCGGGCGCGCGCGCCCGGCGACCCACGGCTGGGTACTAAAATCAACGTATATATACACGTTGATGTGCCCAGCCGTGCCATTCTGCCGACGTAAATGTGCAGTAGGCGGTCCTTAAGTGGTTAAAGAAAAACCCATTCTTAATCTCCTAATACTGTTACACATGTTTAGTAAGCCCCGATTTTATGAATTTGTTGCCTAATGTGCCTTGCTCACCGCTTGTTCTTTCAAATATCTTAAATAAACTTGCTTTTTAAAAAAAAAAAAAAAAAAAAAAAAAAAAAAACACATTCACAACATCCAGACAAGTGAAGGACACTCTCCAGGCGGTGGGCATATTGTCAAAGTCTACAATCAAGAGAAGACTTCACAAGAGCAAATACAGAGGGTTCACCACAATGTGCAAACCATCCATAAACCTGAAGAATAGAAAAGCCAGATTTTTTTTTTTTTTTTGGAAAAGTAATCGAAAAAAAGCTGGACCCGTTCTGGAAAAGCATTCTTTGGACAGATGAAACAAAAGATTAATTTGTACCAGAATGATGGGAAGAAAAAAAAAAAGTGTGGAGAAGGCTTGGAACAGCTCATAAGTAAGGCTGCATTCACACCTGAGCGTAGGCGATTTGTGGAGTTTTGTTACTGCGATTTGCCACGACAAATTGCAGCGTTTATTGCCGCGACAAAACGCTGCGTTTACCGCATTTTTGTACAGGCCATTGGCACCAATGGAAAACGCCCTAGCCGCCCGATTCGCGCGACAAAAAAGGGTCCGGGACTTGGAATTCAGTCGTTCGTTCGGCGGTTTGCAGTGGAGATGTGAACCATCTCCATAGAGAATAATGTTATTTTTCCCCTCTTTGAGCGTCGCGCTTCAGGCAACAAAACGCTCAGGTGTGAATGCAGCCTAAAAGCACATGACATCATCTGTAAAACATGGTGGAGGCAGTGTGATGGCATGGGCATGCATGGGTCATTGGTGCCTATTGATGTGACAGAAGCAACCGAACAAATTCTGCAGCGTTTAGAGATACAAGGGAAGCCCGGATTCAGCCAAAGGCAGAAAAGTTGATTGGACAGCGCTTCACAGTACAGATAGAGAATGATCCAAAAACACACTGCAAATTAAGCCAGGAGCTTTTGAAGGAAAAGTAGTGGAATATTCCGCAATGGCCGAGTCAATCTCCTGATCTCAACCCAAATGAGCATGCATTTCACTTGAAGGCAAAACTAAAAAGCAGAAAGACCCACAAACAACTGAAGACAGTTGCAATTAGAGCCTGGCAAAGCATCAGAAAGGAGGAAACCCAGTCTTTGGTAATGTCCATGGGTTCCAGTCATTGCCAGTAAAGGATGCAAAAAATACAAAATATTAAAAATTTATTTTTATTTATTAGATTTCATTTAAGCCCATGAAAATGGGGGAACTGTATGGAAATGATTGCAGTTCCTAAAACTTTTAATTGATATTTATGTTTAACCCCTTGAATTAAAGCTGAAAGTCTGCACTTCAAATTCACTTGGATTGTTTTAAATTTTATTCTGGTGGCATACAGAGCCAAAAGTATGAAAGGTGTGTCCGTGTCCAAGTATATATGGACCTAATTATATATATAATATATATATATATATATATATATATATATATATATATATATATATAATCTCCACTCCCCACCCCCAAGACAAACATGGCTTATTCATTTTGGCAGTATGGTCTTGGAATTTTTTGTTTTTCTTTTCTATGTAATCTATAAACAAACAATTAGAAAACTATAAATCCTATTCTACATGTCACTCAAAATCATCATTATGTTTCTGGTAGAAGACATTGCGAATATATATGAAAAAAAGCCATTTCTTTCAATTGCCATTTTTTTTATAAATCGCTATATTTTTTAAATAATAGCTAAGGTAGGAAGAAAATAATAAGGGCTAATTTAGGTTACCCAAAGAGTAAATACTGTATTTATTGGCGTATAACACTCACTTTTTTACCCTGAAAATAGAGGGTAAACTGTGCCTGCATGTTGTACGCAGGGGGCGTAGGAAGTTGGAAGTTAGGATGCGTTTTATACGCCTGTGCGTGTTGTAAGCCAATAAATACAGTAGTTTAATCAGAAAAAAAAAAAAAAAACCCTCACTTGTAGGGTTGCTTTACCAGACCTCTTTGATTTGAATATGAACTAAACAAGGAAAACACAACGAAACAATGTTGTATTGTATTTCTGACTGACCAAGCTTTGTTTTTGCTGTAGCAGCTGCTGTAATACTCAGCAAGAGTTGCTGGAAACATCGTCAGCAGAGAGACAGGGTATATTACATATGTTTACTGGGCGTGCTATGTGCCGTTAAAGAAGAGAAGGATAATAAATTATGCACAAGAAGAATCCTGAACTTTGTTACCTTTGCAGGCTCCACACCATGTCTTATGTATCAGAAGCATTATCGGCAGCCCACTGCAAAGAAGAAGAAAAAATACACTTTTTTTGTTTACCAAGCTAAAAGTAAACTTCACCCTTGACACCGCTATGGAGATATGTCTTACTTGGCTACTTGTCAGGACCTATAATAAATCATATCTAAGCTATAGTAAGACAGCTTGCTTGGGCATGTGCAACACTAACCCAAAATGCAAAATGTGTGCAATGGTATTGCACAGAGAAGCCCCAAACTTCCTCTTCTGGAATTTCCCTCTCCTCTTCTCGGTGCGCCCCCACAGGAAGCCACTTTCTATGGTTGAGCACTTGCAGGCTCTCTCCCAAGCTGAGCTGTGTGCTGCCATCTGCAGCCCCTCACCACAGCACTTGATAGACAGAAGTCAGAGCTTATGGCTCTCACTGCTGTCTTGAACCTGTGAGAGGGGAGAGAGAACCAGAGCTGCCGCAGTGGGTACAGCGCCAGATCGATCCAAGACTTAAGCAAGTAGATGGGGAGGTGACTGTGCTCACGCTCGCATTTGCACATGAGTACAGGAAGACTGGAGTGCTTACTCATTTTAACACTTTTTTTTCAACTTTTTTTCTATGACAAGGGATATAGCATGTGATAGCTTGGGCAATGACAGGTCCTCTTTATGGAGGGATCTGGGGTCTATTGGACCCCATATCTCTCCTCTGGTCACCAAAGCCTATTATGAAACCGAGTCCGATTTGACCTGTCTGCTCTCAGCCAAAAGTCAGTCTGGGCAATCTGCAAGGTCTGGGCAGCCTGCCAAGTTTTGAAAACATTCTTTATCAGTGGAAAGTTAAGTCTAAACATTGTATCTCTTCAAAGGAATAAACTTTCTGTATGTAAATTAGGAAAATAAATTAGGAATTTTTAACCACTTAAACACCAAACCTTTTTCTGGCAGCTCTTTTCACGTTAAAATCATTTTTTTGCTAGAAAATTACTTAGAACCCCCAAAGATTATATAACTTTTTAGTAAAGACCCTAGAGAATAAAATAGCGGTTGTTGCAATATTTTATGTTGCACTGTATTTGCGCAGCAGTCTTTTTAAATGCATTTTTTTGGGCGAAAAAATTACCTTAAAAAAAAAAAAAAAAACACAACTAGCCAGAAAAGTAAGCCCTTTTTTTGTTGTATAAATGTAAAATATTTTACGCCGTGAGAATCGTTATCTTCATTCTAAGCAAAAAGATTGCGATTCTCATTTTGGCCAGAATCGTGCAGCTCTAGCTTGCAGGCATCATCCCGGTATAACTGCTTCAATCCATCATATAACAGCCAGGAAGCAAGGACATGCTAAAGAAAGCATAGAGTGCACCAAATACAGCAAATGAAGTCAGTAAGGACATTACCTGCTGGCAGCCTCCTGCTTCCCATCTTCTAGTGTTCTCCAGTGAATGTGATCTCCAAACCCTGTGGGGGAAAATAAAGTTAAATAGACGCAGAGCGGCTTCTCTTTTGCATAGTAAAAAAAAAAACAGAGGGCCCCAATATGCATTGCATTAAGGCAGCTTTTTTTTTTTTAATGGGCTGCCAACACATCCCAGTGCATTAAAAACTGGGCCTGACACTTTTCTTCCCACGCAGTACTGCACAAGCATTTGTTGTGGTCTGGCATCAGACTCGTGGCTCCTATAATAATGGATCAATACTAGAACCGCTGTATTTAAAGATGAAGTGGTGTTATGTCATGTGATCATCTGTAGGAAATGTTTGAGTATTCTGAGAGATGGCACCAGAATAGCCCAGAAGAGGGTATGTGTGCAAAATTAATTTGTTTCCTTATATATATATCTGCGGTCTATATCAAGTACAGATTTAATTGTGTGGCCCTTTGGATATGCCAGGGGCCGCACTTGGGGCCTTTTGCATTTACTGGGTTGATTACCTCTGCCATCCATCAGCTGAGCCCCTTTACTTTCTGCCTATTCATTCAGCAGAGCCCCAAATCATCATCCCTACAAGGCCAGTTTGCTATAAGAGGGTAAAAAAAGCCCCCCACCTCGGAATCCACTCGGCTAAAAAAAAAAAAACTCCCCAGTCCCGGAGTCCCTTCACTTAAGCCCACCCCCCCCCCCATCCTGAAGTCTCATTGGCAAAGCCCACCCCCTCACTGGTCCAGGAGTCCCCACCAATCATCCCCACAGTTACCTCAGATGTGCACCGCCCTTGGCCTCACAGCTGGGCACCCCCCTGGCCCAACAGCTGGGCACCTCCTCAGCTAGGCTCCCCTCTCGTCCCCACAGCTTGGCACCCCCCGCCCCCTTCATCCCCTCAGCTGGGCACCCCCTTGTCCCCTCAGCTGGCCACCCCACCCCCTTAGCTGGGCACCCCCCATCCCCACAGCTGGGCACTCTCCAACACCTCCTCAGCTAGGCACACCCTGCCCCCTTCATCCCCAAAACCTGGGCACCCCCTGGCCCCCACAGCTGGGGGCCCCCCAGCTGGGCACCCCATCCCCTTAGCTGGGGACCCCCCCCCTCCTCAGCTGGGCACCCCCTTGTCCCTACAGCTGAGCACCCCCCCCTCATCCACTCAGCTCCCCCTCATTCCTACAGCTGAGCACCCCCGTCCCCTCCGCCGGGCACCCTCCTTGTCCTCTTAGCTCCCCTTCATCCCCAAAGCTGGGCACCACCCTGCCCCCTCAGCTAGGCACCACCCTCCTCCCCCCTCCCACTTAGCTGGGCACCCCCCCACAACTCCTCAGCTGGGCACCCCCCACAACTCCTCAGCTGGGCACCCCCCTCATCCCCTCAGCTGAGCACCCCCGTCCCCTCCGCTGGGCACCCCCCTCATTCCTACAGCTGAGCACCCCGTCCCCTCCGCTGGGCACCCTCCTTGTCCTCTTAGCTCCCCTTCTTCCCCAAAGCTGGGCACCACCCTGCCGCCTCAGCTCGGCATCACCCTCGTCCCCCCTCTCACTTAGCTGGGCACCCCCCCCCACAACTCCTCAGCTGGGCACCCCCCTCATCCCCACAGCTTCCCCCATCCCCTCAGCTGAGCACCCCCGTCCCCTCCGCTGGGCACCCCCCTCGTCCCCCCAGCTCCCCCTCATTCCTACAGCTGAGCACCCCATCCCCTCCGCTGGGCACCCTCCTTGTCCTCTTAGCTCCCCTTCATCCCCAAAGCTGGGCACCACCCTGCCCCTCAGCTCGGCACCACCCTCCTCCTCCCTCCCACTTAGCTGGGCACCCCCCCCCCCCACAACTCCTCAGCTGGGCACCCCCCCTCATCCCCACAGCTTCCCCCATCCCCTCAGCTGAACACCCCGGTCCCCTCCACTGGGCACACCCCTCGTCCCCTCATTCCTACAGATGAGCACCCCATCCCCTCCGCTGGGCACCCTCCTTGTCCTCTTAGCTCCCCTTCATCCCCAAAGCTGGGCACCACCCTGCCCCCTCAGCTCGGCACCACCCTCCTCCCCCCTCCCACTTAGCTGGGCACCCCCCCATTAAACTCCTTAGCTGGGCACCCACCTCATCCCCTCAGCTCCGCATCCTCCTTGTCTCCCTCAGCTCGGCACCCCTCCCCCTTATCTGGGCACCCCCCACACCTCCTCAGCTAGGCACCCCACTCGTCCCCACAGCTGGGCACCCCACTCGTCCCCAGAGTCCCCACATCTAGGCGCCCTCCTGCTGTTGCAATGACTATTCCCTTCAGTCCTGTAAGAATTCATCAAGTGACCCCCCAGGTTGTACCCATCCCCCTCCTCTGTACCATAATAGATCCAGAAAGTATGAATTACCCCGGCCCAGTCCGGCCTCAGCACACACCGCCGCCCCGACACACAGAACCACAATGCCGGACAGGAGCAGCACCGACCTCCGACCTTCTGATAGCTGCATGCTACCGGGAGAGCCGAGCCTGACACCGGACCGAGAATAGGAGGAAACCGGAGCCCGGGGGAAGTTATGTGAGGAGGAAGGGGCGGGGCCTTCCACTGACTGGGAGGGGTCACAAGAGAAAATGAAATGGATACAATGTAAACAGTGCGGAGATCACATTGTACATCCGGGAGAGAGAGAGGAGAGCACATCGTACATCCGGGAGAGAGAGATGAGAGCACATCGTACATCCGGGGGGAGAGAGAGAGGGAGGGAGAGCACATTGTACACCTGGGGGTCCGGGGGAGGGAGAGCACATTGTACACCTGGAGAGAGAGAGGGAGAGGAGAGCACATCGTACATCCGGGAGAGAGAGATGAGAGCACATCGTACATCCGGGAGAGAGAGATGAGAGCACATCGTACATCCGGGGGGAGAGAGAGAGGGAGAGCACATTGTACACCTGGGGGAGGAGAGGGAGAGGAGAGCACATCATTGTACACCTGGAGAGAGAGAGAGGAGAGCACATCATTGTACACCTGGAGGAGGAGAGGGAGGAAGAGCACATTGTACACCTGGGGGAGGAGAGGGAGAGGAGAGCACATCATTGTACACCTGGAGAGAGAGAGAGAGAGAGGAGAGCACATCATTGTACACCTGGAGGAGGAGAGGGAGGAAGAGCACATTGTACACCTGGGGGAGGAGAGGGAGAGGAGAGCACATCATTGTACACCTGGAGAGAGAGAGAGAGAGGAGAGCACATCATTGTACACCTGGAGGAGGAGAGGGAGGAAGAGCACATTGTACACCTGGGGGAGGAGAGGGAGAGGAGAGCACATCATTGTACACCTGGAGAGAGAGAGAGGAGAGCACATCATTGTACACCTGGAGAGAGAGAGAGAGAGGAGAGCACATCATTGTACACCTGGAGGAGGAGAGGGAGGAAGAGCACATTGTACACCTGGGGGAGGAGAGGGAGAGGAGAGCACATCATTGTACACCTGGAGAGAGAGAGAGAGGAGAGCACATCATTGTACACCTGGAGGAGGAGAGGGAGGAAGAGCACATTGTACACCTGGGAGAGAGAGAGGAGAGCACATTGTACATCCGAGAGAGAGGGAGGGAGAGCACATTGTACACCTGGGAGAGAGAGAGGGAGGGAGATCACATTGTACACCTGGGAGAGAGAGAGAGAGGGAGGGAGAGCACATTGTACACCTGGGAGAGAGAGAGGGAGGGAGATCACATTGTACACCTGGGGGAGGAGAGGGAGATCACATTGTACACCTGGAGAGAGTGAGAGGGAGAGGAGAGCACATTGTACACCTGGGGGTCGGACTGACAACTTATGGGGCACCCGGGCAATAGGAGATTATGGGGCCCCTGGGCAATAGATCATGGGGCCACACAGTACACACACAGAATACACATACACACACTGAGAAGGTACTGGAGAGGGCTTCAGAGACGGATGTTAAAAACACAGATTTCTACATGCTGTCCCTGATTTTACTGAGGCTGGCAACCCTGATGGGGCCCCCTAGTGGCATGGGGCGCTCGGGCAGTGCTCGAATGCCTTAAAGCGGAGTTCCACCCAAAATTGGAACTTCCGCTTATCCCACTCCTCACCCCATTACATGCCACATTTGGCATGTAATTTTTTTGGGGGGGAGTGGGGACTTCAGGAGGAGTGGGACTTCCTGTCCCACTTCCTCCTTCCGCCGAGGGGCTGGTAAGGCGATTAAGTCTAATCGCCTTACTGCAGCCCCTCCCTGTAGGCGTTCGCCTAGGACACTGACAGCTCCTAGGCGATCGCCTGTACAATGGGATGGTGCAGCGCCGCACCGTGCGCAGTGCCGCTCGCGCATGACTAGTGGGTGCCCGGCCGTGAAGCCGAAGGCTGTCACTAGGGTTGTCCCGATACCGATACCAGTATCGGGACCGATTCCGAGTATTTGCGGGAGTACTTGTACTCCAGCAAATACCCCCGATACCAAAATAGAATACTTCCCACCCCCGCTCGCCCGCCGCTCGCCGCACACCGCCCGAAGCACAACGCCCGCCGCCGCCGACCGCCGCTAATCCTGTGCACCTTGTAAACATGCAATACCCGCGGCGCCATGTACAGTGCAGAAAATAAGTATTTGAACACCCTGCTATTTTGCAAGTTCTCCCACTTGGAAATCATGGAGGGGTCTGACATTTTTATCGTAGGTGCATGTCCACTGTGAGAGACATAATCAAAAAAAAAAAATTCCAGAAATCACAATGTATGATTTTTTTAACTATTTATTTGTATGATACAGCTGCAAATAAGTATTTGAACACCTGAGAAAATCAATGTTAATATTTGGTACAGTAGCCTTTGTTTGCAATTACAGAGGTCAAACGTTTCTTGTAGTTTTTCACCAGGTTTGCGCACACTGGAGGAGGGATTTTGGCCCACTCCTCCACACAGATCTTCTCTAGATCAGTCAGGTTTCTGGGCTGTCGCTGAGAAACATGGAGTTTGAGCTCCCTCCAAAGATTCTCTATTGGGTTTAGGTCTGGAGACTGGCTAGGCCACGCCAGAACCTTGATATGCTTCTTACAGAGCCACTCCTTGGTTATCCTGGCTGTGTGCTTCGGGTCATTGTCATGTTGGAAGACCCAGCCTCGACCCATCTTCAAAGCTCTAACTGAGGGAAGGAGGTTGTTGCCCAAAATCTCGCAACACATGGCCCCGGTCATCCTCTCCTTAATACAGTGCAGTCGCCCTGTCCCATTTGCAGAAAAACACCCCCAAAGCATGATGCCACCACCCCCATGCTTCACAGTAGGGATGGTGTTCTTGGGATGGTACTCATCATTCTTCTTCCTCCAAACACGGTTAGTGGAATTATGACCAAAAAGTTATATTTTGGTCTCATCTGACCACATGACTTTCTCCCATGACTCCTCTGGATCATCCAAATGGTCATTGGCAAACTTAAGACGGGCCTTGACATGTGCTGGTTTAAGCAGGGGAACCTTCCGTGCCATGCATGATTTCAAACCATGACGTCTTAGTGTATTACCAACAGTAACCGTGGAAACGGTGGTCCCAGCTCTTTTCAGGTCATTGACCAGCTCCTCCCGTGTAGTCCTGGGCTGATTTCTCACCTTTCTTAGGATCATTGAGACCCCACGAGGTGAGATTTTGCATGGAGCCCCAGTCCGAGGGAGATTGACAGTCATGTTTAGCTTCTTCCATTTCCTAATGATTGCTCCAACAGTGGACCTTTTTTCACCAAGCTGCTTGGCAATTTCCCCGTAGCCCTTTCCAGCCTTGTAGAGGTGTACAATTTTGTCTCTAGTGTCTTTGGACAGCTCTTTGGTCTTGGCCATGTTAGTAGTTGGATTCTTACTGATTGTATGGGGTGGACAGGTGTCTTTATGCAGCTAATGACCTCAAACAGGTGCATCTAATTTAGGATAATAAATGGAGTGGAGGTGGACATTTTAAATGCAGACTAACAGGTCTTTGAGGGTCAGAATTCTAGCTGATAGACAGGTGTTCAAATACTTCTTTGCAGCTGTATCATACAAATAAATAGTTAAAAAATTCATAAATTGTGATTTCTGGAATTTTTTTTTTTGATTATGTCTCTCACAGTGGACATGCACCTACGATGACAATTTCAGACCCCTCCATGATTTCCAAGTGGGAGAACTTGCAAAATAGCAGGGTGTTCAAATGCTTATTTTCTGCACTGTATAGACACGCGATTGGACGGATCCGTCCAATCGCGAGCAAGGGGGGAGTGTCTATACACGGATACGTCCATAGACGTGTCTATACATGGCGCCGCGGGTATTTGTTACACGGGGATTAACCCTGCAGCAGCGGCGGCGGCGGAGGTATGGGGGACATGACATGGCTGCATATGTGGGGGGACATGACATGGCTGCATATGGGGGGGACATGACATGGCTGCAATATGTGGGGGGACATGACATGGCTGCAATATGTGGGGGGACATGACATGGCTGCAATATGAAGGGGGACATGACATGGCTGCAATATGTGGGGGGACATGACATGGCTGCATGAGTGGGGGGACATGACATGGCTGCATATGTGGGGGGACATGACATGGCTGCATATGTGGGAGACATGACATGGCTGCATATGTGGGGGGACATGACTGCATATGTGGGGGGACATGAAATGGCTGCATATGTGGGGGGACATGACATGGATGCATATGTGGGGGACAGGACATGGCTGCAATATGTGGGGGGACATGACATGGCTGCAATATGTGGGGGGACATGACATGGCTGCAATATGTGGGGGGACATGACATGGATGCTATATGTGGGGGACATGACATGGCTGCAATATGTGGGGGGACATGGCTGCAATATGTGGGGGGACATGGCTGCATTTGGGGACACGTTTTAAAAAAGTATCGGTATTCGGTATCGGCGACTACTTGAAAAAAAGTATCGGTACTTGTACTCGGTCCTAAAAAAGTGGTATCGGGACAACCCTAGCTGTCACAGCCGGGTGCCCACAGTATCAATGAGGATGCCGGCCGGGGAGGGGGGGAGAGGAGCGGAGCCCTGGCCGGCGCGTCGCTGGAATGCTGGAGCAGGTAAGTGTCTGTTTATTAAAAGCCAGCAGCTACACTTTTTGTAGCTACTGACTTTTAATAAACATACATTTTGGCTGGAACACCCCTTTAATGGTCAGTCCGCCCCTGCTTGCACCCTTTCCCTGCCAGAAGTTCCTGATACACTCTTGGGCTCCTCCATTCCCCGAATACTCCTTCCATCCCCAGCACGGCTCCCTCCACTTCACACTGTAATCCAGCCTGCACTTAGCTGTCTGTATCCTAGACTTAGGATCCCTGTCTATTTATTTCATATCTCACCCCTCCTAACACTCCCCCACAGTGCCTGATGTAACAGGAGACATAAAGAAAATAGTGTGCTGAGTAAGGGGGAAGTGTTCTGTGTCTCTATCTGAATTGCACTGTTTATGCTTTCTGTTTTTTCTCGTGAGCTCTCTGTCCATCTCTATTCATCCTGAAATCTCCCCAACCACCCCCGATTCCATCCTGCAATCTCCCCATCCCATCTATTCTGTGATCCCCCTGCAATGTCCCTGTCCACCCCCCCATCCCTTCCTGCAATCCCCCCATCCCATATTGCGATCCCCCATCCCATCCTGTGATCCTCCCATCCTGCGATCTCCCCATCCCATCCTGCGATCCCCCATCCCATCCTGCGATCTCCCCATCCCATCCATCCTGCAATCTCCCTGCAATGTCCCCGTCCACCCCCCCATCCTGCGATCTCCCCATCCCATCCTGCGATCTCCTCTCCCCATCCCATCCTGCGATCTCCCCATCCCATCCATCCTGCGATCTCCCTGCAATGTCCCCGTCCACCCCCCCATCCTGCGATCTCCCCATCCCATCCTGCGATCTCCTCTCCCCATCCCATCCTGCGATCTCCTCTCCCCATCTCACCCTGCGATCTCCTCTCCCCATCCCACCCTGCGATCTCCTCTCCCCATCCCACCCTGCGATCTCCTCTCCCCATCCCATCCTGCGATCTCCTCTCCCCATCCCATGCTGGTATCTCCTCTCCCCATCCCACCCTGCGATCTCCTCTCCCCATCCCACCCTGCGATCTCCTCTCCCCATCCCACCCTGCGATCTCCTCTCCCCATCCCACCCTGCGATCTCCTCTCCCCATCCCATCCTGCGATCTCCTCTCCCCATCCCATGCTGGTATCTCCTCTCCCCATCCCACCCTGAGATCTCCTCTCCCCATCCCACCCTGAGATCTCCTCTCCCCATCCCA
Organism: Rana kukunoris; assembly: GCA_029574335.1. NCBI lineage: Eukaryota > Metazoa > Chordata > Amphibia > Anura > Ranidae > Rana > Rana kukunoris. Next base: position 185,689,184 of record CM056055.1, on the reverse strand, counting down.
CCCTGCGATCTCCTCTCCCCATCCCACCCTGCGATCTCCTCTCCCCATCCCACCCTGCGATCTCCTCTCCCCATCCAACCCTGCGATCTCCTCTCCCCATCCCACCCTGCGATCTCCTCTCCCCATCCCACCCTGCGATCTCCTCTCCCCATCCAACCCTGCGATCTCCTCTTCCCATCCCACCCTGCGATCTCCTCTCCCCATCCCACCCTGCGATCTCCTCTTCCCATCCCACCCTGCGATCTCCTCTCCCCATCCCACCCTGAGATCTCCTCTCCCCATCCCATCCTGAGATCTCCTCTCCCCATTCTATCCCGAGATTTCCTCATCCCATCCCGAGATCTCCTCTTTCCACCCTGCGATCTCCTCTTCCCACCCTGCGATCTCCTCTCCCCATCCCATCCTGCGATCTCCTCTCCCCATCCCATCCTGAGATCTCCTCTCCCCATCCCATCCTGAGATCTCCTCTTCCCATCCCACCCTGCGATCTCCTCTCCCCATCCCACCCTGCGATCTCCTCTCCCCATCCTGCGATCTCCTCTCCCCATCCCATCCTGAGATCTCCTCTCCCTATCCCATCCCGAGATCTCCTCTCCCCATCCTGAGATCTCCTCTCCCCATCCCATGCTGCTATCTCCTCTCCCCATCCCACCCTGCGATCTCCTCTCCCCATCCCACCCTGCGATCTCCTCTCCCCATCCCACCCTGCGATCTCCTCTTCCCATCCCACCCTGCGATCTCCTCTCCCCATCCCACCCTGCGATCTCCTCTTCCCATCCCACCCTGCGATCTCCTCTCCCCATCCCACCCTGAGATCTCCTCTCCCCATCCCATCCTGAGATCTCCTCTCCCCATTCTATCCCGAGATTTCCGCATCCCATCCCGAGATCTCCTCTTTCCACCCTGCGATCTCCTCTTCCCACCCTGCGATCTCCTCTCCCCATCCCATCCTGCGATCTCCTCTTCCCACCCTGCGCTCTCCTCTCCCCATCCCATCCTGAGATCTCCTCTCCCCATCCCACCCTGAGATCTTCTCTCCCCATCCCATCCTGAGATCTCCTCTCCCCAACCCATCCTGGGATCTCCTCTCCCCATCCCATCCTGCAGTCTACCCATCCCAGCCATCCTGCGCTCCCCCTGGCAGTCTGCGATAGCACCCCCTTATTAAGTCTACTAAGTCCCGTTCGACGATCTGGCAGCCAACTTGAAACCCCCCCCCCCCCGCTCAACAACTTTAAATGACAAATGTTTTTTTCCCCATGATAGTATCCCCCCGCTCAACAACTTTAACCCCAAGTGTGTCCCTCGTCCCTCATTCACAAGTTGGGAGGTATGGGCACCATTAACCACTTGCCGAGACTGCCACACGTACATATACGTCGGCAGAATGGCATGAGCAGGCAAAGCATTGTCCCAAAAAATTGATAAGGGGCCAGCCCCCCCTCATTAATCACTTAATAAGTCTCTAATTATGTGAGATCTAACGTTAAAACCACTTGACCTTACCGGATCTAACGAATATCTATCAGCCTGAATGATTTTTGGCCCAAAATATTGGCCAGAAAATTTGATAGGGGGGGCTGATGACGGGTTAGCCCCCCCAGCAAATAACTGTTAATATTGCTTCTTCTGTGTGAGATCTAACGCAAACAATGATTGATCTAACCTGATCTGACAAAGATCTAACAAACTGCATAAAAAAAGTCAAATTTTTTTATATTGGGGGGCAAACCCGGCAGAGGTCGATAGGAGCCCACCTGACTCCTGGAAAGGGACCTCCTGGCTGCTGCAACTCTGACCCCTGGGTGAGACCTCCTGTCTCCTGGCTGGGGCTCCTCTAACTCCTGGGTAAGATCTCTTGTCTCCTGGATGGGGCAGCTTTAACCCTTGGGTGAGACCTCCCGTCTCTTTATATACCATATACAGTATGACATGCCAAAATCTGTGCCAAAAATCTTAAATATTGAGCTGCATACATTTGTTCTATGGTAAGATGCCAATGAATAAACACTAAGGGACAGATTCACAGAGCGATTACTCCTGTCTATCTCGCATTAAACTGGAGTACTTTTGAATTACGCGAGTTTTTTCACTACTCTGAAACCTCAAACCATGAAATTACGGCTGCGGCAGGGGCGGACTGACCATTCGGTCAGTCGGGCAGAAACCGAGGGCCCCAGAGTCAGGGGGGCCCCATGAGCTGCTCAGTCTGCCCCTGGATGTGCCCACAGTTTATTATGCAGGATTAGGAAAGTTTGTGCACCGCAGAGGTAGTGAGTGATGTCATCCCTGCCTGCAGATGATGAGGCTGTATGAGAGGACTAAGTGCTGGCCAGGATTACAGAGCGATCGTGGAGCCATGAGGATTATTGCAATGACAGGCGCTCTGGCCACCTATCCTCCTAGAGAATTCAGCAGAGGGGCGGGGCCACAGTATACATCCATGCCGCGGGGGAAAGCCAGTGAGAGAGCTGGAGGCTGGAGAGGGAAGACACAGTGGAGTCATCATGTCGGAGACAGTCACCTGACCTGCCTTCTTGTGTGCACTGTGCAGCAGCAGGTCAGTGTGTAATCACAGCATGTCTGTGATCATCAGCCAGGCTAAGTGTTCCTTCTTCCCCAGTGCCCATCTACCAGGAGCTATTCCCTAACACACGGGTATATGTACACTGAGTGTCGAAGTGTATAGATATATCAGTGTTGTATACAAGGAATAGCTCTCAATATACAGATATCAGTGTCAGGGAAAACACTCAAGTGTATAGATGTCAGTGTAACACATAAGGAATATCACTAAGTGATATTCCCTATGTATAACTGACATCTATACACTTGAGTGTTTTCCCTGACACTGATATCTGTATATTGAGAGCTATTCCTTGTATACAACACTGATATTTCTGTACACTTCGGCAAAAAGAACCATCAGTGGGAAGAATGTCCCTTACATTAGTGGTCAGCAGAAAGAATGTTCCTTACATTGGTGATCTGTGCGAATAATGTTCCTTACATTGGTGGTCACCAGAAAGAATGTTCCTTGCATTGGTGGTCACCAGAAAGAATGTTCCTCGCATTGGTGGTCACCAGAAAAAATTGTTCCTTGCATTAGTGGTCTGTGCGAATAATGTTCCTTACATTGGTGGTCAGCAGAAAGAATGCTCCTTACATTGGTGGTCTGTGCGAATAATGTTCTTTACATTGATGGCCACCAGAAAGAATGTTCCTTGCATTGGTGATCACCAGAAAAAATTGTTCCTCGCATTGGTGGTCACCAGAAAAAATTGTTCCTTGCATTGGTGGTCTGTGCGAATAATGTTCCTTACATTGGTGGTCAGCAGAAAGAATGCTCCTTACATTGGTGGTCTGTGCGAATAATGTTCCTTACATTGATGGCCACCAGAAAGAATGTTCCTTGCATTGGTGATCACCAGAAAAAATTGTTCCTCGCATTGGTGGTCACCAGAAAAAATTGTTCCTTGCATTGGTGGTCTGTGCGAATAATGTTCCTTACATTGGTGGTCAGCAGAAAGAATGCTCCTTACATTGGTGGTCTGTGCGAATAATGTTCCTTACATTGGTGGTCACCAGCAAGAATGTTCCTTGCATTGGTGGTCACCAGAAGAATGTTCCTTGCATTGGTGGTCACCAGAAGAATGTTCCTTACATTGGGGTCACCAGAAAGAGTGTTCCTTGCATTGGTGGTCACCAGAAGAATGTTCCTTGCATTGGTGGTCACCAGAAAGGATGTTCCTTGCATTGGTGGTCACCAGAAGAATGTTCCTTGCATTGGTGGTCACCAGAAAGGATGTTCCTTGCATTGGTGGTCACCAGAAAGGATGTTCCTTGCATTGGTGGTCACCAGAAGAATGTTCCTTGCATTGGTGGCCACCAGAAGAACGTTCCTTGCATTGGTGGTCACCAGAAGAATGTTCCTTACATTGGGGGTCAGTGGGAAGAATGTCCCTCAAGGTAACACCCGGGAGAGCGCTTCTCCTAGGGGGTTATCTGATGTGGGGAGGAGCCGCGAGAACCACGCGGGGACCCCAGAAGACCAGGTTCAGGGCCATTTTGTGAAAAACGAACTGCACAGTGGAGGTAAGTATGACATGTTTGTTATTTAAAAAAAAAAAAAAGAGCCTTTACAATCACTTTCATTTTGGAAATGTACCATTGTTGCACTTTCTTTAATATAAGTTTATTTTTCTTTATATTTTATAATGACCATTTTATTTTGAACATAGTGTAGAGAAATTCTGTGACGAACGCATGTAGTGTGGGCAGTGCAATATGATTTGTGTGGGTGTGGCTTGAGTACGGGTGGGAACACATGGGCGGTGACAGGGGGCCCCAGGATCTCCTATTGCCCGGGGGCCCCATGAGTTGTCAGTCCGCCCCTGGGCTGCGGGCTTCAATCCGACTGGTTTACGCGTTCGTACGCCTTCGGATCTACGCTGCAATAAAATTGCGGCCGCTGGGTGGAGTTCCCGTCGTTTTCCGCGTCGGGGTATGCAAATGAGCTTTTGCCGACTATCCACGAAATTACGAACGTCTATCGCAATCTCTTACGGCATCTTTAGTCATCTTTTTGCTGCGTAAAACTATACCAGCTTTTTGCTGATCTAATATTAGACAGCCCATGTTAAGTATGGCCGTCGTTCCCGCGTCGAATATCAAAGTTTTTCTACGTCTTTTTTTATTTTTTGACGTAAAACGTCCGGGAATAGGAATGTCCGTAAACGACGCTACTCAAACAACGAATGACGTATCGACGTTATTTCGCGCAATGCATGGCGGGAAATTTCTGAACGGAGCATGCGCAGTTCGATCGCCACGGGGATGCTTCACGCCCCCTAATCGCGTATTTCGATTACGCGGCGAGAAATACACTACGCCGCCGTACCGTAAGGGACAAAATCTACCAGGATTCGTCGTACAGCCTGGTAAAATACGGCAGCGTAGTGTATCTCTGATACTCTGTGCCAATGTAATTGTATCTGAATCTGGCCCTAAAAGGCTTGTCAGAACGTGCCCCAATAGTCACACCAACTCTACATATGATTTTTCACTCAGCACTTTCAAAGCCTTATGCCGCCTACACACGACCATTTTCAGGTTCTAAAAAATCTAATTTTTTTAATGTTACGATCTAAAAAATGGCCATTAAAAATTTCGAACATGCTCTAATTTTTCACGACATTTTTAACGTTGTCGTTTTTAAGGTTGTAAAAAATCGTCGTGTGTGGGCTTTAATGACGTGAAAAAAACGTGCATGCTCAGAAGCAAGTTATGAGACGGGAGCGCTCGTTCTGGTAAAACTAGCGTTCGTAATCGTAAACAGGTTTGACCTCATATTATATGGTTTTGGTAAATCTGAAGACAAAAATCTGCAGAAAATCTGATGGTGTGTATGGGGCTTAAGGTAAAGGAAGCTATTTAGGGGGAAAAAAAAATTCCTATACAACCCCTTTAAATTACATGATGATGCCTCTATATCACATGTATTAGTTTAATTGCACTCCTTTCCACAAATACAAGCCTGTCTGTTATCTCACAGCTAATGACATTGATTACCATGTGATCAGCTGTGTCCAATCACAGCTGATTCCAAGTAAACAAATGCCGGTTATCAGCATTTCCTTTTCTCAGCACGAAAACGAAACACAAGACGATAACCAGCTTTTCTGACAGGGGGCATTTACACTAATAATCAGGATACCGATGCCCTAATTATAAGTGCAGCCCCATTAGTGCCAATCAGTGTCCATCAGTGCAGCATATTAGTGATGCCTATCAGTGCCACATTATCAGTGTAGGCTCATCAGTGCCCACCAGTGCTGCTTATCAGTGCCCATCAGTTCTGCCTCATCAGTAGCCATCAATGCTCATCAGTGCAGCCTCGTCAGTGCCCATCAATGCAGCCTATAAGTGCCTATTAATGCTCATCAGTGCAGGCACATCATCTCACATCAGTGAAGGAATAAAATAGTTTATTTGCAAAATTTTATAACAGAAACAAAGAAAACTTTATTTTTCCCAACATTTTTAGTCTTTTTTCATGTGTCATGTGTGCAAAAAAAAAAAAAAAAACAGTGGTGATTAAATACCACCAAAAGAAAGCTCTATCTGTTTAAAAAAATAAATAAATCAATGAATGCAAAGCAATCTCTGATTGGACGAGGTTGAGCTTGTGATGTCATCATCCCACCTCGCCCAACCTGTGGATGCCTTGTGTGATTGGCGGTGGTGCTAAGTGAGTGACTCCCTGTGATGAGTGTACACCGGGGCAGCCACTTAGCACAAATCCCAAAAGATCAAGGAAATCATTGTATTGTGATTGTCAGCTTCCCCAGCGATCTATCAGGTATGAGATATGCGTAATTACACTGTGCCAAGCTGGATCAATGTAATTATAAAATACAGATCATTGTAAGGCCGCGTACACACAATCAAATCTGTCTGCTGGAAACGGTCTGCCAGACTGTCCCAGCAGACAGATTCAATCGTGTGTACGGGCAAACAGACGGATTTGGCCACCCGACAGATTTGAAAGCATGCTTTCAAATCTGTAGGCTGGGAACCCGTCCGCCCGACATGTCTGCTGGTTAGTATGCTAACCAGCAGACATATCTGCTCGCACACGCGTCGAATGGTTTCGACGCATGCGCGGAAGTGTTTAACTTCCGGGTGCAGTGACGTGGCGGCGTCAACGTCACCGACACGTCAGCGCGCTGTCTGCCGGTGGGGATTTTGGTTTGATCGTGTGTACACGATCAAACCAATACATCCCAGAAGACAGATTTGTTCAAATCGGTCTGTCCGACCGATTTGAACAAATCTATTTGCTCGTGTGTACGGGGACTTAGAGTTCAGCTTTAATGGGAAAAATTCTGTGTGCACCCAGATTGAAGCGCATTTACAGTAAAGATGTTTTGCAGGTATAATTACATTTTATTAGAGTCATTTGTATGAACAAAACAAGCCATTCTTGATCAGTAAGTGCCTAGGCTTGTCTAGGAGGGATCCTCCCTGCACAGAATATCACACGGCACTGTAATATTTCAGCAGGTTTCTGATGACTTACAAGACATTCACCTGATCTACAAGAAATTGAAACATTTATTATATATAGTACCAATTCTTAGACCCCTTTCAGACTGGGGTCACAGCTGCGTTAGCGCTAAAGTGGTGCTTGTTTTAGCGGCACTTTTGCGCTGTTTAAGCTACGCTTTTTGGGCGCTAGTGGGGCACTTTTAACCCCAAAGAAGGGGTTAAAAACTCTCACATTGGGCGCGTCCGAATTTCTTTCATTCCAAAGGTAAATACAAAGCTCCAAAACTGCCCTAAAGATGCTGCTTGCAGGACTTTTCGGAACGTCCTGCAAGCGCACCGACCCAGTTTGAAAAGTCACACTTGAATGAATGGGAGGTGGTTTTAAGGCACTTAGCAGAGGTTATTTCCAGCGCTAAATCACCTGAAAACCCGCCCCAGTGTGAAAGGGGTCTTAGGCTTGATGTACACTAGCTTACACACAGCCCACAAAAACATGCCGCAATTCTGCCGCTGTTTTGTCACGTTTTGAGTTTTCCAACAGCCGGCAGTCGAAACCTTCCTTCCGCGTCTAGGAGAGGGAGGTTTAACGTCACCTAAACGCAGCAGCTCCTAATCTCTGCTAAAAGCCTGTGTGACACAACACAATCTCCTGTGTTTGGAGGGCAGTCTATAGATAAGTGGTGCAGCCAACCCTCTGGATAACAGATGGAATGCCTGTGGTCTCGGTGCCCTCCACAGAATAAAGGGTGCCCTTAGAATTGACACAAAGGAAAGGAGGGCGCACCGACCTTGTGCATTTCAACAGAACACACTCTCCTGCAAATTTAACAGTGGAGAATGCTGACAGCACAGCACTTGAAGGCCTCATTTTACAGGTAAGTCTACCATAATGTGTTACAGAGGAAGAATGGTGGTTTTTACTTCCTCTATCCTTCCCTGCAAAGGTAATGCATGTGACACTTACCTGCAGTAGAAGCCCTCGATGTCCCAGTCTTCCTCCATGGCAGCGAGTGTCCATCTTCACCCCTCTTCTTCCGGGAGCCGTGAACTCTGGCTCTCTGACTGGCCGGATTCGAGTCGCGCGGGAGCCGCCTTTCATGGGATGACCCTACAGGTAAGCCTTAATCTAGGCTTACCTGTAGGTGAGTGAGTGAGTGAGTGAGTGAGTGAGTGAGTGAGTGAGTGAGTGAAAAACTTATAGAGCGCAACGCTTGCGAACTAAATCACCTCTGGGCGCTGTTTCCATTCCTTCAGTAAAGGATGGCTTTGCCTCAGGAGAGATGAGTTAATCGCGGCAAAACGCGGTACCGGTGTTTTGCCGCGATTAGTTTATAGGCGTTTTTAAAGTCGACCTATTTTTTTACATTAGAAATTTAAAAAATGATGGCAAATGATGAAAAAACATAAAAAAAAAACTAAACAACTGTAATTGCTTGCATTGCATTGTGGACAATCCACAACTTGTGGCAGGTGACGTGGCCAGGTGACGTGACAGGTGACGTGGCCAGTGGACAATCCACAACTTGTGGCAGGTGACGTGGCCAGGTGATGTGGCAAGTGGACAATCAAATTTCGAATTTTTCAATTTTTGTATTTTTCAAATTTCGAATTTCTCAAATTTCGAATTTTGAAATTTTCGAAATTTCGAATTTTGAAATTTTCGAAATTTAGAATTTCGAATTTTGAAATCTTCGAAATTTTGAAATTCGAATTTTTCAAATTTCGAATTTTTCCATTTTTGAATTTTTCCATTTCGAATTTTTCGAATTTTTCAAATCTCGAATTTTTCCATTTCGAATTTTTCAAATTTTCAAATTTCGAAATTTCAAATTTTTCAATTTTCGAAATTAAGAATTTCGAATTTTCAAATTTTCGAAATTTTGAAATTCGAATTCTTCAAATTTCATATTTTCAAATTTCGAATTTTTTACATTTCGAAATGTTCACATTTCGAATTTTTCAATTTCGAATTTTTCAATTTTCGAATTTTTCAATTTTTCCAGTTTTCGAAATTTACAATTTCGAATTTTCAAATTTTCGAAATATAGAATTTCGAATTTTCAAATTTTCGAAATATAGAATTTCGAATTTTCAAATTTTCGATTTTTTAAAATTTTAAAATTTGAAAAATTCGAATTTCCAAATCTCGAAAATTGAAAAATTGGAAATTCAAAATTTCGAAAATTGAAAAATTGGAAATTCGAAATTTCGAAAATTGGAAATTCGAAATTTTTCAATTTTTGAATTACAAATTTTCGCATTTCCAGAATTTGAAAAATTCGAAATTTGAAAAATTTAAAAAATTTCTCTGGATATGTACGCAGCTGGACATACATATTGGTAAAATAGCCAACTGAAAATCTCTGTGCCATCAACGGATGGGTCCAATAGTGACGAGCTCTGCCAACAGATCTCTCCCGTAGTTTGCGACAGCGTTGAAGCCTCAGCAAGAGCAACGTATCGACAATTTCTTGGCATATATTCAATATGGGATCCATTTAAAAAAAGAAGAATCAAATGAAAGTATGCAAGTCTGCATATGAAAGTCTGCTGCTGCTGCTCTCTCTGTTGAAAATGTCAGAAATAGTTAAAAATATTTAGCTTTCAGAGCTTTGGGAGGGTCTACAATGTCTATGCTATAAACGCTGATAGCCTTAAACGTGGTAAAACGCGGCAAAACGCCGCAAAATTCGCGCCAAAAGCGGGCGTTTTAAACGCCGGTTTTTGCTTTTAAAAAACATGAGTTTAGATGTGTTTGCATTTGCTTCTCGTGTGCATGGGGCCTTAATCATTCTCCTGAAGGCCAAGTGGTCTGACTCCAGTCGGATGGTCATTGGTAGTGCACTCCACAGTCGCGGTCCTTGGACAGCAAATCTCCGATCTCCTTTGGACTTGTATCTTGTCTTTGGTATGTGCAGTAGGTTTTGATTTGTGGATCGCAGAGTGCGATTGGGGTTGTGGGCTTTTATTTTTTTCGCATAGATATTGGGGAGCGATTCCTTGAATACACTTGTGTGTAAGGCAGTGATTCTGTCTTTCACTGGCAGCCAGTGAAGAGATCTAAGCGAAAGGGAGATTGACTCCCATGGTTTTTTACCAGTCACTAATCTGGCGGCCGTATTTTGAACGACTTGCAGACGAGTGATTTGGTATTTGGGAAGACCTAAATAGTCGAGTCTGGAATTGACGATTGTTCCCACTACGACTGCAATGTGCTCTTTAGGAATAACTGGCGCAGCAGATGATGGGATCCGCTGACTACCGCCCCTATTTGTGCATCCATTGTCATGTAGGAGTCAAAAATTCAACTTTTGACTTTGGCGCTCGGGGCGATAATTTTTCCCAGGATGGGCGGTGGGGTCCAAGTTGAGGTGGGGTGACTTTTCCTGTTTGCGTGAAACAGGAGAAGCTCAGTTTTTGAACCATTGAGTTTAAGATAGCTGGATGTCATCCAGTTATCTATTAGGGTGAGGGTTCTCTCTAATCCGGGCGAGTGATCCTTTCCATTGCTGACGCGGAGATACAGTTGAGTGTCGTCTGCGTAGGAATGGTAGAATAGCTTCTGGTTGCTGATGATCTCAAAGAGGGGACGGAGATAGATATTGAACAGTACTGGTGACAAGGGAGATCCCTGAGGGTGTAAGTTGTCCCTGGGGGTTTACTTCCTCTTTAATGTGTGGTGCATACTAGCCCATTATGGCATAAAGCTCCTTGGGCCCTTTTAATTACAAAAAAAAAAAAGTTTAATATTGTGAGAAAATGTTTATGCTTCATTCATAGTGGTTTTTGGAGGCATATGGCCTGAATCATCCATGTGACAAAACACTGCAAAGGTGTTTAAGGGTCCTTTCACACTAGCGGACGAACGGTCCGCTAATTACAAGTCCGTTAACGGACTTGTAATGGGCCCCTATGGGAGCGGATCCGTTAGCGGATGATGCATCCGCTAACGTCCGCTAGATCCGCATCCGTTTTTTCGGACAGAAGAATGTCCTATTTTTCTTCCGTCCGGCCAAACGGATCGGATGCAAACGGACAGACGGTCCGTTTCCATCCGACTCCCCATAGGGGACCGCCCGCTCCACAGACAGTTAAGCGGAGACCCCCCGCTGAGCTGACGGACACACGGAGCGGACCGAAAAACGGTCCACTCCGTGTGAAAGGACCCTAAGTTTAATTTATTCAGTAATAAAACTTGTGCCACACTCTCAAGAGTGATCCAACAATACAAGGCTTTTGGCAGGCATAGAGGAGGTGATATGTTGCCTTCTCACTACCTGATTTAGTGAATATGTAAACCCATTGTTTCATATTCCTGATATGTGACGGCTTACCTATAAAAAACTGGCCACACTAAGCATAAGAGCACACTGTGGTCAGTTCTCTAGCTGTGCAGTCTGCTCTCCTCCCATCAGTGCCGCCTTATCAGTGCAGCCTCATCAGTGCCTCTATATCAGTGCCCACCAGTGCTGCGTATCAGTGGCCATCAGTGCTCATCAGTGCAGCCTCATCAGTGCCCATCAATGCAGCCTATCAGTGCCTATTAGTGCCCGCCAGTGCTGCTTATCAGCGCCCATCAGTTCTGCCTCATTAGTAGCTACCAGTGCTCATCAGTGCAGCCTCATCAGTGCCCATCAATGCAGCCTATCAGTGCCTATTAGTGCCCGCCAGTGCTGCTTATCAGCGCCCATCAGTTCTGCCTCATTAGTAGCCACCAGTGCTCATCAGTGCAGCCTCATCAGTGCCCATCAATGCAGCCTATCAGTGACTATTAGTGCCCTTCAGTGCAGGCTAATCAGCGTACATCAGTAAAGAAATAAAATTGCTTATTTGCAAAATGTTATAACAGAGGGGCGCACTATAGTCAGTTCTCTAGCTGTGCAGGGAACTCAGCCTGCTCTCCTCCCATGATCAGACTTGTCCCACCCCCCGCCCCCACACTACCATTTACTGGGAAGTTCAGTGTGTTGCTGTTTCTCATCCCCCAGCTCTTATGCAGATGAGAACAGAGGGTAAGTGATCACTTAAAGAAAAGAAAAGAGAACAAAAGGTATTTGTAATGTTGTTTTTATATGTATACACAAATGTTTTGCTTTTTTATTTCTATTTCCTGGTACAATAATTTTTATTAGGGTTTTCAAACCACCACCGCAGGGGCCAAGGAATTAAAGAGGAGTTCCACCCAAATTTGGAACTTCCTCTTGTTCCACTCCTCACCCCCATACATGCCACATTTGGCATGTAATTTTTTTTTGGGGGGGAGTGGGGGTTTCAGTAGGAGTGGGACTTCCTGTCCCACTTCCTGCTTTCGCCGAGGGGCTGGTTAGGCGATTAAGCCTTAATCGCCTACACCAGCCCCTCCCTGTAGGCGATCACATGGGACACTGACAGGTCCCATGCGATCGCCTCTCCAATCAGCGGCGAGCCGCGCGCGCATGCGCAGTGCGGCTCGCGCATGCGCAGTGGGTGCCCGGCCGTGAAGCCGAAGGCTGTCACGGCTGGGTGCCCACAGTCGAGATGGAGACGCCGGCTGGGGAGGGGGGGAGAGGAGCGGAGCCCCGGTCGGCGCGTCGCTGGAACGCAGGAGCAGGTAAGTGAGTGTTTATTAAAAGCCAGCAGCTACACTTTTTGTAGCTGCTGACTTTTAATAAACACATTTTTGGCTGGAACACCCCTTTAACATTCAATAATAAAAAAAAACATAGGGGGATGCCCATGGAAATCAGAACAGGGATATCAAGTAAATTGGGAGCCCAAATAGAGAACCCCAAAACGTAGTTCCATATAATCCAAAAGGCGTGTCTCCCAGCCGTGGTGAACCCAATACACAGTAAAAGATAAAAATAGAAAATGAGATTGGAAGTTAAAGCGGATGTCCACACTAAAAAAAACTTACCTAAAAAGACTCCTAAAAATGTGAAAAAATGTATTTATTTTTTATACTTGCCAGAAATGGCTGTTGCTAGGCAGATCGTCCTAATCTGCCACTTCCTATTCCGCGGTAGTCTTCATTATTCTCCTCCTCACGTTATCTTATGGGGAATCAGGCACACTGACTTCTGAGACCTGTGTGTGTTCTAGAAGACAGCCGGCCATTTACAAAGCGCTGTGCGACTCACGCATGCACAATAGGAAACGGGCACTGAAGCCGCAAGGCTGTTTTTCCCTTAGTACAAATGGTGGCTCCAGCACCCGATCCGATGGACGGATCGGCCTCAGGGGGCCAACATCGCGGTCACTCTAGACAGGTAAGTGTGTGCTTATTAAAAGTCAGCAGCTACACTGCTTTAAGTGGCCCCAAAGATAATAAGAAAAAAGAGGCAGAGAGGTGAACATGGGGGGGGGGGTGTAGGCTCCCTTAAGCTTGCACATAATGAATGGCGGGGGGGGTTGCATCTTTGTCCTTCTGGATGACCTTACCCCAGCACTGGTTGAATGGATTGTTTTCGTGGGCTGTATAAGGCCCAATTCACATTGGGCAGTGGAGCCGCGGTGGCGGTATAGCAGCGTGATTTTTAGCGCTACTATACCGTTGTATTTACCGCGGTATTCGGCCGATAGTGGTGTGGCCGAAAAGGGGTTAATACCACCCCCACAATGCGCCTCTGTAGAGGCGCATTGTGGGCGGTATTACCGCAGTTTCCCATTGATTTCAATGGGAAGGAGCGGTATAGGAGCAGTAAACACATCGCTCCTATACCGCTGCAAAGATGCGGCTAGCAGGACTTTTGGAGTGGTCCCGCTAGCACACCGCTTTAGTGTGAAAGCCTTCGGGCTTTCATATTGAAGACTACAGGGCAGGTTTTTTTCAGGCGGTATAGCAGCGCTATTTTTAGCGCTGTACTGCCTGAAAAACGCCTCAATGTGAAAGGGGTCTTAGTGAAACGATGAGGATAAATAAGCATTGCAGCCATCGCATATGTACATCAACCTCCTTTGCAGTTTGGGCAGTGGATGCATGGATTCCAATGTTTTTTTTTTTTTTTTTAAGCATGTGATTAAAGCCTGAGGCTCCAATTGGCTTAAAAAAGGTGAGCTCGGGGGACAGAGCACTTTGCCCCCCAAGCCCACCCACTTGTGTGACAATAGCGAATTAGTATTCGCTATTGTCTTCCTAATTCTCCTCCCAGGCCAAATCAGGAAGCAGTTCCTGTGACCTGATTGGCCAGGGAGTCATAGGACTCCCTGGCCAATCGGGTTTCAGGAAACACTTCCTGTTCGCCTGGGAGGGGAGTCAACAGCTCTCTCTTCCCCCTGACTCCAAAGGTAATGCCCTGATTGCCACCCTCCTGTCCGTCTCCTACACGGTGGGGGGGGGGGGGGGGGGGTGGGGTCGCATTCCCATCCATCTCCCGCAGGGGTGGGGGGGAGCTGGGTGAACCGCATACATTTTTGGGTTAAAATAACTAATAAAAAACAACAAGGTTGCGCTCAGAAGCACAATGTGATATTGTGAAAGAAAAAATAGTGTCTATACAAATAGATAAAAAACACACATATTCAATATAATCATAATTATGAACAAAATAAATTATATCCAAATGAATGATAACAAAGTATAAAGTCCATAAAGGCTAAATAAATATATAAAATATATATATGAATGTGTAGATTCTCTAATAGTCCAATCTTTGGATTCCTTTATGGGTTCCCTCAATATCAATGATAGGGGGATTGAGTTTAAATATGAGGCGGATCAGAATAGGATTAACTTCTTGGACCTTGTAATTAGAGTGGAGGAGGGTCAATTTGTGACCTCCACATTTTTCAAATCCACAGACCGTAACTCATTCATCCCCCGTGATAGCTGTCATCATAAGGCCTGGTTGGACTCAGTACCCAAGAGCCAATTTTTGCGCCTCAGGCGCAATTGTAGCAAAATAGAAGACTTTGGGGAACAGGCAAAAATGCTAACATCGAGATTTGTGGATAAGGGTTACTTAAGGCCTCGTTCACACATGGATCCGTTCAGGTCCGCCTGTCAGTTTTTCAGGCGGACCTGAACGGGCGCTCCATGCACCCCTATGGAGCGTCGGATGTCAGCGGAGACATGTCCGCTGACATCCGACCTGATCCGATCCGCTAAAAACAAACGTATGGGGCTCACGTCCCCATCCGTCCATGCGGATCGGATCGGGAAAGATCTGATGAAAACGGACATGCTGTCCGTTTTCATCAGATCGCTCCATAGAGGACAGCGGGACTCGACAAGCTCCTCCCCGCTCAGTGAGCAGAGAGGAGCTTGTCATCCGTCGGCTCAGCGGAGATCTGCGGACTGATCTCCCGCTGAGCTGGCAGACACAGGCGGACTCCGTCGGAAAGGACTGAGACGGAGTCGGCTATGTGTGAACGAGGCCTAACAGAAGACCTTGAAAAATCAATTCGAGAAATTGAAGTAGTTGATAGAGCTGTGTTATTACGGGATAAAGTCGCCCCCTTAGTAGGGGAAAACAATCGATTTATTTCTCCCTTTATCACTAACTACTCAAATCAACATTATACAATTAAGAAACTGGTCAGGAAACACTGGCATCTTCTTAAAGAAGATCCAGTCCTTGGTCCAGCACTCCCGGAACAGCCTCAAGTGGTATTTAGAGGGGTCCCCTCATTGAGAGATTCTCTTGCCCCAGGAGTGGTCGATCCTCCAAGTAAGAAACCAATGTTCTTTCAGAATATAATTGGTTACCACAAGTGTAATAAATGTGCTGTATGTAAGGTTAATGCAGTGAAGGAACGTAAGACCTTGAGCTTTGTCTCAAACAGTACTTCTCAGACCTATAACATACGATCTTTTATCACATGTTCTATGACCCATGTGGTTTATTTGTTGACCTGTCCATGTGGGCTACAATATGTGGGACGTACAATAAGAACCTTCCAAGTCAGAATCAATGAACATATAGGTAACATAAGAAGAGGATATAAAAAACACTCGGTCTCTAGACATTATAGAGAAGTACACGCTAGGAATCCAAGCGGTACCTCTATAGTTGCTATCGACATCCTTAAATCTCATTGGAGAGGAGGATCAAAGAGGATAGCTATATCCAAATTAGAGATGAGCTGGATTTATCGTTTAAAATGTCTTAAGCCGCAGGGCCTAAATGTGGATATAGAAATAAATGCTTTCCTGGATAACTCATAAAATATTCCTGGTTATGTAATTTTCAGTTAATTTAATTCATTTTTTATTTATGTCCATATTTATTTTTATATTTATATTTATTTATTTTTATTGTTTATTTAATTATTTCTGTTTACATATAATTTATTATATGTGCAGATGTTTTATTAGGTGGAGATTGTGCTTCCTATATAGCCATTGGTCGTCTCTTTCGATTTTTGGTTTATTTGCAAAAATAAGGAGTTTTTAGTTTAAAGAGATTTTTTGTGTTCATAGCATGACTAATCTTTATATATATATTTCTTTAGGTAGATGTATATGCTTACCTGGAGGCTTAATGTATATATGTATCCTGTTTAAATTCAGTAATGGTAACTGATGTATATATATGTATAAAGATATGTTGTGCGCATTGGCCTATTAGCTAAATGGGCTGCGCACGTCTAGCAAGATTGCATGTGACGACTAAAATTCAATTATAGTAGGTCTAGTAGAGACAAATATATGTCTTTTAATCTCTTTATCGTTGAACATATGTATAATTGTGACAGACAATGTTCCTTGGTAATTATTAATCATTTTTTTGTATTTTTTTGTATCTTCATTAGTCGGAGGATCGGGAACCAGTGAGTGCGCTCCTTTAAGCTGGATCGGACCTTGAGTGATGCAGGATATGTCTATCTGCATTACACAGATCTCGCTGGTAGCGCGCTTCCTGTTTCTTCCCGGTCTACTCCCACTTCCGCCTTCTCCACCGTTCTCCAATGAAGGTGGTGAAACGAAAGAGAGGCTTGGTTGTGTCTCTATGTATTTAAGTGGTGACGTTCAGTGCGTCGCCCGTGCCCTTTGACAACGTCATTCTCTGACGAAACCGGTCAGGGCGGAGCCACGCACTACGTCACCGCGTTTGTTACGTGACCCCGGAAGCACGGGCGCACGTTCTTTTTATCCTGTATGTTTTTAGCCGGCAATTTTTAAATTTCGTGTATATGCTGCACAATTTGGAATAAATTTCTGGAAGTATTTTTCACTATGGCGAGTCCCCGGTTTTTTTCTTCCTTTTCTCTGATCCGAATGGGATGCTGAGCTTTTTGGAGTTGCTGAATATCTGCTGGTTCAGTGGAGATCGCATCAACCCAGTGTGGAAGATCCGGAAGCGTCCTACTCCAGACGTATTGGGAGTGACATGCCTGAATCCCCTTTATATCTGGTAAGAGTACACCCTATTTACCTTACCATATTGGAAGTAATATTGTGTTACTGATGGTGAACTTATACAGGACTTTCACGATCTACAGCTATCACCTGTGTCATTCAACTTGGAAAGCTGCTATATTTTCTTCTTATTTCCTTAATAGGACTATTAGAGAATCTACACATTCATATATATATTTTATATATTTATTTAGCCTTTATGGACTTTATACTTTGTTATCATTCATTTGGATATAATTTATTTTGTTCATAATTATGATTATATTGAATATGTGTGTTTTTTATCTATTTGTATAGACACTATTTTTTCTTTCACAATATCACATTGTGCTTCTGAGCGCAACCTTGTTGTTTTTTATTTCTGTTTTTTATGTATATCACATATTTTTGTGTTGCTGCTGGATATCACTTAACTTAATTTGATTCACTTCATCATATTTACTTTAATTAATATTTAATTTATTAATTGTTAGCGCGAGGAATTTTCCCCTTTTTGATTGAAGAAAATTAAAATAACTAATGCAGTATTTTTCTCAAAAGTAGTCAATTCACAAAAAAAATGCGCTAAATAATTATGTTTTGGCAAAGTTTAGTTGTTACATTGTTTTTTCGCTTTTTTATTTTATTTTTTTACACATCACCAGGGGAAGATAATTCTGTAAACAAATACACACAGAAATATTATGAGACTGAAAAAAATTCTATCATGTTTCCAGTCAATAAATAAATGTTACAATTTATTTCCATTCCTGAGCTCAGGGCAGAACATTTGCACATTGATACATTGTACACTTACCTTACTGATCAGTGCAGAGTTCCCCTCATTGTTATTTTGTACTTTACTAAAATAGCGTCTGCCCACTCCGGGTGACAAATATCGATTGCGTGTGCTTTAGAGACCTTTCACACTGCCAGCGCAGGGGGTGTCAGCGGTAAAGCGACGCTAGTTTTAGCGGCACTTTACCGTTGTATTTTGCGGCGCTTTTCAGGCACTAGCCTGGCGCTTTTAACCCCCACTAGAGGCCGAGGCGCTTTGCAGGTGCTTCGGCGGCGCTTCCCATTAGTTTCAATTGGCGGGGCGCTTTAGGAGTGGTGTATACGCCGCTCCTAAAGCGCCTCAAAGAAGCTGCATGCAGGACGTCCTGCCAGCGCAGCGCCCCATTGTAAAAACACTCAAGTTTCACACTGGGTTTGCAGATGAGGCTTTTTTCCGGCGCTATTTTAACCACTTAAGGACCGCCTCCTGCACATTTATGTCGGCAGAATGGCACGGCTGGGCACAGGCACATACTTGTACGTCCCCTTTAAGTGCCCAGCCTAGGCAGGGGCGTGCCCACGACCTGGTCCGAAGCTCCGTGACCCGCGGACCCGATCACCGCCGGTGTCCCACGATCGGTCACCGGAGCTGAAGAATTGGGAGAGGTGAGTGTAAACACAGCTTCCCCATTCTTTACAGTGGCAATGTCACTGATCGTCTGTTCCGATATAGCGAAATGTGATCAGTGACGTCACACGTCCAGCCCCACCCCCTACAGTTAGAAACACATATGAGGTCACACATAACTCCTACAGTGCCCCCTAGTGGTTAACTCCTAAACTGCAATTGTCATTTTCACAGTACACAATGGGCCAGATTCAGATACATTTGATGTATCTGTCCGGCGGCGTAGCGTATGCTGTTTACGCTACGCTGCCGCAAATATTATGGGCAAGTGCCTTATTCAGAAAGCACTTGCTCCATAATATGCGGCGGCGATGTAGCCTAAAGTGCCCGGCGTAAGGCCGCGCAATTCAAATTTGTGATGTGGGGGCGTGATACATGTAAATGAATCATGACCCCACGTAATTTAAGTTTTTTTGGACGGCGCATGCGCCGTCCGTGGACGTTCCCAGTGCAAATGCGCTAAATCACGTCGCTTTTTGTCAATGTAAACACAGTGACCGTAACTAATGTCGAGCCCCATTCCTGAACGATTTACGCAAACTACGTAACCGACGTACAATTCGACGCTGTCCCGACGTCCGTACTTAACATTGGCTACGCCTCCTATAGCAGGGGTAACTTTACGCCGCAATAACGCTTACGCAAACAACGTAAACTACGACGGCCGGCCGCAAGTACATTCGGGAATCGCCGTAAATCCCTAATTTACATAATCGACGCGTAAAACGACTGACCTAGCGGCCAGCGTAAAACTGCAACTAATATACGACGGTGTAACAGAATTACGCCGGATATATATTAGCAGAATTCTGGCGTATCTTCTTTTGTGAATAGCAAAAAAAGATACGCCGCCTATTCTTAGTATTTACGCAGCGTATCTCTTGATACACCGACGTAAATAGTAGGTGAATCCGGCCCAATGCATTTTTATAGCATTTTTTGCTGTGAAAATAACAATGGTCCCAAAAATGTGTCAAAATTGTCCGATGTGTCCGCCATACGCAGTCACGAAAGAAAACGCTGATCGCCGCCATTAGTAGTTAAAAAAATATTAATAAAAATAGCATAAAACTATCCCCTATTTTGTAAACGCTAAACCAATCGTTAAATGCTTATTGCGATTTTTTTTTTTACCACAAAATAGGTAGAAGAATACGTATCGGCCTAAACTGAGGAAAAAAATGTTTTTTTATATCTTTTTTGGGGATATTTATTATAGCAAAAAGTTAAAAATATTGTTTTTTTATTTTTTCAAAATTTTAGCTCTATTTTTGTTTATAGCGCAAAAAATAAAAACCACAGAGGTGATCAAATACCACCAAAAGAAAGTTCTATTTGTGGTAAAAAAAGGATGCCAATTTTGTTTGGGAGTCACGCCGCACGAGCGCAATTGTCAGTTAAAGCGACGCAGTGCTGAATCGCAAAAACTGCATAATGGTCAGGGTCTTAGGTGGTTAAAGTGCCTGAAAAATGCTTCCAGTGTAAAAGGGGTCTTATAGTGAATTAACTTTAAAGAGGAAGTAAAGCCTTCTTTAAAAAAAAAAATACACCCTGTAAGACAAAGGCATAATAAACTAGCATGCATAGCATACTAGCTCATTATGAAGTACTTACCTGAGATTGAAGCCCCCGCAGCCGCTGAGGAGGAGACACAGGGAAAGCTGGTCGCCCGTCGCCCAGAGGGAAGTACTGCCCGGGGTAAGTGTTGCGGGTGACCAACCGACCAGGGGGGTTGTGCACTGTCCCCCCCCCCCAATAAAAATATACCACCGACCACCACTGCTGTTGACACCACAGGTGTTGCTCTGCAATGCATATTTTTCATGTCGCAGTCTTTTTTTTCCCTGTTTTTCTTTTCTAAGAGTCACATTACTTTTATACAAAGTGCTGCAATGTGATAAATGTCCGCTTGCCTCATTTATTTTTAGCGCACACCATTGCACCATGTTGGCCTGCTGGCACAATAGAAAACGGGGCTTTTTGCCTTATTGCTGCCTGTACCCTGGCGAGGGAGATTCAGCCTCTCTACTTCTCCTGTTTACTATATCCATAGAGTGACATAAAGTCCCACATTTTGGGTTGTCACCAGAACAGGAACAGAGGGGGAGTCTTCCAATGGGGACACTAGTTGTGGTGACAGACAGACTTTGGAGGGACTTCCTCTCACTTCCTGTTTTGGGTATGGGACAGGAAGTGAAGAAAAATCTCCCCTATGGGACAGAGATGGGGGGGTAGCCTGACAGGGGTTATAACCTCCCTTCCTTATTCTATCCATAATAATAAAGAATTCGTTTTGTCTTTAGTTCTGTGTGAATACAATGCAGCAGGAGACAGAAGTGTACATGGGCCTCGGTGTTTTTGTTCACATACTTTATTATTATGCGTATTGTGGAGACAGGTTCACATTAGAGAGACTCCTTCCCTATACGCTCTGAGGCAGAACCATACGCCCGTTGTCGGGCTCCGCCCTCTACGTGCGTCACGACGTGACGTTCCGCCCTTCTGCCATTCTCGCCATCTTGATTACCTCGTGTTGAAGCGGAGCTGCTCGGTGAGGATTTATATGGTGTCCGGTGTAGGGGGGTTGGGTGGCGGTGTACAGTGTTGTGTCCGGTGTAGAGGGGGATGGGTAGCAGTGTCCGGTGCGGGGTGTAGGGAGGGAGCTCAGTGTGCGGCCCGGAGAGGCCTCTCTGTATGGTGTCTGGGAACCGCGGGGCTCTCTGGGTAATCATTGCCGGGCCTCGTCCTGTCTGCTGGGTCCTCTACTCCCCGGGCTAGGCACCGGGACAGGCCGGGGAGGGAGGTGAGCGGTGTAGCCCGGTCTATATACCCCTCTGCTGTGTGTGAGATCCCCGGAGATCAGCATGGCGGAGGTGTCTGCACTTTATCACTATAGCACTGGAGTCCATGGCAGAGGTGGGGGCACTGCAGGGCTACATGTGTCCCAGGGATCCTCGGGAGAGAGGTTACCATAAGAAGCCCTGGTCTGGGGAGGTGGGAGTGTAAGGATCCATGGTTTGGGGAGGTGGGAGTGTAAGGATCCATGGTCTGGGGAGGTGGGAGTGTAGGGATCCATGGTCTGGGGAGGTGGGAGTGTAAGGATCCATGGTCTGGGGAGGTGGGAGTGTAAGGATCCATGGTCTGGGGAGGTGGGAGTGTAAGGATCCATGGTCTGGGGAGGTGGGAGTGTAGGGATCCATGGTCTGGGGAGGTGGGAGTGTAGGGATCCATGGTCTGGGGAGGTGGGAGTGTAGGGATCCATGGTCTGGGGAGGTGGGAGTGTAGGGATCCATGGTCTGGGGAGGTGGGAGTGTAGGGATCCATGGTCTGGGGAGGTGGGAGTGTAGGGATCCATGGTCTGGGGAGGTGGGAGTGTAGGGATCCATGGTCTGGGGGGCACAGTAATGCAGATTATGCAGAGATCCATTATCTGGGAGGGTGGGAGTGTAGTGATCCATTGTCTTGGAGGGATAGTAATGTAGGGATCTAGAGGGATGGAAGTGTAGCATTGTCTGTGGGGGATAGGAGTGTAGGGATTCATTGACTTGGGGGGGGGATAGTAAAGTTGGCATCTAGGGGGATGAAATTGTAAGGATCTATTATCTGGGGCTATTGAAGTGTAGGGATCCGTTGTCATGGGGGTGTAGGGATCTGGGGGATGGGATTGTAAGGATCCAAGGTCAGGGGGGTGGGAGTGTAGGGATCCATTGTTGGGGGGGTAGAAGTGTAGTTCAAGGTCGGGGGGTGGGAGGTTGGGATCCATGGCTGGGGGGGTGGCAATAAAGGGATGTAGGAGTAGATGGGAATTTTGTAGGGATCTAGGGGATTGGAAGTGTTGGGATATAGGGTTCCATGATCAAAAGGGGGGAGGTGGGGGGTGTTGTAGTGTATGGATCTAGTTTGGGTGGAGATCTATGATCTAGGGGGGCAGTGTAGGGATCCACAATGACACAACTCAACTGGGATATGTTTTGGCGTATTGACTCAAAGTAATACCACAAAATCGCAATGACACCAGGGCAACCATCACTTTAAAAAGTAGAGGCCAGCAGTGGCGCTCATTTATTTTTATATCTTCTGTAAAGTGGGACCCCAGACAAATGTCTAAATACCTCTGTGATTTATTAGTGGACACAAAGCTGCATTTATTTGCCCTTGATATCTGCTGTCAGTCCACCTTTAGACCCCTTTCACACTGGGGCGTTTTTCAGGTGCTTTAGCTTTAAAAAAAAAAGCGCTTGAAAGAATCGGCATCTGCAATCCCAATGTGAATGCCTGATTGCTTTCACACTGAGGAGCTGCGCTGGCAGAGCATCAAAAAAGGTCCTGCAAGCAGCTTCTTTGCAGCGCTTTAGGAGCTTTGAATACACGGCTCCTAAGCCCCCTTCCCATTGAGGGAGCTTTTTTTCCTCCCAAAGCACCTGAAAAACGCCCCAGTGTGAAACGGGTGTTAGCGGCGCTTTACCAGCGTTTTTCAGGCGCTGGCAGTGTGAAAGGGCTCTGAAAGCACTCTGGCTTTCACATTGGCATTGCAGATGAGGATTCTTCCAGGTGCTTTACAGTTTTTTTTTTTTTAATGTCAAAACGCCCCGGTGTGAAAGGGGCATTGGGCTCTAAGCATATTAGTTGCATAAAAATGCTCATGGTGACTATTGTTACACACACACACACACATACACATCAGCTTAAAGCAGAGCTCCACCCAAAAGGGAAGTGCTGCTTGTTTTGTGGTTTTTACATCCACTACCAATGCAAAATGTTACCGTTTGTCATTTTAAACGAAAGAAAACTAGGGAGTTGATTTGTTCCAAAAATGGATGTAAATAGATGATTTCACCCGCTTTTTTATAGAGATGCAGTTATGTCCATTTTTCAACGGATAGAAGGAAAATTAAGAAACGGAACACCTGTGTGAAAGGGGCATCATGGTTTGCTTTTATATGCTTTAGTACGCAGCACAGATTGATGCATATTTTCATAAAGCTACGTTTAAATTGGTCACAAATAGATACTTTTTCTTGTGCGAAGCTTTGTGAAAAGTAAGTTATTAGGAGTACATTGAGGATTTATTTTTTCCGGCAGCCCTTTTAGAATTGTACTGACCATTTGATGACCCTCTCAGATGGAAAATGCTGATGAGGTTCTTCTATTTTTATCTGCACTCCATGAAATACTACAATGGACGGAATACTATAAAGAGGAGGGAACACCAAATTGGTTTGCTTCCAGCGTTCTAGTATTGTGAAAAAGGGTATATAAAGGTCGTCTGCATGTAATCCCCGGCCCATCCAGATTAACCGACTTCTGCAGTTGTATCATTTTTATATCTACTTCCTTGAAAAAGTCAGTTTTGTACGGCATAAATATAGCTAGGGCCAGTTCATGCCATAGAAACGCAGTCCGGATGTGTTCAGATGCTTTTCTGAATGCGTTTTTTTGACGCGTTCCAGTGCGTTTTTGGAGCAGTCCAGTGCATTTTTTTTCTCCACGATTTTTCCTTAAAGAGAAGGTCCGGGAAAATAATTAAAAGCCAGCAGCTACACATACTGCAGCTGCTGGCTTTAAATAACTGGACACTTACCTGTCCTGGAGTCTAGCGATGTCGGCAGTAGGGTTCCTGGCGTGAAGCCGAAAGGCTACACTGCCGCCGCTGCCATTGCTTGTAACGTTCTATTCGGCTTCATGCCAGGAACCCTACTGCATATGTGCAAGGCCGTGCTCCTCTCTCCTATTAGCCCGGCGGCCAGGAGGGAGCCCCCGCGGTAACGTCACGGCCAGACTCCTGGAAGTGGGAAAGGATACCTGTCAAAGATACACTGTACAGTATCCTTTCCTCCCTCCCCCACAAAAGGTGCCAATTGTGGCACCGGAGGGGGGGGGGAATCCGATGAGCGGAAGTTCCACTTTAGGGTGGAGCTCTGCTTTAACCTCAAATAAGGATGTGTGCGTTCTGGCTCATTCCAGTGTGTTTTTGATGCATTTTACAGCGTTCCTGTACAGTTCATTCAAAATGCAGCATGTTCTACTGCAATTGAAGACCACATATTCTACTTTCAATGCATTTTTGAAAAAAACGCACTGGACTGCATGTGTTGTGAACTGGTCCTTGGTTAATGAGGGCAGATTTCTGAAAGGGGTTGCAAAGTTTTGTTTTAAAAAAAAAAACACGTCATACTTTCCTCCTGTGCAAGGGTTTTGCACAGTGGCCCCAATCCTCCCCTTCTGGCATCTCCCCAGCGGCACTCCTGGTCCCCCCCCCTTCCATTGAGTGTCCCTAAAGAGAAGCTCTTTCCATGGGCACTTGTGCGGGCATGCTCCTGTGTACTACTGCTGGGCCTATTGACACAGACAGAACTTGATCCCTCGGCTCCCGCATCATTGGATTTGATTGACTGCAGCGGGAGCTAATGGCTCCTGCTGCTATGAATCTATCCAGTGAGGAGCCGAGACAGTGGCTGGTGTGCTTGTCCCCGTTGCTGGAAAGATGGGGCTCTGGGGAGCTGCAGCAGTACAGCAGGTTTCTCACCTTAATGCATGGAATAGCTTTTTGGTGCATTTTTCACGTGTTCTCAGAGCCCAGTACAACGGTGGCAATTTTGAGATGTGACAGTTGTTGCTGGAGGAGAAGATCCCCCGTCCAGTGTCCCTGAGGGAGTTTTGCTGGAGCATGTTACACCCTAAATATGGGTGTAACGTGAAATATGCTCCAAATAGTGCACTTGGCTTTTAAATTTGTGCATGCTTCTTTACTAGTAGAATTTCAATAATAAAAAAAAATATTTGAAGAAAGTTAATTTGCTTTAACAATAGTGACACAAATTAGAAAGGAGCAGGATGAAAGTTTTTCTTGAATGAGTGAAATTAACAGTTTGTGATTTTTGTTCTGGAAAGTCCATTTGTTCCCAAATAGAATATTAAAAGCAAACTTTTTTTTCCTTAACCACTTCAATACTGGGCACTTTTACCCCCTTCCTGCCCAGGCCAATTTCACACTTTGAATAACAGTGGCGCTACACGCAACACTGTACCCAAATTACATTTTTAGAATTTCTTGCCCACAAATATAGCTTTTTGGTGCAATTTGATCACCACTGGGTTTTTTTTGCTAAGCAAATAAAACATTTTTTGGGGGGAATTTTTTTTTCTTAATTTCTGTTATAAAGTTTTGGAAAGTAGGTTTTCTCCTTCACTGATTGACATCCAAGGTGGACACTTGTGGGCATTGCTGATGGGGCTGCACTGATCAATGCGCTGATTATCAGTGCAAAATCTAGGCCCCTCTCCCCCCCAGGGCCAGGAGAGACGCCTATCGGCTCTCCTCTACTCGCACCCTGTCGGCACAAATAGAGGAAAGCCGATAAGTGACACTTCATGGTTATGCTGTGATTGGACACAGGTGATCACATGGTAAAGAGCCTACGTCATAGGCTCTTTTCAGAGATCGAGGTGTGGCGTGTCAGAACGACACACCGCACTGCCGATTGCTGCGAGCGGCTTATCCTGCTGGATGTCATATGACGTCAAGTCAGGATAATGGAACCCCTGCCCAGCCTTTATTCTGCTATAGGCAGGGCGGTATGTGGTTAAAGTACTTTCGAACATTCATCATGTCGATGAATGTATTGATGAGAATTATTGTGCACAAAAATCTACTACTGTGTGGTCAACCTAAAGCAGAACTAATGTTTAGAAAAAAAATTGCAAACTGTCAGGGTCTTTATTGCAGGAGAGACATGCAATGCCTCTTCTACAATAAAGTGACATCATCCCAAGCTGGCCAATTAACAGTCGAAGACCGACACCAGGCAGAAGCTCGGGAGAAGACGCAGGAGTCGGACCATTAGAACTAAAGGTATGTATTTTAACCTTTTGGACAGTTTTCTAGGGAGAAACCACAAGGCCAGCTCTGCTATCTTCTAGGCCAGACTTTCTCAACCAGGGTTCCTCATGAGGTTGCTAGAAGCTCTTTGAGTAATTTTTACCACTGTCACCAATCTTTTCAGCTGTTTGTAACAACATATGTAGGAAATGGTCTTCCCCCTTCTTGATCATTGTGCCAATCTTCTGTAAGTTGTAGATAAAAGTAGTCATTGGCAAAATGCAGGCGTCTGTACTTAAAGCGGGGGTTCGCCCTAAAAAAAAATTATAACATTACATTGAGCCGACTTATGAGACCGACAGTATGCTGGTGTTTTTTTTTTTTTCACACACAGTTTTAGGGCTATTTTCACCCCCGGCTTCCGGGTAGTGAATCCCGCGGGACTGGACATTCCTAGTCGCAGGCTGTGATTGACGTGCTTCCGACTGACCCTACTGCGCGCCACGAGTTGCCGAAAGAAACCGAACGTCGGTGCGCAGGCGCCATATAGAGCCGCACCGACGTTCGGCTTCTTTCGACAACTCGTGACGCGCAGTATGCGCCGGTCGGAAGCACGTCAATAACAGCCTGTGACTAGGAACGCCCAGTCCCGTGGGATTCACTACCCAGAAGCCGGGGAATAGCCCTAAAACGGTATGTACGGAAAAAAACAAAACAAACGCCAGCATACTGTCAGTCTCATAAGTCAGCTCAATGTAATGTTAGAATTTTTTTTTTAGTTCTAAAGTTTATAATTTTTTTTATTTTAAATGTTATACTTGCCTGCTTTGTGCAATGTGCAGAGTTTTTGTTTACCTCCAGTTTGGTGGTCCCTCACCAGCGCTGTCCACTCCTCCTATAAGTGTTCATTCAGCAAGCCAGGTCACAGGGGGGCTTAGGTGCGTGAGTGCCCCTGAGGCAGACTGCGTACTTCCATAGACGCACACAATGGGGGTTATTTACGAATGCCAAATCCACTTTGCACTACAAGTGCACTTGCTGTAAATCTGAGGGGAAGATCTAAAAGGAGGGGAGGCTCTGCTGATTTTATTCAATCATGTGCAAGCTAAAATGCGGGTTTTTTTTAGTTTTTTTTTTTGCATGTCCCCCTCGGATCTACAGTGACTGCACTTGTAGTTTGCACTTGTAGTGCAAAGTGGATTTGCCTTTCGTAAATAACCCCCAATGTCTGTAAGCCATGTTTCCGCTCCCTCCCTGCAGGAGTTTGGCTGACAGCGGCAGGAGCCTATGGCCCTCAATGTCTCCAGTGAAAGCAGGAAGAAAAGATCATTGCTGGAGTGGCTAGAGGTGTCACGTGTGTGTTTTTGGGGGTGTAGAACAGGTAGTAGGGCTTTTGTTACCTTAATACTGGGAATTCATTAGGATAAATGTTTTGAGTTTGGAACCACTTTAATGTGAGGCCAAAGAAAAAAAGTTTGGTACTCCAATGTTTTCTTCATAGCTGATTTTAGTTTTTATATCTTTGCCTTGAGTTGGGCTTTAGATTTCCCTGTATTTTCTCACATCGCTAGCAAAATTAGTTTTGTGTGTGTGTGTACAATTTTGTTTGCTACTATTTATCTTTTGAGTTAATGGGAAATAACTGGATTGTTTTAGCCCAGATAATGGTTCTTGTATCTGACAGACAAGTTTGTTTTCTTAGTTAAGGTGTCTGTTCATTATTTTAGTTATTGAATATGCACAATAGAAATGATGCCTTTGACACCGCCCACTTCCCGCTCTAAATCAAACATGCCCTCTACAGAGAGCGCTCATGGCCATCAGCGGAAAAGCTGTATCATCTGCGTGATAATAGGAGGAGGCGGTGGGTTAATGGCAGCGGGAGGCTACATTTACTTCCACGCCCAGAAGTTTGTCGCTGCGGGCTACATACCGTTGCCCGCGGCAGTCCAAATCATCTTTGCTGTTGGTGTGGCAACATTGGGTGTATTAAAGTTACACTTACAGGTAAGCCTAGATTAAGGCTTACCTGTAGGTGTTTGCAATATCTCCTTAACCTACACGGTCTAGGAGATCTTTGCCAAAAGGTATACACTGTTGTCTACGGTGCAGTGATAATCCCAATCATAAAAATGGCAATGCTGTATTTGACGGCTCCTGTGTGCATGCGCGGAGTGACGTCTTTGCCGCTCCGGCCAATCACAGCGCCGGAGCGGCGATACCTGGAAGTAAGCTTTCGGGTATCTGGAGAGATGTCTGCAGCCGGAGGGGGAGACGAGGACGGCTTCGATCTAAGGTAAGTAATGCATAAGGAGCTAGTATAGTATGCTCATTATGGCTTTGTCTTGCAGGTTTTTTATACAGGGAGTGCAGAATTATTAGGCAAGTTGTATTTTTGAGGATTAATTTTATTATTGAACAACAACCATGTTCTCAATGAACCCAAAAAACTCATTAATATCAAAGCTGAATATTTTTGGAAGTAGTTTTTAGTTTGTTTTTAGTCTTAGCTATTTTAGGGAGATATCTGTGTGTGCAGGTGACTATTACTGTGCATAATTATTAGGCAACTTAACAAAAAACAAATATATACCCATTTCAATTATTTATTTTTACCAGTGAAACCAATATAACATCTCAACATTCACAAATATACATTTCTGACATTCAAAAACAAATCAGTGACCAATATAGCCACCTTTCTTTGCAAGGACACTCATGCAGCCTGCCATCCATGGATTCTGTCAGTGTTTTGATCTGTTCACCATCAACATTGTGTGCAGCAGCAACCACAGCCTCCCAGACACTGTTCAGAGAGGTGTACTGTTTTCCCTCCTTGTAAATCTCACATTTGATGATGGACCACAGGTTCTCAATGGGGTTCAGATCAGGTGAACAAGGAGGCCATGTCATTAGTTTTTTCTTCTTTTATACCCTTTCTTGCCAGCCACGCTGTGGAGTACTTGGACGCGTGTGATGGAGCATTGTCCTGCATGAAAATCATCTTTTTCTTGAAGGATGCAGACTTCTTCCTGTACCACTGCTTGAAGAAGGTGTCTTCCAGAAACTGGCAGTAGGACTGGGAGTTGAGCTTGACTCCATCCTCAACCCGAAAAGGCCCCACAAGCTCATCTTTGATGATACCAGCCCAAACCAGTACTCCACCTCCACCTTGCTGGTGTCTGAGTCGGACTGGAGCTCTCTGCCCTTTACCAATCCAGCCACGGGCCCATCCATCTGGCCCATCAAGGCTCTCATTTCATCGGTCCATAAAACCTTAGAAAAATCAGTCTTGAGATATTTTTTGGCCCAGTCTTGACGTTTCAGCTTGTGTGTCTTGTTCAGTGGTGGTCGTCTTTCAGCCTTTCTTACCTTGGCCATGTCTCTGAGTATTGCACACCTTGTGCTTTTGGGCACTCCAGTGATGTTGCAGCTCTGAAATATGGCCAAACTGGTGGCAAGTGGCATCTTGGCAGCTGCACGCTTGACTTTTCTCAGTTCATGGGCAGTTATTTTGCGCCTTGGTTTTTCCACACCCTTCTTGCGACCCTGTTGACTATTTTGAATGAAACGCTTGTTTGTTCGATGATTACGCTTCAGAAGCTTTGCAATTTTAAGAGTGCTGCATCCCTCTGCAAGATATCTCACTATTTTTGACTTTTCTGAGCCTGTCAAGTCCTTCTTTTGACCCATTTTGCCAAAGGAAAGGAAGTTGCCCAATAATTATGCACACCTGATATAGGGTGTTGATGTCATTAGACCACACCCCTTCTCATTACAGAGATGCACATCACCTAATATGCTTAATTGGTAGTAGGCTTTCGAGCCTATACAGCTTGGAGTAAGACAACATGCATAAAGAGGATGATGTGGTCAAAATACTAATTTGCCTAATAATTCTGCACTCCCTGTATATAATATATATATATATCTATATATCCTTTTCAAAACCAATTCTAGAGCTAATTGGTACAAGATCCAGTAATCCAATTCATAAAAGATAATGAGCCCAGCAAGAGGCATGGACTACTGAAGGTGTATAATTTGCACAGGCTAAAGTTGTAGATCTACCTTTCAAGGACAAGAATTAGACTCGTATAAAACAGTTTCACAGATTTTTTTCAATGATAATAAAATAAAAATGGTTATCCAAAAATAGGAATGCCTTTAAACTGGTCACCGTGGGCAACACAAAGATTGTACTTTAGGGACAGTTCATGTCGCATGCTTTTTTCCTGCATCAAAAATAGGGGTCGACCGATATCGTTTTTTTAGTGCTGATACGATACTGATTTTTTCCGGCTGCTTTTCAGGCAAATATTCGTTATCAGGTGCCGATGTTTTTATTAATATATAGACACATTTATATAGCGCCAACAGTTTACGCAGCGATTTACAATGTAGAGGGAGGACAGCACAATTACAGTTCAATACTGAAGGTACAGGAGGGCCCGGCTCATAGAGCTTACATTCTAAAGGGAGGGGGTGGTGGTACAAAAGGTAATGGGGATATGCTGTAGATTTAAACCTTTTATTTTTACACAATCCTTTATCACTGTTATTGCTGTCACAAGGAATGTAAACATACCTTGTGACAGTAATAGGCAGCACAGGTACTCTTTATGGAGGAATCTGGTGTCTATAAGACCCCAAACTCCTCCTCTGCACTTGAAAGTATTTAAAATGTCAAGATCTGCTTTTTTAAATACTTTCTTATATTTTTTAACTGCCGCCTTTAGGCCTCATTCACACATAGATCCGTTCAGGTCCGTCAGTCAGTTTTTCAGGCGGAACTGAACGGGCGCTCCATGCATGTCTATGGAGCGTCGGATGTCAGCGGAGACATGTCCGCTGACATCCGACCTGATCCGCTAAAAATAAACGTATGGGGATCACGTCCCCATCCGTCCATGCGGATCGGATCGGGTAAGACCTGATGAAAACGGACATGCTGTCCGTTTTCATCAGATTGGTCCATGGAGGACAGCGGGGCTCAACAAGCCCCTCCCAGCTCGGTGAGCAGAGAGGAGCTTGTCATCCGTCGGCTCAGCGGAGATCTGCGGACTGATTTCTGGCTGAGCTGGTGGATACAGGCGGACTCCATTGCGACTGAGTCCGCCTGTGTGAATGAGGCCTTATGCCAGTAATCCCAAAGTGATGTCAGGCCGACCTGCTTTGTTTAGGTCTCAGGCCAGCCCGGGGAGACTGATCATGCGATCCAATAGCTATAGGTAAAAAAAAGTAAAACATGCTTTCATTTTTGTTTTTCATGCATGGAACTGTACCGGAACACATCAAAAATGCACCAGACCCTGTACATTGACAGAAAAAGGAAGACAAATGTATTAACTCCTCCCATGATCCTTTTCTGGTCACATGCAGATGGAACATAGAAGGCTGTATCTGGACACTGATAGGCTCAACTCTGTATGTACCCAATAATGCCTTCTCTTGCAGGCAGTCTCGGCAGTGCAATGGCCATAATCATGAATAGGCCTTCCAGTGCAGACATCTTTTCTACACCACAGCATGCTATTAGTTGTATTAATCATAAATCCATCTAATTGACCTCGTGCAGAATAACATGTTTGTGAAAAGCTCTAGAATTTTAGGCCTGATTATGGATTTTGAAGGATAAATTCACATTTGGTAACATGTTACTTACAGTTTTTGTGCTTCGGGAAGGATACAACTCCGGCAACGAATAGGAAACTACAATAGGAACTCTGTTGAAAGCTAAACCTTTATTTTATTCACTTTTTGTACTCCGGGAAGCTTATTCCATCCATAGGATGCAATATTACATCCAGCCATTCAGAGCCTGTTTTACATGGCCGTCAACTTTGATTTATTTTTTATTCATTTTTTGTTTTAGGTCCACTATGAATCAGGAAAAACTAGCAAAACTTCAGGCTCAGGTCCGGATAGGTGGAAAGGTTAGTACTTTTTCTGATTATTTGCTTGACCCTTTCAATTCTTTGGTTTGTTCATTAGACTTTGAAAGCCCAACTTACACCAAAAAATATGTTGTTTGTATTGTTAGGAAGCATTGAAACCTTTTTTACGTTGGAGAGATTTTTTTTTCCCACTTCCTGTCTTGGTTACACAATCTCTCTCTCACACACACACACACAATATGTCGCTGGTACAGAATGCATTAATTATTCCTTTTACATATAGGCAGAGGCATTCAATCTGGATCTTAATTGTAGGTTTGCACCCCATTCACATTTGTGTGACTTGTCATGTGACTTTGGACCTCAAAGTCGCATGACAAATTGTAACCCATGTTTTCCAACGATAACTATTTATATGTGCGACTTCAAAGTAGTTCATGCACTACTTTTGTTTCGACTTTCATGCAGCTTGAGGGCCGTAGACATTAATGTCAACCCTCAAAAGTTGCATGAAAGTTGTATCTGTATGTAAGCTGCATCCTTCCTGAAGTGCATCACAGTTGCACTCCAAAGTCGCGCAAGTGTGAATAGAGCCGATAGCACAAAGCATTCACTGATATTGTGAGAAGAGGGTGATAGACATAGACATGATCCTCAAAATATGGAGCATCAGTATACAGTGCTGTTACAGCAGCAGGATGGGAACTTCCTGTTCCCATAACAAAATCTAGTTGAGTGCTGCTCAGCCATTCATGTGAAGCTTTGTACTTTCTGAATACAAACTGTCTCTTAATTGGCTGATGTGGCCAGATGTTATGATCTCTGCCTTAGCCAATTGGAGCTTTTTATTCCTTTTAGGAATTGCAAAGCTTCCTGTGAATGGCTGAGTAGTGCTCAGCCTGACTTAATTTTGTTACAGGAGAGGGATGAGAAGTATACCTGTGTAGGAAAGACCTCATACAGTTTGGACAGCCGCTGCGTTTGTTTGGACTATCTGGTTCTTTCTGCTGGACCCTATGTCGCTACAGTACACAATAGTAAGCTAGGGGATCAGGAAGGAAACACATTGTGCTGCGGAGAACGCAGAGACAAATACTCCCAAGTGTTGAATCTGAAAGTTCTTGAGTATCTCTTGAACAGAGCAAAGATCCAATGAACAACAAGTAGTACAAAGTTTGCCCTTTTAACGCTTTTTAACCAGTCTTTAAGCCATACTTTTTGCCGGTCTTTTTAATACTTTATTAAAACTTGATATGCCCTATAATTATGCTTCTGTACCGAGTTTTTGCATTTTTTCAAACACTCACTGCTTTTTTTGCTTATCTTAGGGCACAGCCCGCAGAAAGAAGAAGGTTGTACATAGAACAGCAACAGCAGATGACAAGAAACTTCAGAGTTCTCTCAAGAAACTGGCCGTAAATAATATTGCTGGAATTGAAGAGGTAATGCTTTTTGGGGTTGGAAATCGGCTTCTGTTCTGCCCAATAAGCAAATATTTCACACTATTTCTATCCTCTGGTGTGGTGGCTACAGTTTTCAATGGCAAAGAATATTTTTAACACCCTATAGAATAAAATGGCGGTCGTTGCAAAACTTTTTGTCACACCATATTTGCGCAGCGGTCTTAAAAGTGCACTTTCTTTGGGGGGGAATGACTTGTCTTATTTTTTTAATAAAAAAAAAAAAAAAAACAGTAAAGTTTGCCCAATTTTTTTTAAATATATTGTGAAAGATAATGCTACGCTGAGTAAATTGATACTCCACGTGTCACGTTTCAAAGTTTCACCCGCTCGTGGAATGACAACAGACGTTTACCCTTAATAATCTCCATAGGTGACGTTTAAAAAATTCTACAGGTTGCATGTTTTGAGTTAGAGGAGGCCTAGGGCTAGAATTATTGATCTCGCTCTAGCGATCACGTGTGGTTTGAACTCCATTTTCCTGTGCAGGCGCTGCTCACGTATGCAATCGCTTCTGTGCACAAGCTTGTCGAGACGGAGCGCTTTAAAAAAATAAAATAATTGGTCACTTTTATTCTTATTACATGGAATGTAAACATCCCTTGTAATAGAAAAAAGCATGACAGGTCCTCTTAATTATGCGATCTGGGGTGAAAAAGACCTCAGATCTCATATTTGGACTAAAATGCAATAAAAAAAAAAATGTCCCTTTTTAAGAGCCATAGGCGGAATTGACGTCGCTTCTGCCCTGCAGTGATATGGAGATGGGTGGGGGCCATCTTCCCTTCACTCATCTCCATACACAGCAAGGGCAAAGACCCGATCGCCTAAACCGATACCGATGGCTCCGGTAAGCATCGGAGAACGGCGGGAGGGGGGTTGAAAATAAAAGACAAAATATTCATAAAATTGTGCATGAACGGAGTTGGATTAAAGGGAAACTATAGGTGTATAACTTTTTTGTTTTTTGCAGGTAAATATGATTAAAGATGATGGCACGGTTATCCACTTTAACAATCCCAAGGTCCAAGCGTCCCTCTCCGCCAACACATTTGCCATTACCGGCCATGCGGAATCCAAGCAGATCACAGAAATGCTCCCAGGGATCCTAAGTCAGCTGGGTGCTGACAGCCTCACAAGTCTCCGCAAGCTAGCTGAACAGTTCCCTCGGCAGGGTAAGGGACCATCTTTGTCATCAATTCAGTCATTTCTTTACTGGGCTGTGCTGGCATATCTTTTATAGTGTATCCAAAAAGGGTTTAATTTGTTATAACCCATGTCAAGTATTTTATTTTCTGCCCGTCTCAATAGGGTGATAAGGATAGTAAATCTCTCCAAAGTTAGAGCTCTTTCCTAGCTGTAGTCACCAGAGCAAGTGTCCCATTGGAAAATTTCCCCACAAATCCTGTTGAGGTTGCAACATATTAACCACTTGCTGAACGCCCTATAGCAAGTTTACTGTTACAGGGACAGCAGCTGTGCCGAATTGCATATACATGTGATTCCAGACTTCCACCTGCAGGGGGTGCACTGCTTCTGCTGTGATTTACAGCAGAAGCCGATCTGTAAGTGCCGGGCACTCGATGTCTTCCAGCACCCGCCAATCGCCTGTAAAGTACACAGAATCAGGATCTGGCTATATAAACAATCCCTGCTCTGACGGAGGGTAAGGAATGGATTCTGTGTTCCTGAAAAGCACACATAATACACACAAACGCTAGCTAGGCACACATTTAACCCCTTGATGATTATTATTTCAGGTACTTGTATAGCGCCAAACGTCACTCCCAATCAACATTGACTATTTTTAATCCTTATGCTGCTAGCATTAGTAACTTGATAGGAAAGCATATCACTTAAACTTTTGATGTTGTATATCCCAGGAGTCTTTAGGAGTGGAGGGAGAGGAGGAGTTTCTCAGTTATGCACATTCTCGTGCCTACATGCTTGAGCTAGGGGCAGATGAATTAGGAACTAAGTGCTACATAAGTCATCTGCCCCTACTCAAGAAGGGCCCCAGTCAGAAATGCTAGGTGGGGGGCGTTTTAAAAATAAAGTTCTCAACAAAGTAAAGCATGGAGACATGAATGGATGGGGGGAGTTTGAATGAAATTGTTTTTTTGATTTGTGATGCTCAGATGCAGTGAAGATCATATTTAGGATTGGAATGTTCATATGGCAGTATCTCGGGCTCAAGGAGTTAAGACACGACCTATACTAATAAATTATATATATAATAATAATTATTATAATACGGGATTTCTATAGCGCCAACAGTGCGCAGTGCTTTACAACATGAGGGCAGACAGTACAATTACAATACAATACAATTCAGTACAGGAGGAATCAGAAGCTTGTTAGAGCTTACAATCTAAAAGCTAATGGGAAGGAAAATATAATATACTGTTTCTTCGGTACCAAAACATTATAAATATAAGCTGAGTGATCGGGTTCTTGTATAAGTGTCTTGATTAGTTCTCTTTAAAGCTCGGCATGCTCAATATTTTTTTTAGTAAAATGCTGCAGACAGAATCAGCCTCCAGCTTATGTGTAATCTCTTATTGCGTTGGGTTTTCATATAGTTTTATACTGCAGGGAATTGCTGTAGCCATAAGGGCTGCCTAAGGGATAATTTGGTGACTTGCCGGTTGTTGGTGGTTTAAAAATAGCCAGCAGCTGCAATGTACACCCATGCTTGCCACTAAAACCATATGCTGCTATAAATGTGTTCTTACTAAGTTGGGGACAGCTGTCTACAACCTGCATGCTTTAAATTGGTCATTGCGTTTCCTGTCAGTTGATATTTTTTAACTTTTCCAGTTTTATTTTAACTGTTAGTCACTAGGTGGCATTATAACAATTTTCCTCTGTGTTTTGTTTTAGTATTGGATAGCAAGGCACCTAAACCTGAGGACATAGAAGAGGAAGATGACGACGTCCCTGGTAAGTAATTTGTGAAGCCGGTAAACTCAAATATTCCATCATTGTGTTGCTCCTCCCCCTCTCTTCCTGTCTGTCTCCAATGTTGCCATTAACATTCCAGTGTGGAATTCCAAGGAGAGTTAGCAGGTGTGGCTTACCAGTGGCTGAATTTGTCCTAGACAGTTCTGTACATCAAGGGCTGCTGAAATAGTAAAGCTTTTATGTATATGTTGCAATTCATGCGTTAGAGGCAGAAATTCTGGGGGCTTACAAACTTTTTTGCATTACTATTGGGGATTCCTGCCTTTCACAGCACTCTGTCGAAATACAGTGGGATCCTCTTATTTACTTGGATTAATGAATGGTTATGAGGGAAAAATAAACATTTACACCCCTTTCACACTGGAGGTGTTTTTCAGGCGCTTTAGAGCTAAAAAAAATAGCTCCTGAAAAAAAGCCTTGCCTGCAATCCCAGTGTGAATGCCTGAGTGCTTTCACACTTGGGCGATGCGCTGGCAGGGTAAAAAAAAAAAAGTACTGTCGCACTCTGTAGTTTTGTATTCAATAAATATTTTTTAGATTACACCTAGTTCAGCTACCTAAATACTGCCCCTAATATTGTCATTCCTTGGTTCTCTCTATAGCATAAACTAGGGTTGTCCCGATACTGATACTAGTATTGGTATCGGGACCAATACCAAGCACCAATACCATACATGAAAAACAAAGCGGCGCCCTCTAAGCGTAGTAACTTTTTATTACTGTGACAAAACAAAACAATTCTTATGAGGATACTACTCACAAGGCTGCAGGGTTCATGGGCATAAAAGGTGTCATCTGTGCCTGGCTTCCGGGATGGGTGTGCTCAGCTGATGTTGGTAATCCTGTGATGGCTGAATGCTCTGGGTTCTCACTGTAAAGGAGAATGCTGTACAGTTCGTCAGCTGATCCAAAAGTCCATAGGTGTCCCTGAGTGTATTCCAGCGCTGGTCAGACAGGGAGCTGTATGGACACGATGGGACAGCGTGATGGAACGCAGTCGTGGAGCGCAGGCAGCTGAGCTTCAGTTCCGGGTTCACAACCTAACCCGGAACTGAAGCTCAGCTGCCTGCGCTCCACGGCTGCGTTCCATCACGCTGTCCCATCGTGTCCATACAGCTCCCTGTCTGACCAGCGCTGGAATACACTCAGGGACACCTATGGACTTTTGGATCAGCTGACGAACTGTACAGCATTCTCCTTTACAGTGAGAACCCAGAGCATTCAGCCATCACAGGATTACCAACATCAGCTGAGCACACCCATCCCGGAAGCCAGGCACAGATGACACCTTTTATGCCCATGAACCCTGCAGCCTTGTGAGTAGTATCCTTATAAGAATTGTTTTGTTTTCGTCACAGTAATAAAAAGTTACTACGCTTAGAGGGCGCCGCTTTTTGTTTTTCTTGTATTGTTTCAGAATTGCTTCTTCTTGGCAGCTGGCAGCCCTCACAGCATGAGTACTACTACTACTACTACTACTACATTAGTCATATATGAACTTGATCCAATGGACTGAATAATTTCATAAACTTTTGTCCTTCAGTGGAAAGGAACTGTGCTGCCCTTGTTTCATTCTCACTCTCAGATTCAGTATCTGTCATTTACCCTTCCCCACATATATATTTATTTATATCTACTTCCTTTGGAGAGCGCTTGATTTATCTGTTTGTTTTTTGTGATACCAATACCATACATACTTGTACTCGGGCAAATTCTCCCGATGCTTCATCCGATACTTGTCCTTCATCCCCCTCCGTTTTGCTGCAAGCTGGAGTTTTTATTTAATTTAATTCAAAAAGCTGCATATTGTCGTTTACACCAAGTTCATTTGTATTTTATTTCATAGGATCGGGTTTAATTGTTTACACTTTTCAGGTGTATGGTGGCTGTTCTAATTTCTTTTTCTAATTTTCTATTTCCAGAACTTGTAGAGAATTTTGATGAAGCATCGAAGAACGAAGCAAATTGAGAAACGTAAATCCTTGGAAGTTGACATGGACTTGATTTTAACAAAAAGCGAAACAAAATCAGCTGTGTGGTTCCAAAGTTTTACCATGGAACATCATGTGTTAATAGTTCCATAATATAAATATTTTGTATTTTAACAGTGCTACTGCAGCATTTTTCTTGCTGTTTATTTTGCGTTTTGCACTTCCCTCCCAGGACTTTTGGACAAAGTGGGGAAAAAAAAAAAAAGTAATTGCAACGTTTTGTGTCTGCTCCACATAGCTGCTTGGTGAGCCTTAAAAGCTCTAGTAACACTTATATTGTTTCCCTATTCCTGTAGACCTAAAGGAAAACTTCTTAAAATTGTTTTTCCCTAAATCAATCTGTTTCCTTTTTTCAACATTTTAAATGCCAAGTTCACCGAGCACCAGTTGTATTTCTTGGGTGGATGTCCATAGGTTAATTTTCCCACAAACCTCTTGTGTATTTGAGTACTTAGGTTTCCACAAGGTCACCGCATTTGTATACACAGTTCCATACACTGTGACCCATTTTAAGTATTTTCCAAGGTGTGACCCGTTTGATTGTAATACTGGTCCCGGTGGGTGAGAGGGGAAATCTTAACATTCAAGTTCAAAATTCAACTTCTGGCCCATAGACGATGAATCTTGGCCACCAGAGTTTAGGATTTTCTGAAGGTGTTACTTCAGCCACCATCTGGTCTGGCAATCTATTTGGTATACTTATTGCTGGTTATTGCTCTCTTGTTGATTACTTGATTTTCCTCCTTTATTACTTTTATTCTTTCTATTTGTCCTTGAGCCTCTCAGGCTTCTTGGCAACCCTGTTCCTTGCAGAACATTATTACCAGCCCCCAGACTTTTGATTATAGGCATGCTTTGGCTACCTTCTACTTCCCTGGTCCACTTATAGGTTTAAAAGTGTGGTCATTGGGGGCAACAGAAACTGCAATAGCATGTCCAGGGGACATGCTATTGTGAGACCATGATGAATGACAGATCCAATAATGCAGCCATGCTTTTACTACTGGTTATGGATTGTGACATAAAGGGCTATGCTTTTGTGGACAGTTCTCAGTAGCTTAAAGAAAATCTCAGTTTTATTTGGCTGAATGTTTTTTAAAGTAATTTAAAAATGATCTTGTTTTGGAACAGTGCAGCTTCTATTGAGCTTTACCATGATTAAATGCCTACCCAGGGGGTTTAAAATTCCCAGCTAGGAAAATGCCACTGTAGAACAGTGGGTTGTAAATGAAACCTGCTACTAAGCATTCAAAAATATCCCATGTAATACTGATTTATTTACAGATGTATGTTTCTTATGATTGCCTTATGGTGTATCCAGTGATTTATGGCAGATGAGGATTATCTGGAGAGTTTACTGAACAGTTAACTACTGTAGCATTTACACTGAGGTCCTGTGTAGACCAATCATGCACACACTATTAATTGTACTTTGTCAGGTGCTCAATACAAAGAAATTACAGGCAGTCCCCGAGTTCCAAACCTCCAACTCACATTCGACTCGTACTTAAGAACCTAGGCAGCGTGAGGTCAAAGCTGGTCCTGGAAACTGCCGGGTGCCCTTCGTGCGGCTCACCGGATGCTGCCATTTACTGTAAGCAATCCCACATCACATGGCCAGTTAACCCTTCCCTATGCTATGTAAAGTTACAAAAAAAAAAAATTGGACTGAAGTTACTTAAATACCTGTTCCAACTTAGACAAATTCAACTTATAGCGAAGTGCCAGCTGTCTCTGTGTGTTAAAGTCAGCAGCTACAAAAAGTGTAGTTGCTGACTTACACACCCTCACCTGTCCCACAATCAAGTGATGTGGCCGCCTGAAGCCTCGGTTCTCTCCCCGCCTTATGCCGGCATCCCTCGTGTGTACACCCGACTGTGACAGCTTGCAGCTTTACAGCCGGTTGTGGACTGCGCATGAGCTTGGTACCTGTCAAAAGTACCCCCCAAAAAAAATGACATGCCAAATATGGCATGTCACGAGTCCTTAAAACGGAAGTTCCACTTTCGGGTGGAACACCGCTTTGAGAACAAACCTACAGAACCTACCCTGTTTGTAAGTGGGGACTGCTTGTAGTAAAGAAAATTTGTCAAGAAAAAGCAGGAGACATGCCCTAACAGTTCAACAGACTTCAATCACACCTGCAACTTCCTCCTCTGCAATCAATATGGGCCATATAATCACGTTCAAGACAAGTGTTACAAGCAGTACCCAGCTGAAATATATAGGTACAGGTTCATGAAATGGGAGACTGGCCATATTTTTAAAAATAGAGCACAAACTTCATGTCTTATGGGTGTATGTCCCAGACTTAAACTAGAAGTCCACCCTAAAGTGTCTGCATCTACAAACATCCACGATCTAACAC
Source organism: Rana kukunoris (assembly GCA_029574335.1). NCBI lineage: Eukaryota > Metazoa > Chordata > Amphibia > Anura > Ranidae > Rana > Rana kukunoris. The sequence goes on along the minus strand of CM056055.1, from coordinate 185,647,852 downwards.
TAACCTATTCAACCCTGTAAAGATGAAATTCATATACATACCTTTTTTTAGCTGATCCCAAGCTGAGCTATCATCTGCGTCTTCGCTGTGGAGGCGGGTGCAGAGGACACAGCAGACGATGGAAGCCCTGTAGGAACACTATGAGTGACGTCGCTCCCCATTAATTTCACAGCCGTTGTTGGCTGTGTCCTGTATAGGGCTTCCGCCCCTGGAAATTGGTTTGGCTTCAAAAAGTATGTATGCTGAGTTCTTTACAAGGCTAGATAGTTAGTGTTAGATCGTAGATGTAGGGATTTTAGTTTTAAGGTGGACTTGCACTTTAAAGGGGAGGTTCCCCTAAAAAGAAAACTTTTAACATTGCCGGTGTCTTCTTAATAACATTTAGAATCGGCTGGTAGTTTAAAAAAAAAAAACACCCGTACATACCATTTTCGGCATGTACTCTCACCGCCGCTTCCGGGTCTGGCGGCCGGGGATGGGAGGGCCTGCTTCATTGACAGGCATCCGATCGACGCATACAGCGCATCACGAGATGCTGAAAGGAGCCGAACGTTGGTGCGCATGCGCCGTATAGAGCCGCACCAACGTTCGGCTTCTTTCGGCATCTCGTGACGCGCTGTATGCGTCGATCGGATGCCTGTCCCCGCCTGCCAGACCCAGAAGCGGCGGTGAGAGTACATGCCGAAAATGGTATGTACGGGTGTTTTTTTTTTAAACTACCAGCCGATTCTAAATGTTGTTAAGAAGACACAGGCAATGTTAAAAGTTTCTTTTTAGGGGAACCACCCCTTTAAGCAATTAGGACACAAATAAGTTGCTACTTATAATGCCACCAGAGCCAATGGCCATTAAAAGCCACAGAGGCATTTGACGTAGTTGAATATGGTAGTCTAAGGTAACGCAGCCACACAAACACCAGGTCACTAATGTTCCCTGTTAACAAGCTGGGATTGTGTATAGGTTGGTATGTTGTGCTGTAACATTTCAGCTGGTAATGTCATAATGGTGCTGAGCACACTGCTGGGTATTCCAGTGGAACAAATCTTACACAATAAATATATCGACTGTGCTAACATGGTAAATGTCCTTAAAAGTATATGCATTTGTGGGCAAATAGTGTCATGTGGTCTTCTTAGCCCAATGTGCTATAGTCCCGGCAAGGTCAACCCCAATTGGGCTGTAGTGAGTGTGGAAAGACATCCGTTGCAGCTGATCAAGGACTTCAAATACCAGTGCTATGGAGCAGCCTGTATCAAACAGGGTGCATTTAGGTTAACATCAGGGATGATCAAAAGGGTTAAATGTTCCCTCAGTGTGTTTCTAATTGTGTGTGAGATTAGCAGGAACACTAGATCAGAGTGTACATGCCGGTCTTTCTCTGTGGGGAGCGATCCCTGGTGGCCAGCAGACATCACATCGGCTGGGCCCGCTGATTGACCACAGGGGGAGCCAATCAGCAATTGACAAAATTACATAAGTTGCGTAATTTCGCATAATAGAGCCGACTTGCTGCAGTATATGTATGGCAGGTGGTTGGGAAGTGATTAAAGCTATGGGATGTACTTCCACCTAAAGGAGAATTGAATAATGGCAAACAACTGGTCTGGCCCAGGATAAACCAGGATTTCCCCCCCCCCCAATAAAGACTCTTCTACTTCACTGCTAGGGCTTCAGCTCTTCAATTTCAGCTCTCTGACACTCCTTGTCATTAGCCTGGCTTTTGTAGTACTGCAACTGAACCTGTTGTTGTGGGAATAGCCTGGTAGAGGCCTTCAAGCAGTGGGACCTACACAGAGATATTTCCATAGTCGTTCTGATAAAGACTAATATACTAAATTAAAATAGTGCCAACAGTTTGTGCAGAACATTACAGTATAAAGAGAGAAAGTACAGTTAGTGCAATAAAATACAAGAGGGCCCTGCGCATATGAGCTTACAATCTAATTGCTATCATGCAAGTTTATGATTTCAGGGATTGGGTTCTGCCTTTTCCTGTCACAAGGCACTCTACTAGATCTTTGTGTCATTCTTGGGCTTTTTGTCATCAAGCAGCTGTTTCAAGATCTGCAAGGCTGCCACCAAGTCTTCTGTTCTCCACGTTCCTTCAGTGGAACATTCCAGCCTCCTCTAAGAACAGCTTCACATGTAAGATTCTACAGGTGACTGAGCGACAGGCAGGCCATGTTGTTTTCTTGGGCCGTTTAGCATTTGCTGGGTTGCCCAATCCTCAGTTGGATTGCTTTTGAATGTCCTTAAAGTTTAAAGACTTGTGTTCCTCAGTGGATGAGAAAGAAAGAAAATATTTTTGTACTAAATACAATTTTTAATGGATTCCATTGAGGGACACAGGTCCCATACCCCCTTGTTTATGATCATGCTCTGTCCTGCTTTACTATAAAACTGAGGCATGCTGATAGTAGGTTGGGTTATATGGGGCTGGGCTACAGTTTTTATTTTTGCCAGTGTCCATTCCATCCTGCCTGTATGTGGTAGTATAAACCATGGGTCTTCAAACTATGGCCCTCCAGTTGTTCAGAAAATACAATTCCCATCATGCCTAGTAATGTCTGTGAATGTCAGAGTTTTACAATGCCTCATGGGATGTGTAGTTCCGCAACAGCTAGGAGGGACCGTAGTTTGAGGATCCCTGGTATAAACCAAGGGTTACAGACTTCTCATGTCATGAACAGGACTCTAAAAAAAGGATTTTATGATGAGTCCTGTTATCATATTCGAAACAAGTGCAGAACACAATCTGAGTATTTATGAATTCTGTGTTCGGTGCTTATACCTTCAGGCAATTGGGCACTGCCCAAGCCTCTCCTGTGTCTTCCCTATGTCTCTACCCCACTCTGAGTCCTTGTTTTTTTTGCTAGTGTCCTATGGTGATGGACCTCTTCTCCCTTATAGATAAATAACTCTTAAGGCCTGTACACATGATCAGACTTTGACAAACCTCAGGCGGACATTTTTTTGCAGACAATTCGAGTGTGTGTTAGCTCCGTCGGACAAATATTCGCTGCATGAACAGACAAGCTTTCCGGCAACAAATGTCCTATGTCGGCTAATCTAATCGTATGTACACAAGTCCATTGGACTAAAGTACAAATGCGTATGCTCAGAACTAATGCTAAAGATCAGACAACAATAGCAGAAGTTGCCCAAAGGGTTACGGTAAAGAGCAGAAAAAACATGTAGTACAGGGAGTGCAGAATTATTAGGCAAATTAGTATTTTGACCACATCATCCTCTTTATGCATGTTGTCTTACTCCAAGCTGTATAGGCTCGAAAGCCTACTACCAATTAAGCATATTAGGTGATGTGCATCTCTGTAATGAGAAGGGGTGTGGTCTAATGACATCAACACCCTATATCCGGTGTGCATAATTATTAGGCAACTTCCTTTCCTTTGGCAAAATGGGTCAAAAGAAGGACTTGACAGGCTCAGAAAAGTAAAAAATAGTGAGATATCTTGCAGAGGGATGTAGCACTCTTAGAATTGCAAAGCTTCTGAAGCGTGATCATCGAACAATCAAGCATTTCATTCAAAATAGTCAACAGGGTCGCAAGAAGCGTGTGGAAAAACCAAGGTGCAAAATACCTGCCCATGAACTGAGAAAAGTCAAGCGTGCAGCTGCCAAGATGCCACTTGCCACCAGTTTGGCCATATTTCAGAGCTGCAACATCACTGGAGTGCCCAAAAGCACAAGGTGTGCAAAACTCAGAGACACGGCCAAGGTAAGAAACGCTGAAAGACGACCACCACTGAACAAGACACACAAGCTGAAACGTCAAGACTGGGCCAAGAAATATCTCAAGACTGATTTTTCTAAGGTTTTATGGACTGAAGAAATGAGAGTGAGTCTGGATGGGCCCGTGGCTGGATTGGTAAAGGGCAGAGAGCTCCAGTCCGACTCAGACGCCAGCAATGTGGAGGTGGAGTACTGGTTTGGGCTGGTATCATCAAAGAGTCAAGCTCAACTCCCAGTCCTACTGCCAGTTTCTGGAAGACACCTTCTTCAAGCAGTGGTACAGGAAGAAGTCTGCATCCTCCAAGAAAAACATGATTTTCATGCAGGACAATGCTCCATCACACTCGTCCAAGTACTCCACAGCGTGGCTGGCAAGAAAGGGTATAAAAGAAGAAAAACTAATGACATGGCCGCCTTGTTCACCTGAACTGAACCCCATTGAGAACCTGTGGTCCATCATCAAATGTGAGATTTACAAGGAGGGAAAACAGTACACCTCTCTGAACAGTGTCTGGGAGGCTGTGGTTGCTGCTGCACACAATGTTGATGGTGAACAGATCAAAACACTGACAGAATCCATGGATGGCAGGCTCCATGAGTGTCCTTGCAAAGAAAGGTGGCTATATTGGTCACTGATTTGTTTTTGTTTTGTTTTTGAATGTCAGAAATGTATATTTGTTAAGGTGGAGATGTTATATTGGTTTCACAGGTAAAAATAAATAATTAAAATGGGTATATATTTGTTTTTTGTTAAGTTGCCTAATAATTATGCACAGTAATAGTCACCTGCACACACAGATATCTCCCTAAAATAGCTAAAACTAAAAACAAACTAAAAACTACTTCCAAAAATATTCAGCTTTGATATTAATGAGTTTTTTGGTTCATTGAGAACATGGTTGTTGTTCAATAATAAAATGAATCCTCAAAAATACAACTTGCCTAATAATTCTGCACTCCCTGTATGTCTATTACGTCACTACGTTCGTGTTGGCTGATAAAGTCCTACCGTGTGTATGCATACCAAGTTCATGGACAATGTCCTTCAGAGCAAAATCTACGAAAGTCATTTTGGTAGTCCGATTGTGTGTATGATGCTTTAGCTTAATGTGTTTAGCTTTCTTTCCGAGTAGCCCACAGGGGCTTACCATTACCTGTAGCCAAGATGAGAACCAGGCAAAAGCGACCCACAGCAAAAACTCATATGCGGCGTACACACGATCATTTTTTGTGATGAAAAAAAACGACGTTTTCTGTGAAGTAAAAAACGATGTTTTTGAAACGTCACTTGCCTACACACCATCGTTTTTTTTCACAAAAAGCGAGGTTACGTTCACCACTCTTTTCCATTGAAGCTCGCTTCATAACTAGCTTCTGGGCATGCGCAGGTTGAAAAACGTCGTTTTAAACAACGTTTTTGCTACACACGGTGACTTTTTGTGAAACAAAAAACGACACAAAAAATTCAAGCATGTTGGAATTTTTTTTTGGTCGTTTTTTTTTAAGACAAAAAACTAAGTTTTGCCCACACACGATCAATTTAAATGACGTTTTAAAAAACGACGTTTTTTTTCATCGCAAAAAACGACCTTGTGTACGCGGCAATAGGAACATTTGTTCTACTGAATGCCCACACAACACCCAACCGCAGTGTGACAATTCTTCCCTTCCACTGGAGTAGGACCTGATTTTAACACCAGTCTGTGCAGCTGACTAGTTTAATTTCAGACACGCAGCAAGCAGGTTTGATGAAAAGGGCAGATTTTTTGGCAACTATGTCACAACTCCCCAAACAAACAGCCATTTCTGTCAAGGGTTCCAAAATGCCAGAATCCATCCCCAGTTCCACTGTCACTGCACAATGTTGTTCTTGTGCTGTGCTGAAAATCCTCACCATTGTCACCCTTGAATCCCCTTCCATCTCGCCATGCCCCTTTGGGTACAAAGAGACTGACTAATTGCAAAAAGACATTCACTGTCCATGAACAAATAGAACGGTTTATGACAATTGGGTTAATCCAGAAAAGATGTCACTCCGAAAATCATTGCTGAGCTCTATCCAGTGAAAAAAGTAAAAACTGGTCTGTTCAGTAAATGAGCCTGAAATCTCAGTCATAAACCTCTCTATACCAATAGAAGATGTTCTTTCATTTAATGATTCTGTAGATAGGAAGTATGAGACATTCTTAAAGGGTACTTTCACCTTTTATAGAAAATCTGTGAGGTGAACTTACACCGGATCCTGGTCCCCCTGTACCAGAGTCCTGCGATCCCCCACTGTCAGGCTAATGGGATACTGCTTCACCAGTCCTGGAATTTGAAATTTGCCTGGCTTTCTCTCCTCTACTCGCAGCGCTGATAGGACAGGCTAGACTGATTCTGATTGGTCAGTGCTGTCTATGTGATCAATTTAGAATGCCTCTTCTCCGTATACTCTAAAGGGTACAGATAGGAGATTAAGCTATGGGGATATCAAATCCCCTTACTTGTGTAGTGGCGTCCCAGTGCCTGACAGTGGGACTCCAGAACAGCGGGACTGGGGGTTCAGTGTAATTTCACCTTACAAATTTTCTGTAAATTTATACTTGCAGAGCCCAGCTCTGCAAACAGCTGTTGCTGTGATTTTTGTCTGTTACATTACAGCAAACTGGATTAGGGCAATGAACAACCAACGTGATCTTTTATTCCTGGACCGTGCCTCAACTGAGCAATTGCCTTCTGCCCTTCTCTTTTGTATGAATGCCTCAGAACAAGAAAATTACACAAATTTGCAGAATGGCTCAAATCTCCATTTACATGCACAAAGTCTTGTGGTTCAAGGCCTGGTCAGCTGAAGCTGCCTGTAAAAGACTCATCACAAACGTCCTTTGAGGAAGGGTATTTTTTATGAGGCACTTGCCAAATTTATCAAGTGTCACAGAAAGGAGAATTCAAACAACTGCCCCTCTCAGAAACATTTACCTCTTTAAAATGCAGAACATCTCATTGCTCTACCCAGGTTTCAACTTCAGAATCGAAGTTCGGCCCTTTTTATTTCAGCGTAAGACTTGACACACAAGTTAACTACGTTTTTCCAATGAAGGGACACCCTTACCCTTAAGAGTGGGGGGCATCTCTAACAGTCCACATGCCATAGCTGTCCCAGGCTTATGGGTTCAGTTGATTACAAAGGGGTACAAAATTTAGTTTAAAACTGTACCATCAATGCTTTCTACTCTCAAATCAACCAAAGTTTGCTCAAGGACAGATTTACGAAATACCCTGGACTAGCATGTGTCCTGGGGAAAAATGTTGCCACTTCCCCAAAAGACAGGTTCAAAGGATTCTATTCAAACCAGTTTACAGTAGCAAAGCACAACAGGGCTTTTGTCCTATTCCGAACCCAAAATCTCTCTGCCAACATTTAGCATGGAATCCGTAAGGTCAGTTATTGCCTCTGAGACAAGGGAATACCTGGTGGCTGTAAAAATCCAAGATGCCGATCTGCATATTCCCATGTATTCAACTCACCAGTGCTTTCATCACTTTCCAGTAAGACATAATCCATTTGCCCTATCTTTTGATTTCAGAGTAATCACAAGGGTCCTAGCATGTCCTCTTGCCCTAAGAACTCAGGGCATGCAGGTTACAGGTTATCTAGATCAGTGTTGCTCAACTCCAGTCCTCAAGGTGACCCAACAGGTCATATTTTGAGGCTTTGCATTATTTTGCACAGGTGATTTGGTCTGTTTTGCTGCTTTAGTAATTACCACAGCTGTTTCATCTTAGGGAAATCCTGAAAACGCGACCTGTTGGGGTGCCTTGACGACTGGAGTTGAGAAACACTAATCTAGATAAACTTCTGATGGTCTTCTCTCCCTTCCAGCTATCTGGAAATGTCCACATGGCAATTCAGATGCTTCAAACAGCCAGCTGGATGATCAAGTTCCAAAATTATGCTCTACAAACTTCTTTTTGCCTGGATACTTGGTTCTGATCCTGGATACAGACCAAGTAAAGGTTTTCCTTCCAGAAAAGAAAGTGCTTTTTTCTTTGAGTTCACTCTCAGCAATTGAGGTCAAAAAGATCCCTTAATGATATTCTCCATGATCCGTCTAGGCCTTAAGGAGGTCCCAGGAACACAGTCATCTGTCAAGTCAAGCTCCCCCTTATCATCTTGAAGCTAAGTGCAATAATGACGGCTCTGCAACATTGGGCCCCCCATATGGAAGGACACCCAATCATGGTGTAATCAGACAATGCCAAGGCTGTGGCCTGCATCAACCACAAAGAGGGCAACAGGAGTTATGAAGCCTTGGAGGAAGCATGTCAGATAATCTCATGGATGGATACTCGCTCTACAACATTTTCTGCTGTCCTAGTCCAAGGAGTGGACAATTGGAAGGTGGATTACCTCAGCCTGGACCAAGGGGAATGAGACCTTTACCCAAACATTTTAAACCTGAAGCCACTGCAATACAATTGTATGCATTTTACCCCTGGTCTTAGTTCAGGCTAATTTATGCTTTCCCTCCAGTATTCCATCTTGTCTTATACAGAAAATAGAGCAAGAGAAGAAGCCTGTAATTCTCATTGCACCAAACTACTAAGAGATGGCCCCTGGCTTTTCCCTAACAGGCCGGACCTGCTGTTTCAGGACCCTCTATTCTATTCTGTTATTAATTTTAATGATATGGTTGTTGAAGCCCAAATCTTAGGGGACAAACGGGCCTCTGAGTCCATAATTTCTACCTTTCTAAAAGCAGGAAAAGTCACTTCCAAAATGATCTGTTTTTGTATCTTGAAATCCTACTTTGCCTGGGTATGAGCACAGACACGTATATCCTAGCACTTACTGTACTTCAAAATCTAGCCTTCCTTTATCCTCCATGCTTGTACTATTACCGTATGCATTGGAGTCCCAGAAGATGTACACACTGTTTGGCAATAGGCCTGCCAGGCAGAGAGACCTTACATTAGTCAGCATCTGAGGCCTATATCATTATTACAGATTGCACCCTGTCTGTGACTAGATGCAAGAACCCCAGCGCTTAGGGGAATTGGGAGGTAGCCCCATTGAAAGCAATGAGTGTCTGCCAACTCCTGCAGCTAACCATGTCCACTTGCATGTAATCGCACATGCAGTGATCAAATACGAGTGACCACATTCCTTGGGACCTCAACTTGATTCCCTCTGCCCTGCAGAGAACACCCTTTTAACTAATATATCCCCTTAGATGGCTTCACCTACAACGTGTCCAATTGGTTGCTGTCACATTTGTCAGACATGTCTCTAACTTTAGGGGGCTGTTTCATAGGATGATATGATCCCACTTTTCTTCCTGATTTTACTTTGATGTGGCTGCATTTTCCCTGAGTGATGAAACTTCGCCTGAAGTAGTTACAATTGCGCTGAGCAATCGTGAACACATACCCACTGCCAAAATCTGACTTCAGTCGTCAGGAGAAGAGTCAAGTGGTGGGGTCCATAAAATACTGTCAGAATCTCACCACACCATGGACTCTATCCACTTTTTCTTTTTCTTTTAAGTTTTCTAAAAAAGTGTAGGTTTTTGACATAGCTTAATGTGAGCCTTTTACCTTTCTTTTTAACGTTGTACCTTCATTGGTTTAAAATGCAGAAGGCAAGGTTTAGAATTGTGTATTAGACAATAGCAGAGTTGCACTATTTAAGTTATTAAACCATAAGTAACATTAAAACAAGTCCATAAATAAATTAAGGTAGTGAAAAATAGACACGCGCACTGCAGAAAAATGTGTTCATTTTCGTTTAGTTTTTAGCTTTTTTCGGAATTCTGAAATTCGAAAATGTCTGAAATTTTCTAATTCTGAATTATCGAATTTCCGATTTTTCACATTTTCAAATTTAGAATTATCAAATTTAGAATTTTCAAATTTCCGATTTTCGAAATTTTTAAATTTTTAAATTTTCTAATTCAGAACTTTCAAATTCAGAATTTTCGAAATTTCAAATTTCTGATCTTTTGAAATTTCAAATTTTCACATTTCGGAAATTCGAAATTCGAAATTGTCAAATTAACATTTCATATTTGATTAAATTAGCAAAATTTCTACTCGTTTTACTTATATATAAAATTGTGTATAATTATATATATTAGTATAATTGTAGTATAGTATAATATAGTATAATTGTGTATATTGTGACTAGTGATTGCATGTTTAAGGGTGTATAATGTACATTTCTACAGTTTACCCCTTCCAAACACAGGTGAGGAGAGAGTGAGGGGGTGCAGACTTCCCGATTTTTTTTTTTTCAATTGAAGATGTACTTTGTTATTTACAGGACAGGATGGTAACTCAAAAACATACTGTAATTGAGGGCAGCTTGTGGTCTGCTATAGGCAAAGCTACAATTATAGTCTTCATTGTCTTAAGGGAACTGGGAAGTGTCCGTGTTTACTTAAATAAAAGGTTCTTGTACCCCCTCAGCAAGTTCTGCACCCCTTTTCCTTAAAGGGGTTTTAAAGGTTTGTTTTTTATTTTCTAAATAGGTTCCTTTAACCACTTAAGACCCGGACCAAAATGTAGGTAAAGGACCTTGCCCCTTTTTGCGATTCGGCACTGCGTCGCTTTAACTGACAATTGCGCGGTCGTGCGACGTGGCTCCCAAACAAAATTGGCGTCCTTTTTTCCCCACAAATAGAGCTTTCTTTTGGTGGTATTTGATCACCTCTGCGGTTTTTATTTTTTGCGCTATAAACAAAAATAAAGCGACAATTTAAAAAAAAATGCAATATTTTTTACTTTTTGCTATAATAAATATCCCCCAAAAATATATAAAAAAACATTTTTTTTCCTCAGTTTAGGCCGATACGTATTCTTCTACCTATTTTTGGTAAAAAAAATCGCAATAACCATTTATCGGTTGGTTTTCGCAAAATTTATAGCGTTTACAAAATAAGGGATAGTTTTATTGCATTTTTATTAATTTTTTTTTTTTACTACTAATAGCGGCGATCAGCGATTTTTTTCGTGACTGCAACAATATGGCGGACACTTCGGACAATTTTGACACATTTTTGGGACAATTGTCATTTTCACAGCAAAAAATGCATTTAAATTTGCATTGTTTACTGTGGAAATGACAGTTGCAGTTTGGGAGTTAACCACAGGTGGCGCTGTAGGGGATGTGTGCCTATGTGTTGTGTTTACAACTGTAGGGGGGTGTGGCTGTAGGTGTGACGTCATCGATCGCGTCTCCCTATTACAGGGATGACGCGATCGATGATACAGCTACAGAGAAGCACGGGGAAGCCGTGTGTACACACGGCTCTCCCCGTTCTTCCGCTCCAGGGACGGATCGCCGCACTGCAGCGGCGATCGGGTCCGCGAATCCCACGGTCCCGGAGCTTCGGACGCCCGCGACCCACGGCTGGGTACTAAAATCAACGTATATATACGTTGATGTGCCCAGCCGTGCCATTCTGCCAACGTAAATGTGCAGTAGGCGGTCCTTAAGTGGTTAAGCTACCTTTTCCTTCCATTTCCCTTCTAAATGTTTTTTTTTCTTTGTTTAGTTTGTCTGAATTTCTCACTAACCACCGCTGGGATGATGGTGGCAAGTTTATTGAGAAGAAACAGGAAGTGAGAAATTCAGACAAAGAAAAAAAACATTTAGAAAGGAAATGGAAGGAAAGGGTAAGTGAACCAACAATGCACTAGCTTAACCACTTCCATACCAGGCACTTACGCACCTTCCTGCCCAAGCCAATTTTCAGCTTTCAGTGCTGTCGCACTTTGAATGACAATTGCGCAGTCATGCTACATTGTACCCAATTTTTTTATAATTTTGTTCCCACAAAGCTTTCTTTTGGTGGTATTTGATCACCTCTGCCGTTTTTATTTTTTGCAACTAAAAATAGACCGAAAATTTTGAAAAAAAACTTTTTTTTTTTCTGTTATTTTTTTGTAAATAACTACGTATTCTTCTTCAATTACGGGCACCGATGAGGCGGCACTGATAGGCGGCGCTGGTATGCGGCACTGATGGGCACTCATAGGCGGCACTGATGGGCACTCATGGGTGGCACTTATGGGTGACACTGATGGGTACTTATGGATGGACACTGAGGGGTGGCACTGATGGCATCACTTGTTTATTTACTATTTTTTGACAGTCAGAGCCCATGTTGCCAGTCAGTGCCCATTTGTGGGCTTTGATTGGCATCTATTGTAAAAAAATAAAATAAAAAAAAAGCACATGTGGATGACCATGGGGGATGTGCCTGACCATCCACATGTTGCCCTCTTCCCTGGTGGTCCTGGTGGCTTCCCTGGTGGTCCAGTGTGGGCATCCAAGGGAAGGCTGAACTGCTAAACAATCAGCCCGAACCCCCCCCTGTCAAGTGAGCCGCCGATCGGCTCTCCTGTACTTGCGTCTGGCAGACGCGAGTGAGGAAGAGCCTATCAACGGCTCTTCCTTTTTACATCGTGATCAGTCGTGATTGGACACAGCTGATCATGTGGTAAAGAGCCTCTGCCAGAGGCTCTCTACAGAGATCGGAGATGCAGGGTATCAGACTGACACCCCAGCATCACCGATCGCCGCGATGCGCGCCCCACGTTATCCTGCTGCACGTCAATAAACGTCCAGTCAGGATAACACAACCACTTCCTGGACGTCAATTTACTATTAACCGGGCGTGAAGTGGTTAAAGAAACCTATTTAGAAAATAGAAAACAAACCTTTACAACCACTTTAGGCACCATTGCTGGGTTTTCATACCGATGTACATAAATGGACAGACAAGGCAAAATGTACAAACTGTAAATACACTACCAAAGCATCATATGATGTTTATATTGCCACGAGCCTTGACTGGCGAGATATAATGGTGCTCATGTGGCACTACTGTACCTGAACGATTGTTGTGTGATTTTTGATGGCAGCGGAAAGTTATGAAGCTGCAAGCATGCAACTGCTGCCACAAGAGGGAGTGCTACCTACAAAAATGCTCTAAGTGGAACACAGAATTCTTGCTTTAATTTATCATTGAACACACTTTACCATGCCAGATCTGTGAGGACGGCATTAAAGTAGAATTCTGGGCTTTACATAACTAGTCTTAAAATCACTTCTATTCTGACTAATTTGTGTAAAAAGAATCTTTATTCTGGTTAAAGTAAACGGCTTCCCAGGTCCAGAGTCATTGGCCTTGCACACTATTCCTGTCTCTGAAGACTCACTTACTGTGAGTGAAGCGAAGCACTGGGAGCTACCTCAATTATTTAGGTTGTTGAACTTCATTCACGCTGATGTTTGAAAAGGCAGGCAGTGTCTGACATACAGATCATTGCGTTTTCCTAGGGCCAGGGAGCTGCAGATGGCACCAACAGCTGACCATAGAGGTAATTGACTGTATAGATTCTTTTTTTCATCAGCATTTACCCACACTTGTGCATAAAGCAGTTGTCAATTGGTAAATTATACGAGACCACAAGAAGGATGCACAGTAGTACCACATTTTTACACCTCAATGCCCCAACATTCTGCTGTATTTTTTAAAACATATCGCAATGCACATTGAAGAAGTTGGGAATACAATATACCCCACATAAAAATGTGCCCCCAATCTTGAAAAAGGGGGTATTTATTAACTTTAGCAGAGGCTTGGACAGCTTGTTTTTTAAGCGTGCTAGATGTGGTCCCTGCAGCCTCCTCAGTTTGTTATCTCCATGCTTCCTTAGTCACCCCACCAGGTTAGCAGATCTCCATCACACCCTTTATATGACCCAACAGTTGCAGGGGTTTTGCTAAAACCTGTTCACTGTCTCATGCCCAAATGTTTGTTGGAACCGACCCATTCTTTTGAGTATCTAGGTCTTTGTCCTGGGCACAGCTCAGGTCAGAATATTACTTCCAGAGAAGAAGTTTCAGATATTTTGGACTCAAATTCAAACTCTCCACTCCAGAAGCCGTCCAACTCTATACTTCTTCATAAGGCCGTGTACACACGAGCAGACAGATTTGTTCAAATCGGTCGGGCCGACCGATTTGAACAAATCTGTCTGCTGGGGACATATTGTTTTTTTTTTTTTTGAACATTTCTGTTTATTAAAGTTTTTATACATACACAGTAAAACATTTCTTGGCACAACACCAAGCTTACATAACGGTCAACATGACCTGAAACATACAACCCGCCATCGCAGATGGCATGTCCCCAACCAAACCCTCCCTCCCCCCCCTCTACTCAGTTCCCTTGGCCCTCCAACACGTGCACAGGATGCATGGAACATATTGGTTTGATCGTGTACACACGATCAAACCAAAATCCCCGCCGCCAGACGGCGTGGTGACGTGGCGGTGACGTTGACGCCACCACGTCACCGCACCAGGAAGTAAAACACTTCCGCGCATGCATCGAAACCATTCGGCGCGTGTGCGAGAAGACATGCCTGCTGGTTAGCGTACTAACCAGCAGACATGTAGGGCAGGCTGATTCCCAGCCGACAGATTTCAAAGCATGCTTTGAAATCTGTCGGGTGGCCAAATCCGTCAGCTCGCCCGTACACACGGTCGAATCTGTCTGCTGGGACAGTCGGGCCGACCGTTTCCAGCAGATAGATTTGATCGTGTGTATGCGGCCTTAGAGTCCTAGATTTGATCATATCTTCTTTTGAGGAAGTCCTATTTGACAAATTTTACTTCAGACCCCTACAATACAACATTCTGTCCTTGTGGGACAAGTCAATCCGGTCTCTGGACAGACTGATTCATCTTTCACGAAGAACCAGTTTGTCCCTGGCCTGGTGGTTCAGGGCATCCTTTCTTCCCAACTTTGGGAGATTGGTAATGACGGATGCCAGACTATAGGGCCAGTGACTTGGTCATTGGGGGGGTCCTGTCTCCCGATAAACATTCTGGAAGATTGGGTGATTTGGTTGCCTCTAAAGCATTGTTATATCAATCATCAAGGGGGAACCGGAAGTCTTGCTGCAGGAAGTGAGGTAGATTGGATCCTGTCCTGAGAAGAATTTCACATAAAGCCTTTTTAGACACAAGTACATTTCAGCTGTAAACAATTGGCACCCAGGACAGTGGTCCTTGTACCCTGAAGTAATCTCAAGACCTGTGCTGCAGGTAGGGGATCCCGGATGTGAACCCCTTTGCCTCCAGGTTCAACAACAACTTGGATAGCTTTGTCCCAAAGTGGAGTAATCCTCCAGTGGCGGCCCGTAATGCGGCCCCTATCCATGCATCCGGCCCCCTAATCTACATGTGGGGCATCGGATGCATGGATTCCAATGTGTTTTTTTTTTAAGCACACAATTAGAGCCAGAGGCTCCACATGTAGAGCCTAATCTACACGTGGGGCATCGGACGCATGGATTCCAATGTGTTTTTTTTAAGCACACAATTAGAGCCAGAGGCTCTAATAGGCTTCAGGAAAGGGTGGGCTTGAGACGCAGAGCACTGCGCCCCAAGCCTACCCAGTAGTGTGACAATAGCGCTGCCCGATAGATGAGATAAGTGCAGGGCTGTTGACCGACCAGGGAGGGAGGGTGGGTGTGGGTGCAATTTATGCCACCCCCACCAAAAATATATCACCAGCAGGAATGGTTAGCAGTAGTTTCCTACAATACTCTTTAAAAACAGATTTCTTTCTAACCACTTAAGCCCTGGACCATTTTGTAGCTAAAGGACCTGACCACTTTAACTGACTGCGTCGCTTTAACTGACTAATGCCACGTTCGTGCGACATGGCTCCCAGACAAAATTGGCGGAATATTTTTCCCCACAAGTAGAGCTTTCTTTTGATGGTATTTGATCACCTCTGCGGTTTTTATTTTTTGCGCTATAAACAAAAATACATCGACAATTTGAAAAAAAAAGTTTACTTTTTGCTATAATAACTATCCACAAAAAATATATAATTTTTTTTTCTTCAGTTAAGGCCGATATGTATTCTTCTACAGACTTTTGGGGAAAAAAATTGAAAAAAAGGTATATTGATTGGTTTGCGCAAAAGTTATAGCGTCTACAAAATAGGGGATAGTTTTATGGCATTTTTATTAATATATTTTTTTTTTACTAGTAATGGCGGCGATCAGCGATTTTTATCATGACCTGGACATTATGGCAGACACATTGGACACTTTTGACACCATTTTGGGACCATTGCTATAAATATGCACTCCTTACTGTAAAAATGACACTGGCAGTGAAGGGGTTAACCTGTAGGGGTGCTGAAGGGGTTAACAGTGGTGTAGTAGTTAGCACTTTCACCTAGCAGCAAAAGGGACGGTGGTTCGAATCCTGACCACAACACCATCTGCCTGGAGTTTGCATGTTCTCCCTGCATCGGTTTACTTCCGGTTTCCTCCCCCACTCCAAAGACATGCTGGTAGGTTAATTGGATCCTGTCCAAATTGGCCCAGTATATATGTGTGTACGACTGTGTGTCCCAAGTGTATTGAGATCCTACGGGATAAATGACTGCACCAGCCAGGAAGACACTGGCTGCAAAAAAGCACTTAGAGGCTGTTCAGTTCGCATGTGTAGCGCTATACAAGTCACTCATTCATTCAAGTGTGACCTAATGAGTGATTCTTACTGCGTGGGGACATGGCCTGGCGTGACACATCACTGATCGGCATTCCCGATCGTCATTCCAGGGAACAGATGATCACTGCCACTAGGAAGAATGGGGAAAACGTTGTTTACACTCAGGGGCGAACTGACCATTAAGTCACTCGGGCACTGCCCGAGGGCCCCATGCCACTAGGGGGCCCCATCAGGGTTGCCAGGCTCGGTAAAACCAGGGACAGTATGTAAAAATCTGTGTTTTTTTTTTACATCTCTCCCTGATATGTCCAAAACTGACATGCTTCTGATGTGAAAATCCAGAGATTTTAGGTGCCCCGCCTCTGCCCTGCCTCCTGGTGTGGTGGCCATCTGTAAACCCAGGGGCCCCATAATCTTCTATTGCCCGGGGGCCCCATAAGTTGTCAGTCCGCCCCTGTTTACACGTACCTCTCCCCGTTCTTCAGCTCCGTGACCCGATCGTGGGACACCGGCGGCGATCGGGTCTCGCGGGCATAGTCACAGAGCTCAGGACTGGGTCGCGAGCATGCGACCCGTGGCTGGGCATCTCACAGGGAACGTATATATACGTGCTTATGCCCAGCCGTGCCATTCTGCCGACGTATATCGCTGTTAGGCAGTCCTTAAGCAGTTAAATGTCACAAAACATGACACTTGTATGACGATGTCACGATGAAAACAACCATGCCTTGAACTGTGTTGCATACTAGTACTTGGGCCGCAAATCCCCAGAAATAATTTATGATGCATGATTCAGGTAATGACTTTCTACCAGGATGACACATGTGTCAGGTAATGGCTTTCAATCAGAACCTTCTCTTCGCTTAGTGAAAGTTTGTCCTTATCATCTAATGAAAAAAAACCTCCACAAATGAGCACATATCCATGCAATGCTGACTTCTATGCAGTGCTACCTAACAAAGTACCTTCTCTCAGTCGGCCTGCATAATGGCAGACTCTGAACATATGTTGGAGATGTAATACTTCACACAACACTGAAATTTAACATTCACTTACTGGAAATTAACAGGCTGTTCCTCCTTACGTGAATAATAAGTACATGAAAGAGCAGTTACATAGAAATACTGTAAGTACAATGGTATTTTGTCTTATAACTCAACTTTGTCTGACTAGCGTGACTCCCTAGGGCGTTTAAATGTACTGCTGCCTGTTCTCTATAACTTACAGTGTATTTCAAGGCAGAGTGGAAACAAAGTAACCATTTTGTACATCTCCCCTAGCTAGGATAAACACAGAAACAATGTGCATTTCATTACTTCAAGGTTCGGCACTCACTTTTCCCCGGCCTCTATGGTTAGGGAAGAAGCTAATTGAGCACGATCTGTGTATCATCAGCCCGTCAGGAAAAAAACGTTGGTTTTCCTGACGGGATTCCTGGCAAGCTTGCCGTGCATACAGACGGCCATTCAAAAGAACCGCCGTATCATGCTGCCGTGTCCCCCTCCGTGCTGACGTGTCCCCCTCCGTGCTGACGTGTTCCCCTATGTTCTCCTCCCCTTAATCTGTCAGAATGGAGAAGGTAGGTAGGAGCTGGTAAATCCGGCTCCTACCTTTTCCAAATGTACAGAGTCAGTGATCACTGACTGTCAATTCACATAACTGAAACATTGTAAACTGTGTTTACAATGTTTCAGTTTATGAATGGAGAGGAGCCGCTGTCTTCTCTCCATTCTGCTGAGAAAGGGACTGAGGAATCTGTGTCCTTAGTCCCTTTCCCTGTCTCAAAGTGAATGAATGAATGAATGAAAACTTATATAGCGCTGCACATGCGAATTGAATCGCCTCTGGGCGCTTGTTGTTCCTGTCTCCTTTGATATCAAAAGAGATGAGTCTTGACCTTTCTCCTGAATGCTAGATAATTCTCCTCCAACCGAATATTGGTTGGTAAAGCATTCCATAGTCTAGGACCCTGGACCGCGAATCTTCTATCTCCTTTGGACTTGTAATTGGCTTTCGGTATCTGGAGTAAATTTTGGTTGGTGGATCGCAAGATGCGATTGGGGTTATGGACTTTTATTTTTTCGCACAGATATATGGGAGCTTTCCCATAGATACATCTATGCGTTAGACAGAGTGCTTTAAAAGCAATTCTGTCTTTCACTGGCAGCCAGTGAAGGGATCTCAGCGAAGGTGAGATGGATTCCCAGGGTTTTTTCCCTGTCACAAGTCTCGCAGCCGTGTTTTGCACGACTTGCAGACGAGCGATTTGGTACTTCGGGAGTCCAAGGTAAAGGGCATTTGCATAGTCCAGTCTGGAGTTGACAATTGTTCCTACCACGACTGCTACGTCTTCTTTAGGAATAAAAGGAGTAAGTCTGCGTAGTAGGCGCAGCAGATGGTGAGATCCGCTGACTACTGACCCTATTTGTGCGTCCATTGTCATGTAGGAGTCGAAGATGACCCCAAGACTTTTGACTTTGGCGCTAGGGGTGATGAATTTACCCATAATGGGTGGGGGGGTCCACGTTGTTGCTGGTTGGTTCCTACGCTTAGCGTGAAACAGGAGAAGTTCTGTTTTCGCTCCGTTGAGTTTAAGATAACTCTTGGTCATCCAGTCATCTATCAAAGAGAGGCAATTCTGTAGATTGAGGTGGTGATCCTTTTTATTGCAAATGCGGAAATACAGTTGCGTGTCGTCTGCATATGAGTGATAGAGCAGTTTATGACTGCTGATGATTTCAAAAAGAGGACGCAGATAGATGTTGAATAACACCGGCGACAGGGGAGATCCTTGAGGGACTCCGCATGATACTTTCCGTTTTTCCGAAGTAAAAAGTCCTAGCTTCACTATTTGCGATCGGTTTTCCAAGAAAGAGGAGAACCAGGATAGATCGCCTTCTGCGACTTTGGCTACTTCAGCTAGCCGAGTCAATAGGAGCTTGTGGTCAACTGTGTCGAAGGCTGCGCTTAGGTCCAGCAAAACCAGAAGACAAGATTCTCCTTCGTCTGCGGCCTCGAGAGCGTCGTCCCATATCTTGATCAATGCGGTTTCTGTCCCGTGTCCGGGTCGGAATCCCGATTGATATGGATCAAGTAGTTTGTAGGTATCTAGATGCTGTTGCAGCTGTTGTACCACTACTTTCTCCATGACCTTCGAAAGAGAGTTTAGGCCTGTTATGGGACGGCGGTGAAGTGGATCCTTGGGGTCCAGGGTGGGTTTTTTCAAGATGGGTCGAATTATACCTTCCTTCAACTGGGCAGGCACTGTGCCCTCGCTAAAGGATTGGTTAATAAGCTGCGTGATAGAAGGTGCCAGAATGTCGGCGCATTCCTTCAGCAGTTTGGTGGGAATGATATCATTAGGCGCAGTGCTGTTACGCAGAGTACCAATGATATTTTTAATGACATGGGTAGAGACGGGTTCCAGCGTGAACTTACCTGGTTGTGGTGAGTTACTGCCGGTGCTATGTGAATAGTTCCTGGGGGGGCTACGGGGGGAGTTGTTCTGCTCAATGCTTTGCCGGATTCCTTCAATTTTATTAATGAAGTAATCCGATAACTCATCGCAGAATTCTTGTGAGTCCGAATTGGGGGCTTCAAGACATCCTGGATTCATGGTCTGAGTGACCAGCTTAAAGAGCTCGCGGGGGCGGTTAAGTGCATTGTTGATGGCCTCAGAAAAATAATTTTTCTTGGCATCGAAGATTTCCTTGTGGTATTTTCTGGTTATTTCCTTGTAGATGGAGAGGTTCTCATCTGATGAACTTCTCTTCCAGGCGGCTTCTGCCCTTCTGCGCTCTTGCTTCCGTAACGCCAGCTGGTTGTTGAACCAGCCTGCGTTATTTTTCCGGATGTGGGTTTTGCGATTCGGTGCTATTAAGTCGGCTGACTGTAATAGTGCTGTGTTTATGTCCTTCAGAGTTTCCTCAGCCTTTTGATGCGGCTGAATTGATTTTATTTTTTCCCTTAATGTGACTTTGAAGAGCTCCGAGTGGAGCTTCTTCTGACATCTAGTCCAGTGTGTTGTCACTGGATTTGATGTTTTTATTAAGGGGGGGAATTGAGGAATAATGAATTTAATTGCATGGTGATCTGTCCATGGCAATGGTTCATTTTCCAAGATTTTTATTTCCAGATCATGTCTGAAAATAAGATCGAGTGTGTGACCTGACGTATGTGTGGGCCCACATACTAATTGCTGAAGCCCTAATCCTTCCAGGTGGTCAATGCAGGCATCGGCAACGGGGTCTTCAGGGGAGTTGGCCCAAAGGTTGAAATCCCCGAGCAGCAAAAGGTGTTTGCTGTTCAGGGTATAAGTGGAGATAAAGTCCGTCAATAAAGGGAGAAACTGCGATTTTGGGCCGGGTGGCCTATAGCAGAGTAGAATCCGGACTGTCTCCTGGGAGTTTGCTTGCAGTTGTAGAGTAAGGGTTTCCATGAATGGAAGAGGATTTTGAAGGACTGGTTTTGTGATCGCAAGACGTGTCTTATGGATCACCGCCAATCCTCCTCCTCTTTGCCCTATTCTATTTTCCGTTATAATACGGTAGTTTTCTGGCACCAATTCTGCTAGAATGGTGTTACAATCGGCTGTAAGCCAGCTCTCTGTGATAAAGAGGCAGTCTAAATCGTGCTGTAGAATGAAATCATAGATTTCTACTCGGTGTTTTACTGCCGATCTGGTGTTGATCAAAGCACATGATATGTGCTTAGGTTGGGGCAAGCGGCAGAGACCTTTGATAATCGATCGTCGATCGATCCTCAATAGGCTCTCAGTTTGGAGGGCTTTTTTGGTGCAGGCAGGTAGTATTGAGGCAAATCGCCTCAAACCCCATATGGCCTCTGCCGTGTATTGCAGATTGACCATGGTCGCCAAACACCGGGAGGGGGGGGGGAGGGGTTGTCAAGGATTGATTGAATCCTTAAACCTGACTTGGTCCAGAGGAAGGCAAAAAAAACCCTGACCGTGCTACGCCAATCTGCAATGACAGGGAAAAAAATTCCTTCCTGACCCCTTGACAGGCGATCGGGCGAACCCTGGATCAAGTTGTAATGGTGATTAAGATTTGGGGCTAGGTGTAGTAAAAAATGGCCTGCCGATCGGTAGCAGGCTCCAGACTGGTAAAGCTTCCAGATTAGGTGGATCGGTGCTACTTTTTGGGGCCAGGATTACTAGATCGGAGTGTGGGGTAACTTTCCTGGGGGTATGGGGTGGGGTTCAAGTCCGTTTTCGGACTTTGGTGGAGGTTGGAGGGGGAGAAGCGGCGCGCCACTAGGCCGCGGGTGAAGCCGCGGCCTTTCCTAAATTACGGCTGCCGCGATTGCCTCCAGGCCGGCGCGGATGTATCGAAAATCGCCGGCCTGGAAGCCAGAAATGCCAGAAATGGCTGAAAATTGCCAAGGATTGCAGGGAAGGTGGCGGATGGGTAGTGTGGGGGTATAGGAGGGGAGATGTGGATAGGGGGATAGCAAGGGCTTTAAGTGGCAGCAGCTGCTGTCCTAAAAAGGACGGCCGTCTGCAGCCTCATTAAAAGGCTTACCTGCTGGAGAAGGGTGGCGGAGGGAAGCCAGGGGGGTCAGGTGAAGCAGGGGGAAGCCAAGCGGTGGATTGCAGGAGGAATGGAGGGATAGTGCAGGCAGTGTCTGTCACCATCTGCCTGTCTGGTTTCTGGCAGGTGGGGGCTCCAGAGGGAGAGAGAAACCAGGGGATGCAGGGGCGGCTCGAGGTCAGAGCGGATCTGACAGTGGAGGCTGATGCTAGGGGAGGAAAACCCTGCCTATCTGGCTCCAGGAGCCGTACGTCCTACTCTTAGGACGCACGCCGATTACTACTGGAGTCAGTTCAAGCCCTAGGGAGGAGTCACTCTTTCAGACTCAATCCTGGAGAGCAGGAGAACTGTGTGGAGATGATATTTCACCAAAAACCCCCAACAGGGCTGATAAAAAAATAAAAAAAACGAATTGCAATAAATAATAAAAAAATGTATTGTAAAAAATAAAAAATAAAATAAAAAACACACTGACACTGTCTCCCCCCCCCCCTCTTAAAAAAATAAAGCATGGTAAAAAAAAATGTAAAAAAAAGAAAGCATTGTAAAATAAAAAAACTGACACATGTGCCACTGTCACATGAGATTAAAAAAAAGTATCAGTAATCGGTATCGGCGAGTACTTAAAAAAGTGGTATCGGGACAACCCTAGTACAGAGGTTTGCTGTTTTATGGGCGCACGCAATTACGGCTTGACATGTCTATTTAGTATCCTAACCTTATCTTATAATAAATAATTTCAATAAATAATAAAAAATGTATTGTAAATGTATTGTAAAAAATAAA
This sequence comes from Rana kukunoris, assembly GCA_029574335.1. Lineage (NCBI taxonomy): Eukaryota > Metazoa > Chordata > Amphibia > Anura > Ranidae > Rana > Rana kukunoris. Next base: position 185,625,235 of record CM056055.1, on the reverse strand, counting down.
AAACACACTGACAGTGTCCATTTCTCCCTTAAAAAAAAAAGAAAGCATTGTAAAAAATAAATTGTAAAAAATAAAATAAAAAATTGTAAAAAATAAAAAATAAAAATACTGACACCTGTGCCACTGTCACATGAGATTTAAAAAAAAGTATCGGTAATCGGTATCAGCGAGTACTTGTACTCTGGCTTAAAAAAGTGGTATTGGGACAACCCTAGTACATTCAAAAGAACCGCTGTATCATGCTGCCGTGTCCCCCTCCGTGCTGCCGTGTCCCCCTCCGTGCTGCCGTGTCCCCCTCCCTGCTGCCGTGTCCCCCTCCGTGCTGCCGTGTCCCCCTCCCTGCTGCCGTGTCCCCCTCTGTGCTGCCGTGTTCCCCTCCGTTCTCCTGTCCCTTGATCTGTCAGAATGTAGATGGTAGGTAGGAGGCGGTAAATCCGGCTCCTACCTTTTCCGAATGTACAGAGTCAGTGATCACTGACTGTCAATTCACATAACTGAAACATTGTAAACTGTGTTTACAATGTTTCAGTTTATGAATGGAGAGGAGCCTCTGTCTTCTCTCCATTATGCTAAGAAAGGGACTGGGGAATCTGTGCTCTTTCCCTGTCTCAAAGTGGAGATGTCAGGGGTCTGTTAAGACCCCTGATATATATCCAAAGCCCTCCAACGGGGCTAATAAAAAAAAAAAGAATTGCAATAAATAATAAAAAAAAGAATTGTAAAAAAAAAAAAAACACTGACACTGCCCCCCCTTAAAAAAAGAAAGCATTGTAAAAAAAATGAAAAAATAATTGTAAAAAAGAAAAATAAATAATTGTAAAAAAAAAAAAACAATTGTAAAAGAAAAAAAAAAACTGACACATGTGCCACTGTCACATGAGATTAAAAAAAAGTTTCAGCATCGGTGAGTACTTGAAAAAAAGTATCAGTACTTGTACTCGGTCTTAAAAAAGTGGGGCCCCATTAAAAAAAGAAAGCATTGTAACAAAAAAAAAGAAAACAAATTGTAAAAAAAAAAAATAATAATTGTAAAAAATAAAAAAACGAATTGTAAAAAAAAAATCCACTGTCACACGAGATTAAAAAAAAGCATCGGTATTCGGAATCGGCGAATACTTGAAAAAAAAGTATCGGTACTTGTACTCGGTCCTAAAAAAATGGTATCGGGACAACCCTAGTACAGAGGTTTGCTGTTTTATGGGCGCACGCAATTACGGCTTGACATGTTTGGCATCTATTTAGTATCCTAACCTTATCTTATAATAAATAATTGCAATAAATAATAAAAAAATGTATTGTAAAAAATAAAAAATAAAATAAAAAACACACTGACAGTGTCCATTTCTCCCTTAAAAAAAAGAAAGCATTGTAAAAAAAAAAAAAAAAAAAATTAAAAAAAATATATATTGTCAAAAAATAATAAAAATACTGACACCTGTGCCACTGTCACATGAGATTTAAAAAAAAGTATCGGTAATAGCGAGTACTTGTACTCGTGCTTAAAAAAGTGGTATCGGGACAACCCTAGTACAGAGGTTTGCTGTTTTATGGGCGCACGCAATTACAGCTTGACATGTTTGGCATCTATTTAGTATCATTACCTTATCTTATATATTTTACTAAAACTAGGTAATATATTGTGTTTTTGTGCTCTAAAAATAAATGTTTTTTTTTTTTTTTTACAGAAAACTTGCTCTTGATAAACCCTTGCACCAATATCGTAGACAAGATTCTCCAGACTCTCTGCTTTCAGAAATCCTCTAATGTTTAGAATTTTTTACTTGGCTGCGACGCAGTAGTCCACTTTTTAGGGGGTTAAAAACAGGCGGTGAGGAGGCCATAGAGCGCCTGTCAAATGCTCTCTGAAGAGCGATCTGAATGTGCCCCCTTCTCAATCCAAAGCGAAAACGTTTTGCCTCTACGTATACTTGTATATTTTGTGGTCACTGACCAATGGCAGCCATGCAGTTGAGAAAAGTCAGAGAAATATACTGCATCCTGGTTCATGCTCAGTGATTGAATGGACTGCAGCCTCAGGGTCACCATGGCAACCAGAGTGTTTGGCAGCAATGTCTCTGTGCCAGTCCTCTCTGCGCACCACGTGCCCCATCCCTCCTCTCTGCGGGCCGCCTGCACTGCTCCCTCCTCTCCGCCAGGGGGCGCCGGTGTCCTCCCGGCTGGTGCGCGTCCTCTCTCGTTCCCCCGCCTCTCCTCTCGTCGGGCCGGACATGGCAGTGACAGCGGAGCTGGGGGTACACGGAGCCGGGCCGCGCAGCAGGCAGGAACCGGACGGCGGGGAGAACAGGTGGCCGGTGGCCTTCCCTCCTTTGCAGCGCGGACTGTACTGAGGAGCCGTGTCGGCAGGCCGGGGAGAGCGGAGGACGGAGGGAGCCTGTGCCGCCCGCCCGGCATGAGGAGCCCCCTGGTAAGTAGACTGCAACAAGGGCACCGCCGGGCCACATACCGAGTCCGTCCCCTAGAGGGCAGCACAGCGCCCAGGTGACGTCACTGACCTCCCCGGGACAGATGGGACTCGCCTGCTGCAGGGGAACTACTAGTCCCAGCATGGACTGCCAGCTCAGCGTCCCTAGAGGGCACCATTGCGTCACCATTACTATATAGAGCGGGATGCCATCTGCAAGGGACTACAAATCCCAGCATGTCCTCATAGGAAAATATTAATTAGAGGGTGCAGAGTGTCTATGGGTAATCAGGAATCTCTATAGTGAGTGCTGACAGAGGGAACTACAGATCCCAGCATGCCCTGTGCAGAATAACACTGATAGATGGTGCAGAGTGTCTATGGGTAATCATTGACCTCTATAGTGAGTGCTGGCAGCGGGGACTACAGATCCCAGCATGCCCTGTGCAGAATAACACTGATAGATGGTGCAGAGTGTCTATGGGTAATCATTGACCTCTATAGTGAGTGCTGGCAGCGGGGACTACAGATCCCATCATGCTCTGTGCAGAATAACACTGATAGATGGTGCAGAGTGTCTATGGGTAATCAGGAATCTCTATAGTGAGTGCTGACATTGGGGACTACAGAGATCAGCATGACCTGTGCAGAATAACACTGATAGATGGTGCAGAGTGTCTATAGGTAATCATTGACCTCTAGAATAAGTGCTGCAATCAGAGGGACTAAAAATCCCAGCATGCACTGCAAGAAATAGTGCCAATGGGCAATGCCACCACATCTATGGGTAACCAGGGAGCTTAGAAGTAGGATGAACTACAAGTCCCAACATGCACTGCAAAATATAACACCGATAGAGGGTGCCACAGTGTCTGTTGGGGAATCCTTGTCCTCTGTAACGAGTGCTGCAATCAGAGGAACTACAAATCCCAGCAAGGAATAATACTGCCACAGTGTCTATGGGTAATCAGTGAGTGCTGCCAACAGAGGAACTACAAGTCCCAGGATGCACTGCAAGGTATAACACTGATAGAGGTTGCCTATGGGTAACCAGTGACCTCTATAGTGAGTGCTGGCATCAGGGGAACTACAAGTCCCAGCATGTAGTGCTCAGTATAATACTGATGAATAGTGTCTATGGGTGACCAAGGGAGCTCAGCAGTCAGATGAACTACAAGTCCCAGCATGCACTGCAAAGAATAACACTAATAGGGGTGCCGATGGGTGACCAGTGACCTCTAAAGTGAGTCCTGGCACCAAGGGAACTACGAGTCCTAGCATGCACATTTAGGACTATTACCAAAGGAGGGGTGTCGCAGTGTCTATGGATTACCAGGCAGCTCTATAGTGAGTGCTCAGGAGGGAGTTATGCAGGTCTTGATCTGTCCCATTACACCGAGTGTGTGTGATCCTCCCGGTCCCATTTATAATCTTCTTCCCTCGGTGCTCTAAACTGTACACACCTGTCCTAGCAGATCTGGACTGAGTACTGCCCAAGTGCTGTGTTTATACCTGGACTGGTATAATACCCGCTTCATGGGAAGGTTGGCAGAGCATAACCTGTGTGTGTGCAGAGCACCATCTGCAGCTTCTTCTTTGCCATTTACTTTCTTTTTTTAAGGCCTATATATCCCATGGTACATTGCTACCTGCAAGCAGTGATTCCTGTACTGACTCCGCCTCCTGAAACTCCTCCTCTCAGCACCTCTGTAGTTTAGATGGCAGGCTCTGTGAAATGTGTGACACTGCAGTGCTATTTTTAGGACTTGGTGACTGTGTCTCAGGATTTAGGAAGTAAATGTGTGGGTCACAAAGTAACCCTACAAACTTTTAGGTTGTTCAAATACTAGGAGTAGGCTACAAATAATTGAGATACAACGTATAATAAATAATTGCAGTATGATGTGGAAATAAATGTATGATTTGAAAATCTGACCATAGATACACTAAGGCTCCATGCACACTGGGCTTAAAAAAACGTCTGTTCTCTTTGGAGTAAAAAACGTTCATATAGGGAATTTTTTGTACAACGTTTTTAGACGAGGAGAGTTTAGGAGAGTTTTTTAATTTTTTTTCCACCAGTGAGCTCCAATTGGAAATGCGAATGAGAAGCGTTTTGTTTTCCTGCCTCGTTGATCTCAAAATATGCCTGTAAACGTCCATATGTACTTGGACACGTAGGATAACATTGAGCTGCTTCTACAGGCAGAACACAAAACTTCTGTAGAAGAATGTTTTTTTTTTTTTTTTTTTTACACCAGTGTGCATGGAGCCTTATATCGACAACCCCTATGCAATTAGTTTTTTGTTATTTTAGCGCATCTAAAACCACAATATATATATATATATATATATATATATATATATATATATATATATATATATATATTTCAAATTATGGCTATAATGTTGAGATATTACACTTTTAGGTTATCATTGCTATCAGTGTCAATGTTAATGAGACTCTCCTCTTCTGTTTGTCATGGTGAAAATTGTCATTAGGGCTAAAAAATTGAAAGAGAGAGAATTTCTGTTGGGTGAACTTGTTTTGTTAAATCGAAACTCCGGCTAAAGACAATCTTTAGCCATTTGTACGTTAATGATGAATGAACACTAATGCAGTGTGTGGCCTCTGCTGTGTTATGTAATACTCTTAGGCCACGTACACACGATCAGACCGGTCCAATGAAACTGGCCTTAAGGCCAGTTTCATCGGACCAAATTGATCGTGTGTACGGCCCATCGGATGGACACCTGTCCGTCGGACCAAAACGATGGTTAGTACACAAAAGCATCAGACCAAAAACCCGCACATGCTCAGAATCAAGTCGACGCATGCTTGGAAGCATTGAACTTCCTTTTTTCAGCACGTCGTTGTGTTCTACGTCACCACGTTCTGGCCCGATGGGATTTTGGACTGATGGTGTGTACGCACAGCAGACCACTTCACTTCAACGGACCGGTCTGATCGTGTGTACAGGGCCTTAGAGCCGGTTCACACTGGGGCGGCACGACTTCGGGGGCGACTCAGCAAGGCGTCCTGAAGATGTACAAGGACCTTGCGTCGCTCCTATTAGACCGGTTCTATTGAATAGAATGGGACACGACTTGTCAGCTGGCTGAGTCGCCTGACGAGTCGCCCCAGTGTGAACCGGCTCTTAGGCCCCTTCCACACAATCGGAATTTCATTTTTTGCATACACCAAATTCTGACCGTACAAAACGCGGTGACGTAAAACACTACGACGAGCCGAGAAAAATGAAGTTTAATGCTTCCGAGCATGCGTCGACTTGATAATGAGCATGCATGTTTTTTTCTCTGTCGGAAGTTCCTCACGGACGATCGGAATTTCCAATAGGATTTTTTTCCACCGGAAAAAATAAATAAAACATGTTCTATTTCAAAACTCCGATGGGGCCCACACGCGGTCGGAATATCCGATGAAAAAATTCTGATTGTGTGTACAAGGCATTAGGCCCCTTCCACACGGGGACTGTCCGCCAGCTCAAGGGGAGATCTCTCCGCTGAGCCAGCGGATGACAGGTCCCTCTCTGCTCACTGAGCAGGGAGGGGCTTGTCGAGCGCTGCTGCTTGTCTATGGAGAGATCGGACAGCATGTCCGTTTTCATCAGATCTCATCCGATCCACCAGGATGGATGGCGACGTATCGCCATCCGTCTGATTTTATCGGATTGGATGTCAGCAGACATGGTCACCACTGACATCCGACGCTCCATAGACAAGCATGGATCGCCTGTTCAGGTCCGCCCGAAAAAACTGACAGGCAGACCTGAACGGTCCACCCCTGTGAAAGGGGCCTTACTTTCAGTACGCTCAGCACGAAATGTTTGGTGCTGAAACTTCCAGCCCCGTCTGGAGCACTCAGATCACATCCAGCCATTCACTCACTCTGCAGCTCATCAATACTGAAAACGGCTTCTTTTCTGGGTATGTAAGGTGCTGTGTGTCTGGAGGAGAGCTTGTGGTGTTCATCTGCACCTCCTCCAATCTCAGAATGCCCTGTATACTTTTAAAAGAATGCAAGATGTTATCTGAATGGATGGGCTGCAAAGCGCGTGACTTGCATTTCTGGTTGGAGCACTATGGTAAGTTTTGGCGCTGACTGTACTGCACAGGGAGGATAAAAGTAATAATATTACATAAAACAGCAGCAGCCGCATATTGCACATACTTCTTTAGCATTCATTTATTTTTACAGTGATTTTTTTTTTTTTTTTAATCCAAACTTTAGCTTCAATAACTAAGAGAGGATTTAACGCAGTTTCAAGTGATTTTCTATAGGGGTGCACCGAAATGAGAATTCTGCACCGAAACTGAAAATTCAGGATGCACTTGGCCGAAAACTGAAATGGACAGTTTAAAAAAATAAAATAATAAAAAAATAAATATATATATATATATATATATATATATATATATATATATATATAATTGTAAATTAATATATTAGATGTTTTTATTAATATCATGAATTTAAATAAATAAAATTAATATGAATTTATTTTCTGCCACCATAGTCACCATTTTGGTCAATATGCCGATTTCACACTGAACAGTTTTTGAAATGCTTTTGCGTTAAACATCTCTTTAACAGCTTAAGCCCCGGACCATTATGCAGGTAAAGGACCAGGCCCCTTTATTCAATTCAGCACTGCATCACTTTAACTGACAATTGCACGGTCGTGCGATGTGGCTCCCAAACAAAATTGACGTCCCTTTTTCCCACAAATAGAGCTTTCTTTTGGTGGTATTTGATCACCTCTGCGGTTTTTATTTTTTGCGCTATAAACAAAAATAGAGTGTCAATTTAAAAAAAAATGCTATATTTTTTACTTTTTGCTATAATAAATATAAAAATAAAATAATAAAAAAAAAATGTTTTCCTCAGTTTAGGCAGATACATATTCTTCTACATATTTTTGGTAAAAAAATCGCAATAAGCGTTTGATTTGCGCGAAACTTATAGCGATTACTTTTATTTTTTTTACCACTAATGGTGGCGATCAGGGATTTTTTTCATGACTGCGACCATTATGGCGGACACTTCGGACACTTTTGACACATTTTTGGGACCATTTTCACAGCGAAAAGTTCTATAAAAATGCACCGATTACTGTGAAAATTACACTGGCAGTGAAGGGGTTAACCTGGAGGGGGCGCTAAAGAGGTTAGCTGTTTCCTAATGTATGTTTCTTACTGTAGGGAGCGTGGCTGGACGTGTGACGTCACTGATCGTCATAACCTATGACAGGGAACAGACGATCAGTGACAAGCCACAAAGAAGAACGGGGAAAGGTTTGTTTACACTCACCGTTCCCCGTTCTTCAGCTCCTGTGACCCGATCTATCTATGTCTTCACACTGGTCCTTTGCACCCCTGTTAGGAATCCTGCTTGTCTGTATGTTTGGTGCATATTCGGTCTGTTAAAAAAATCGTACCAAACACTGTTGGAGGGGCAAACAACCTGGTATATTCCACACATCTATTTTTACAACCAAGGTCAGATGACACTTGCAGTCCCCAAACTCAACTCTCCATTGAAAACGCAGCAAAAACACACCCGTGTTGCCTGTTTGATTTGTTTTTTTGGGCCACATGACCTATTAAAAAAACACGGTAAAGGTGGTAAAATTGTGTGTCGCGTGCATTTTCAGCGACCATAAACGGCGCCTTTTTTTTTCTATTAGCACAACACTGATAACACAATTTTATCAACATTTTAGTTGATATATCAGTGCATCCTTAATTTTCTTTAATTTCTTGTAGTATTTACAGTTCAGTAAGCAAACAGAAATCTTATCAATGGGACATGGCAAAAAAATAGAGAAAAACACTAGTCTAGATGCTAAAAAGCCCATTGCAAAAGTGAAATGTATGTTCTGTTTAATACACTGGCCTTCTTTTCCTTTTCCAGCTTCTGCTGGCATCTCTCTCTACCTGCAGGCTGCTAGAAAGGTCTTGGGCAAAGTGCATTTGATATCTCTCTGCCTGGCACAGGAGCTGGTGCTACAGACGAAGCATCGACTCATGTGGCTCCTGCTCTCTCCGCGGCTACCTGCTTCCTCCACTTGTGGCACCAGCTCGATGCACTCTGTTGCTCTGGGATGACAGATCAGCAAGCCCATGTCGCCATCAATGGATTGCTGACCTAGTTTGAGGTCAAGGGCCACATTGGAGGGCTCAGAGGGCCACGGGTTGAGCACCCCTGCAGTATGCCATCACGTGGGGGTGGGGGTGGGGGGGGGGCTGTTGTCACCCTATGCGATAGTTATAAAGTACTAAGTGTGTAACCAAAAAAAAAGTAAAACAAAAGCATCATGTAATAAATAAAAATTATAAGGTCCCAACGTACTCACATAAGAACAAATCACATACAGCTGGTATGTCTATTTAGGAAGATACTGAAAAGCAATAGGTGTTAAAGCGGAGATCCTACTAAAATAAAAATATTAAAAGTCAGCAGCTACAAATACTGCAGCTGCTGACTTTTAATAATCGGACACTTACCTGTCCCGGGGTCCAGCAATGTGGGGGAACGAAGCCGCGCTTGTCTCTCACTCCTCTCTGTGGAACCAGCATCACTACTGTGGGTGCCCGGCTGTGGTTTCACCACCGGGCATGCGCAAGCCGTGTTGCGCATCATGATTGGCCGAGCAATCATCTGGGATTGCCGAGAGGGAGGGGGGAGAGGGGAACTTCCTTCTGGCGCCACGGTGCCCAGGGAGGAAGTGGGGGCTAAAACCCTCTAAAAATAGGGTATCAGCCCCCCTCCCCCCAAAAAAATTACATGCCAAATGTGGCACGTCAGGGGGTCACCTTCCCTTAAAGAGGAAGTTCCATTTTTGTGTGGAACTCCACTTTAAATATATACACCAACATTAGAGTGAGAGCGATAATTCTGGAACCCTCATCTACAATTACCTTTGAACTGTAGTGTAGAGAAGGGCAGCAAAGGAATTTAAAGTGCTGTGTATGGATACATTTTTTTTTTTTAAAGCTGTATGGACAATTTTTTTTTTTTTTTAATCAATAACAATATTTATTGGTCAGAGATTCAAGTGTACACAGCTTACAGTCATTCACAATTTTATTTTTTTAAAGCTGTATGGACAATTTTGAGTACCAGATTTTGTCACTTTTTCACTGGCACACGCAGTTTTAAGGCTTGATATGTTGAGTTTGTATTTACTACCCAATCTCATCTTTTATATACTGCCAACAAATTGGGTAATACTGTATATTAAAGTGTTTTATTGTATTTTTCACTGAAAATATGTGCATTTGGTAAACATGCACTAATATCATGCGACAAAAGAAGAGCAAAATGCAACCATTATATTCTCCAGGGTCTCGCTTTCAGAATTAATGTTTGGGAGTTTTAACTCATTTTCAGGCCTAAAATATGCATTTAATGCCTTAAATCGGTAGATAAGTGGCTAAAATATAGCTAAATGCAAAATCTATTTATTCATTTTTGGATAGAGTGGTAATGTGTTAGGATTTTATTGCTTTCTGTGTCCTTTTTTAGGGAGATTCACCCTCGATTTGTCCTGTTATCAATGGGTGTAAAAGAAAATCCCACATTTTGGGTTGTCACCAGAACGCTAATAAAGGGGAAATATTCCCTTCTACCCCGGTGACAACAAGGGATTCCCTCACTTTAGAGGGATTTCCTCCCACTTCCCGTTTTTTAGTTATAGGACAGGAAGTGAAGGGAAATCTCTCCAATGTGACACAGATGGCACACAATAAGCTGTCAGGTGTGATAAACCTCTCTTACTGTGCCCACATTTTTATAAAGTTTACCTGTAGTTCTACTTTAATGTAGGTTGTAGTATGTGTGAGAAGCATTTTGGGTGAGTGTGAAAATTAAAATGTCCCTTCTGCAGAGTTACAATATATTGGAATGGATTGATTCCCTATTCCCAGTGGTGATGTTAATGTACCATTGTACCACTGGTCTCATGATACGGAGTGGTGCCTTTTATTGCGGCAGAATTGATTTCTTATTAGCTGCAGTAAAAATAAAATGGAGGTTTTAAAACGTCACATCATGAATTGACATTATTGCTATAAATTATACTGTTTAGGTTTAGAGCATTTTCACTTGTATAGAAGATCAATTCAAAATTGATTGCCTTTTCAGATTTCTGCTTCTGTCATTTTGTCATCACTGACAAATAGTACCAGAATGATTTTGAACTAAAGGTTTAGTCCACCATTATCGCCATGTTTCATGTTACCCTATACATGAAATATGGTTGCGCTCCCAAATTCCTCACCCTCAAATTGCCCTCCACTTAGCTATATCCCGGGGTGCTTCCGTCTGAAGTGTCCTGCACAAAAACCCACCACAAAAGGTACATGCAGTATTTTATGTAACAATTGTGTTACCATGAATTGTGTTGTGCTGCAACACAGGAGCGTTGGCAAGGTGTGCTTGGGTGCTTTTAAGAATGAATGTGTGTAATATTTATACACAAATATTTTTCCTTTTGTTTCTATTTTAAACTAGATGGGTTGTTTTATAAGGAAGGGGATTGTTTACTATGAATCTAACCACTTTCCGCCAAATAACGGCTACAGCGCAGTCATCGGGTGCGCTCTCTGACCGCTGTATCAGCTGATCACAGATCGGGGGTAAAGGGCCAATCATAGTGGCCCTTTACCATGTGATCAGCTGTGTCCAATCACACATTAACAGACTTACTGGCTATCGAAAATCCTTTCTTTTCACACTGTCTGTGGGAGGAAAGAAAAACTGTTCACCCTGTCGGCACATCGTTTACACTGATTATCAGTGAAGAAGAAAAAATTACTTATTTTCAAAATGTTGGAACAGAAACTTTTTTTCTTTTCAAAATGTTTGGTCTTTTTTTGTTTGTTTATCAAAAAATACATACCACTAGGAGAAAGCTCTGTCTGAAAAAAAAAAAAAAAATGGTAGAAGGGGGTAAACGTGTCAGGCTTTGAAGTGGTTAATGTGCACTGGCAGTCCTAGCAACCAATGTCAGTACAGTGACAACACACCTGGGGGAACCGACACAGGAGACCAGAAGAGGGGGGTGGAGAAGGGGGTTGTGAATTGCTGGGGAGAGAAGGAGAAAAGGAGGCCATAGGCTGACCTGTGTGAGAGACCACTGATGCCAGCTGCGGGCAGGATACATAAAGTTAAAAAGCTCTGGGTTGAGTGCATTTTTTACCTGCTGGGTCACTGGTATCTCAATTTTGCCCCAAACTTTCTCTTTAGCGGCATCTGCAATAATAATTCTATATGAAAACAATATCTACTTTACATTGTCTGTACACTTTGACATTTTTCTGAGTGGTCTTTAGCTAACTTGACTCTAAATACCAGCGGCTTATTGTTAACTTTGTAAGCCTAAAATCATTGGAATAAAACACAGGATGCCATTATAGGGTGGAGAACAAAATGCTTTCCTTAAGCCTCTGAGTAAACATCTTAAAGTAGATCTATCGCCTCTATAACATGCCTGTTTTGTCCCCTGAAGTTCTAATCACAGGAACGCTCCTTAGAATTCAGCATTCGTCAATGGAAAAGAAGCAGAGATTTAGCGAGCTTGGTTGTTTTAGTAAATTGGTTGACGTTTTAGTTATGTTGTTGACAGATCTGGTTTTAGCTGGTAGTACGCAACTAGAAATTGCATTTCCTGCAGAAAATGCGTGGGAATGCTGAATTGCTAAAGCTAACTGAATGAATAGCTTAAATCCGTAAGAAAAAGTTGAAGAATAGTTTGAAAAGTAGGAATGGTTTTAAAATAAACATGAATTTCATTAAAAAAAAGTTTGCAAAGAATAAGCCCAATACACACTCTGTTTAGTGATCATTTCTGTAAATGTTATTAATTAAACTTAACCACTTCAGCCCCGAGCCTGTTTTTCAGATTCGGTGCTTACGAGACTAAAACAGTTTTTTGTGCTAGAAAATTATTTAAAACCCCCAAACATTATATATATTTTTTTTCTAACACCCTAGAGAATAAAATGGCGGTCATTGCAATACTTTTTCTCACACCGTATTTGCGCAGCGGTCTTACAAGCGCACTTTTTTTGGAAAAAATTCACTTTCTTGAATTAAAAAATAAGACAACAATAAATTTGGCCCAATTTTTTTATATATTGTGAAAGATAATGTTACGCCGAGTAAAATGATACCCAACATGTCACGCTTAAAAATTGCGCCCGCTTGTGGCATGGCGTCAAACTTTTACCCTTAAAAATCTCGATAGGCGACGTTTAAAAAATTCTACAGGTTGCATTTTTTGAGATGCAGAGGAGGTCTAGGGCTAGAATTATTGCTCTCGCTCTAACGATCGCGGCGATACCTCACTTGTGTGGTTTGAACACCGTTTTCATATGCGGGCGCTACTCGCGTATGCGTTTGCTTCTGCGCGCGAGCTCGTCGGGACGGGGCACTTTAAAAAAAATTTTTTTTGGTTTTCGTTTTTATTTCTATTTATTTTATAATGTTTAACACTGAAAAAAAAAAAAAAAAAAAATTATCACTTTTATTCCTATTACAAGGAATGTAAACATCCCTTGTAATAGAAAAAAGCATGACAGGTCCTCTTATATATGAGATCTGGGGTCAAAAAGACCTCAGATCTCATATTCAGGCTTAAATGCAAAAAAAAAAAAGAAAAAAAAAGTCAAAATGTAAACAAATTAAATGTCTCTTTAAGAGGCTGGGCGGAAATGACGTTTTGACGTCACTTCCGCCCAGCAGAGGTATGGGGACGGCTGAGGGACATTTTTTCCCTCAGTCGCATCCCCGGACAGCCAGCAACAGGACCCGATCGCCTCCGCCGCTACCGATGGCTACGGTAAGCGGCGGAGGGCGCGGGAGAGCGGCGGGAGGGGGGGGCACCCTCTCCCGCCGCCGGTAACGGCGATCTCGCGGCGAATCCGCCGCGATGACCGCCGTTATCGTTAACAGGACCGCCCCACGAAGAGATGGATATCTCGGTTGTGGCAGCAGCTGCTGCCGTTACCGAGATATCCATCTTCAAAAAAATTACGTCTTTGGACGTGGGGCCGGTCAGAAGTGGTTAAAGAGGAGCTCCACCCTCCACCTCCATTCCCGCGAATCGGAAGTCTACAGGTATTTGCACCCACTTCCAGCCACACAGTCTTTGGGCAGGACGTCAGCCCCCCCCCCCGTTGTGTTCTGGGAAACACTCGGCTTCCAGAACACAGCGGGAGCCAGTCAGCAAGGCGCATCACGACTCGCGCATGCGCTGTAGGGAACCGGGCAGTGAAGCCGGAGCTCTTCACTTCCGGGGGGCAGCAGAGTGATGAGCGATCGCTCGTCCTCTGCTGCGGACGGTGCTGGACTCCAGGACAGGTAAGTGTGCTAATTTTAAAGGTCAGCAGCTGCAGTATTTGTAGCTGCTGAATTTTAATATTTTTTTTTTTCCACAAAAACTGTAAAAGATATCAAACTGAAAAGATATAACCGGATAGCTGAATAGTTTGTGAACATTTTAACCACTTGATACCCGCCCGCCGTCAAATGGCGGGCGGGATACTCTATGGTCCTGACAGCACGTCATATGACGTCCTGTCATTTAAAGCGGCTAGGTGCCCGCACCCGTCGCGTCACTGAGAGCACCGTGCGTGTGCCCGGCGGCCGCGTTGGCCGCCGGGCACACGCGATTGCCGACAATTGAGCTGGGACGTGGAGCTCTGTGTGTAAACACAGAGCTCCACGTCCCTGTCAGGGAGAGAGGAGACCGATTGTGTCCCTTGTACATAGGGACACAATCGGTCACCCTCCCCTACAGTTAGAACACAAATTAGGAGAAACGGTTAACCCCTTCCCTGCCAGTTACATTTATACAGTAATCAATGCATATTTATAGCATTGTTCACTGTATAAATGGTCCCAAAAATGTGTCAAAAGTGTCCGATGTGTCCGCTATAATGTCCCAGTCCCCAAAAAAAAACGCAGATCGCCGCAATTCCTATTAAAAAAAAAAAATAAATCATAATTATGTCCCCTATTTTGTAGGCAATATAACTTTTGCGCAAACCAGTCTCTATACGGTTATTGCGATTTTTTTTTTTTTTTTTTTTTACCAAAAATATGTAGAAGAATACGTATCGGCCTAAACTGAGATAAACTTTTTTTTTTTTTTTTTTAAATGGGATATTTATTATAGCAAAAAAGCAAAAAATATTGTGTCTTTTTTCAAAATTGTCGCTCTTTTTTTGTTTATAGTGCAAAAAATAAAAACCGCACGGGCAAACAAATACCACCAAAAGAAATCTCTATTTGTGGGGAAAAAAAGGACATCAATTTTGTTTGGGAGTCACATCGCACGACCGTGCAATTGTCAGTTAAAGCGACGCAGTGCCGGAAGCTAAACTGTTGTCTGGGCAGGAAGGGGGTGTAGGTGCACAGTAGGCAAGTGGTTAAAGTTTGTTTGGCTTGTATAGGTGAAAGTATGAAGGAGCTGAAACTTTTGGGATCAGAAGATGTTTTTAAGGAATTAAAGCATGCTCTCCTTGACTTCAATGTTATAAAAAAGTGTCATAGTCTTAATATTTTAAAAAGTATAAATAGTACAAAACATATTGAAGACGTTCCATCATTAGCAGAAAGAGATGAACATTTTAAAGTTGAATAGTTTTTAATAGCTGAAAGTATGCAGAAGTTACGCAGAGCCAAAAAACGTAGGGATTAAAATTAAGAATAATAAAAAACGAATAAGAATACTGGGAGTGCTTGGAGAGCATTCACACCAATTAACACATTACACCAGTAGAATAACTAAAAGCTCAATTCTGGTTGAAATGTTTTTTTTTTCTGTGCCGTGGTCCCCCAGCTAATTGACCAATTGAAGACGAGGCCTTTTTCTGACCCTTCTCACATACATGTAAAAATCAGTATTTTTTTTCTTGAAATTTACTTAGAACCCCCAAACCATATATATTTTTTAAAGCAGTGGCCCTAGATTATAAAATGGTGGGTGTTTAATTTTTTTATTTCACACAGCATTCGCACAGCGGTTTTTCAAATGAAGTTTTTGAACAAAAATACACTTTTTTTTTTTGAATATCTTTTTATTGATTATCAAACACAAAGCTTGTACAGACAGACAAACAAACCATTTACCTGCCACAGCAGTAAATCAAAGCCCACACAGGGGACTGTTCCAGTAGGCATATTGTAATACAACACCCATAACGACTGTAGCATTTGCTAAAAAAAAAAAAAATACTTGCTACATTGGCTTTTGCGCAAAGATAATAACAGAAAAAATCCTGGCTATCTATTACAACATGGCACCCATATTAAACCATGGCCCCCCTATCAGGCAGTGGATCACTGTAACAAAAATACACTTTAATGAATTTTAATGCACAGAAACGCAATATAATACCCAATTGTTTGGTCAATTATAAAAGATGTTACGCCAAGTAAATGGATACCAAGTATGTCATGCTTTTAAACCACCAGAAAGATGTGCATATATGGAAGGAGCACCAGACCAAAAGATTAATTTATTATTGTCTTAAAAAAAAAGAGCCAACGTGTTTCGGGGGTCAAAGCAACTCCCCCTTCATCAGAGTTTGTCAAAATTGAAAACCTTCTCTATGATCTATTCCTTCCGGCAGCTCTTCTACTACCCTTTCCTATGTGCTTAAATGGGAACGTGACCCTTTCCCTCATAGATCTTGCAGACTGGAGTAAGGCCTGGTCCAGCATAGCAAAATGTTCTTTTAACACTGCCACATTGGAGGCAGCCTATATGATCCTTCTACGCTGGTACTGGGTCCCAGCCTGTATCGCCAAGTCAAACTATCGTGACATGACAGATGCTTTCGGGGTTGTGGTCAACGAGTAGATGAACTGCATACATGGTGGTCTTGTCCCCGCCTTGTAAGATTTTGGTCAAGGGTCTTTGGCCTACTATAATCCCTCTTTCATGTCCCCTTCCGTAAGGACCCCAAATATGCATTACTCCATTGCCCAATCCCGGGCCTTTTCTCTCACCAGCAGAAACTAGCCATATACTTATTTATCGTTGTCAAACGAACAATAGCGAGGGCTTGGGAAAAACCTTCTGTCCCATTTCCAGAGGTCAAGAATACCTTGACGACCCTTATGATCCATGAAAAAATGTCTAGCGTCCTCCACGACTCCCATGCAAAATTCCTTAACCACTTAAGGACCGCCTCCTGCACATCTACATCGGCAGAATGGCACGGCTGGGCGCATGCATGTACAGGTACGTGCTGTGTTAGTACCCAGGCGTTGGTTGCGGGTGCGCGCCCGTGTCCCGGTCCGAAGCTCCGGGACTCGCGGACCCGATCGCCGCTGGAGTTCCGCGATCGGTCCCTTTAGCTGAAGAACGGGGAGAGCCTTGTGTAAACACGGCTTCCCTGTTCTTCACTGTAGCGGCGTCATCGATCGTGTGATCCCTTTTATAGGGATACACAATCGATGATGTCACACCTACAGCCACACCCCCCTACAGTTGTAAACACACAGTTCACACATAACCCCTTCAGTCACGAAAAAAATTGCTGATTGCCGCCATTAGTAGTAAAAAAAAATATTTTTTTATAAAATGCAATAAAACTATCCCCTATTTTGTAAACGCTATGAATTTTGCGCAAACCAACCGATAAACGCTTATTGCGTTTTTGTTTTTTTTACCAAAAATAGGTAGAAGAATACGTATCGGCCTAAACTGAGGAAAAAATATATATATTTTTGGGGGATATTATTATGGCAAAAAGTAAAAAATAAAAACCGCAGAGGTGATCAAATACCACCAAAAGAAAGCTCTATTTGTGGGAAAAAAAGGACGTACATTTTTGTTTGGGAGCCACGTTGCATGACCGCGCAATTGTCTGTTAAAGCGACGCAGTGCCGAATCGCAAAACCTGGCCGGGTCCTTTAGCTGCCTAAAGGTCCGGGTCTTAAGTGGTTAAGGTATGGGCCCCGTGGTGGTCCTATGCACTCCTTAATCTACACCCGACTAGTCTAGGACTCTAAATTTGACCCCATCTCCAGCCTGAGGGGCCCTCCTTTCCCCTTCTATGTTTCTGGGCTTTTTGCTCTCTGCTCTGTTCTATCCCCCCCCCCCCTACTGTTGTGTGTGTTTTTCTGTTTTTGTGTTTGTTTTTTTCCTTTTTGTTTTTTTGTTTTTTTTTCTGTTTGTTTTTTCATTGTTATTTTTTTCTCCCTCGTTCTGCGGACAACTCTGCTCCCCCTTGTCTGCCTTGGCTCCTGGGTCTCAAGGCTCAGGCATAACTCATTGACCCCCGACCCTGGCTGGAGGGGGACGGTGGTAGTTTATAATCAGTACCCTTATAATTAGGGTTGTCCCGATACCACTTTTTTAGGACCGAGTACAAGTACCAATACTTTTTTTCAAGTAGTCGCCGATACCGTATATTGATACTTTTTTTTTAATGTCCCCCACATATGCAGCCATGTCCCCCAGAAATGCAGCCATGTCCCCCCAGCCATGTCTCCCACATATGCAGCCATGTCCCTGCAGCCATGTCCCTGCAGCCATGTCCCTCCAGCCATGTCCCCCACATATGCAGCCGTGTCCCCCACATATGCAGCCGTGTCCCCCACATATGCAGCCGTGTCCCCCACATATGCAGCCATGTCCCCCACATATGCAGCCGTGTCCCCCACAAATGCAGCCATGTCCCCCCAGCCATGTCCCTCATACCTAGCCGCCGCCGCACGGAGAACATCACAGCATTAATTCGAATAGCGGTTTTGCCCGCGCGTATAGACACTCCCCCTTGCTCGGGATTGGACAGATTACGATCACCCATCCAATCCCGAGCAAGGGGGAGTGTCTATACGCAGCGGGAACACTACAGCTATTCAAATGAAAGCTGTGATGTTCCCGCACGCTGTTTAACCCATGCGGCGGCGGCGGCTTTCGATGCGGCGGGTTCGATGCGGCAGCGGCGACGGGGGGGAAGTATTCTATTTAGGCATCGGGGGTATTTGCGGGAGTACAAGTACTCCCGCAAATACTCGGTATCGGTACCGATACTTATAATATATATTTTATCATGTACTTTTATGTGTACTTCTTTGTTTTATGTCCATATCCCCTGCCCCTGCATGGGAATTTGTTTCCCCTTTTTTTTTTTATATTTCAATAAAAACATTGTACCAGAAAATTGAACACCTTCAGTGCACTCAAAGTAAGGCTTTCCTGTTTCAATCTGTGCAGAGAAGCTGATTCCTGGATTAGGATCCCTGGCCAGCAGTATTGCATTAGCAGTCAAAACTTTAGAATTGTGCACGCCTGTGGAACAGCGACAAACGATGTAAATTATATTATCCACAGGCAAAGCTTTAAGAGCCTTTCGAGGTTACCACTTTAGATTTACACAGGGGGTTTAGTGCTAGAATTATTGTTCTCGATCTGACGTTTGCGGTGATACCTCACGTGTGGTGTGATCGCTGTTTGTCTACATACCCAACTATAGCCGTTAGCAGTAATCGTATTCTGTCGGCTGGGTACTCTCCACCCGTGGTGGAAGGAAGAAAATTTGGGCAGCTTAAGGGGAAGGGGGTTTACTGGATAACAACATTACTGAAATATGGCAATGCCCTTTAGCTAAAATCTGTGTATAATAAATCGGACTGTGGACAGTCTACTGATTTGCAGCTGCTTTTTACTTCATACTAAAACGTACAAGAAACTACCAAATGTATACATCCTAAGTCAGGATATCCCCACATTGTATTACAGTATGTATGATTGCAGTTTGTGTATAGAAACATTCAAGTACCGAATACTGAAGCTGACATAAACTATATGATAGACAAAGACAATCCTTCATTTTAGCTGTTGTCAGTCTTGCTTTTTTTTCTTGTGATTAAAAGTGTGAAGGCGTGCGAGGATTGCCAGGGATTACACAGATAATGACAAAATCCCACATTAAGGTTTCATCTGGGCAGACAATCTACTGTGCCATATGAATAATATTTTTGATCCAGTACAGATGTTCAGTAAAACATTGGTCAGTTTAAATGCACAAAATGGGGGGGGAAAAAAATAATAATTTTCTTTACTGCTTTCCCATCATTCTTTGCGCTCTAGCAGTAACTTTTACCCCCCTTTCACACGGGGAGGACTCCGGCAGCGGATCCACCTGCAGCAGGTAATCTGTCCACTGATTCCTGCTGAGCAGGTGGATGATAGGTCAGTGTCCGTTCCGCTTATGTAGAGTGGACACGGACACAGCTTGCTGTTATCTATGGCATGGAAACAGACTGCCTGTCCTTTTCCATCTGACCCAATCTGCCAGACGGGTGTGGAGCAGATTACCCATCCGTCTGTTTTTAGCAGACAAAATTAGATGTTGGTGGGTGTCCTTTAACATCCGACGCTACATTGAGGGCAATAGAGGGTCCGCCTAGAAAAGTTTTTGTCTTCCAGGTTTTTTTTTTATACAATTTTTTATTTTATTTTTTTACGGAGGTTTAGAACCTCTTTAAGCTGCTAGACTGTGACACTACTTTGTGATATTCAATATTAAAGCCAAAGTTTACCTACAAAAACTCCAACAAAATAAGGAGGAGGGGAAAATGATTGAAAGGACCGCCCCCCCTTTATTTAACCACTTATGGACCGCCTCCTGCACATATACGTCGGCAGAATGGCACGGCTGGGCACATGCACATACAGGTACGTCCTCTTTAAGTGCCCAACCGTGTGCTGCGCTCCCACGACCCGGTCTGAAGCTCCGTGACCGCGGGACCCGCTGGAGTTCCGCGATCATTCCCCAGAGCTGAAGAACGGGGAGAGCTGTGTGTAAACACGGCTTCCCCGTTCTTCACTGTGACGCTGTCATTGATCGTGTGTTCCCTTATATAGGGAACCACAATCAATGACGTCACACCTACAGCCACACCCCCCTACAGTTAGAAACACAGATGAGGTCCCTTCCGCACCCCCTTGTGGTTAACTCCCAAACTGCAATTGTCATTTTCACAGTAAACAATGCATTTTAAATGCATTTTTTGCTGTGAAAATTACAATGGTCCCAAAAATGTGTCAAAATTGTCCAAAGTGTCCGCCATAATGTCGCAGTCAAGGAAAAAAATCGCTGATCACCGCCATTAGTAGTAAAAAAATATTTTTTTATAAAAATGCCATAAAACTATCCCCTATCTTGTAAACACTATACATTTTGCGCAAACCAACCGACAAACGCTTATTGCGATTTTTTTTTTTTTCAAAAAATAGGTAGAATACATATTGGCCTAAACTGAGGAAAAAATCATTTTTTAAATATATTTTTGGTGGATATTTATTATAGCAAAAAGTAAAAAATATTGCATTTTTTTTTCAAAATTGTCGCTCTATTCTTGTTTATAGCGCAAAAAATAAAAACCGCAGAGGTGATCAAATACCACCAAAAGAAATCTCTATTTGTGGGAAAAAAAGGATGCCAATTTTGTTTGGTAGCCACGTCGCACGATCACGCAATTGTCAGTTAAGGCCCCTTTCACATTTATACGACTTGTCTCACGATTTTGTACTGCAAAATCGTATGAAAAGTCATTCTCCATGATTTTCAATGAACACCATTCATACTGGCATGACTTTAAGTAGTGCCGACTTCAAAGTAGTCCCTGCACTACTTTGGTCCGATTTTGATGCCACTTACACAGGCATTCATCGAAATCGCCGCCGCGAATCGTGGCAAAATCGCGCGACTTTGAAGTCGTACAAGTGTGAAAGGGACCTAAAGCGACGCAGTGCCAAATTGCAAAAACTGGCCAGGTCCTTTAGCTGCCTAAAGGTCCGGGTCTTAAGTGGTTAAAGAACTTGTTTTATTCATAGAATCTGTAGTAATGGCTTTCTATGAAAGGAGGAACTGGGCAGAAAGGGCGGGCATAGTCAGGGCACTCTTGATGTAAGCCTGTGATGGCTCCTCAGTACTATTAACCCCTGACAATTTGGAAGATTACGTAGGGGGGAAGGGTGATGTAGAATAACAAAGTATCGAACCAGGCAGGACTTCAGCAATGCA
Source organism: Rana kukunoris (assembly GCA_029574335.1). Lineage (NCBI taxonomy): Eukaryota > Metazoa > Chordata > Amphibia > Anura > Ranidae > Rana > Rana kukunoris. The sequence goes on along the minus strand of CM056055.1, from coordinate 185,603,739 downwards.
GGTTTATGTTCTAAGTATTACAAAGAAAAAGAGCCGCTGCTCCAGGTGTATGCTGATAACCTGAGGTGGCGTATCTCGTAGAGTGCCACCTCCGTGGGAGACTTGCAAGAAAAGAAATGGCTGCACATCCTAGAATTCGGATTGCCTTTTATTGTTCAAAGTGATAAAACATCTTGTGCTTAATCATTACCTGATTAAGCACAAGATGTTTGTGTGAAATGTGTCTACGCGACCTCATGTTGGTGTATTTGGTGTGATCACTTTGAACAATAAAAGGCAAACCGAATTCCAGGATGTGCAGCCATTTCTTTTCTTACAAAGTATTACAAGATCACCTTGAACCAGAATGAGTCTTTTCTGCCAATTCTTGGGAACCTGTACACTTGATAGGGACCAGTCGATCGAGCGGCCTCTGTTAACAGATGGAGGACTTTGGAATAAGGAATCCCGTGTGTTCTGAGATTCTCACGTACACTAACGGTCACCGGTGGTCTGGACAATTCGCATGGTTTTAGGTTCAGGCTCAACCAAGTTTGTGAGGGAAATTTTTGATCGATTAAAATTCTTTTGATTGGTACTCACCTCTCCGCCTGCTTCCGGGCCTTCATGGAGTTCCGTCGGAGATCCGGTAACGTCGCAGACACCGGCGGGGCTTTCCGTGTCCATCTGAAGGGCTCCTTTGCTGTGTCTTCATATCTGCATGGCAACGGGACCTTACTATCTGCCACACACAAGGGCTGTTACACTTCCCTCTATTAACCTGGGATTCTACAACCATCCACTGGGAGTTGTGATAGTTCCCTTCACAGGACATCTACATGCCGACAGACTGATGTTAACCTCTCCTCATCTGGATTCAGCAGTGGTATCGTTGTACACATTTTTATACCAGTATCATACTTAGCTACATGTTTTTATGACTGCTTTTGGTACCGTTTGGTATTACTCGCACCATTTTTACAGTTTATGTGGCTACATCGATTTTATCTCCAGTGCAATATTTATTTGGTTACCTACTTGAAGACTATAAAAGTTTTAATGCTATTCCCATCGAGCGCTGCCTTTGTGTGTTTTTTGTATCCTGCTATCCATTTTTCCAGTGGTTGGTAGCTGCACTGGGAATCAGCCTGCAAGGAGATCAGCTAAAAGTAGTTGGATCTGTATGTGCGTTATAATTAATCGAAATTAGTCGATTAATCGATTAAAAAATAAAACGATTAATCGAACACAAAAATTTTGATCAGTAACAGCCCTATTCTTTTTTTAAAATAGTAAGGGTAGGGGAGAGAGGGGCTCCAGACCAATAGTGCAGCAAGATTTTATTCATATAAAATGTTCAAAAAACAATGGTAATGCAGTCACAGGCATCAGTGTGTAACAGGCATAGAATTGGCTTAATAATAAAGCGGATGGCCCCTTAAAAAAAAAAAATATTAAAAGCCAGCAGCTACAAATACTGCAGCTGCTGACTTTTAATAATAGGACACTTACCTGTCCTGGAGTCCAGCGGCGTCCGCAGCAGAGGACGAGCATTCGCTCGTCTCTCTGCTGCTCCATCCACGGTGAGGGAACCAGAAAGTGAAGCGCTCCGGCTTCACTGCCCGGTTCCCTACGGCGCATTCGCGAGTCGCGCTGCACCCGCCGATTGGCTCCGATTGGAAAAACCCGTCTTTTGCCTGAGACTGCGAGCTGGAAGTGGGTGCAAATACCTGTCTTTAGACAGGTATCTGCACCCCCCTCCCCCCTGAAAGGTGTCAAATGTGACACCGGAGGGGGGGAGGGTTCCGATCAGCAGAACTTCACTTTAGGGTGGAGATCCGCTTTAAGCGGTCAGGAGTCGCTGGCATCATGGAGAGACAAGTGGATGTCGATGATGAGGTCCAGAAAAGCTGTCAGAGTCTCCGCCGTGGGAACTTCGGAAGAACTGTGTCAGATGGCGCTGTCAGAAACCTGGATGCTAGCGGCCAATCGGGAACTGTTTCAGAGGCAAAATCACACTTCCCTAATCAGCTGATAGAGGCGTGGTTTTGCCTTTGAAACAATTCAGATCTCTAAAATGGCATCTTAGTCAAAAGCCTATGACTAAAAGATAACCGAAATTTGGTGTCAAAATTAAAGTGATTGTAAAGTCTTGTGTTTTTTCTTTTTTTTTGTTAAAAATAACAAACATGTTAGACTTGCCTGCTCTGAGTACAGGTTTTGCACATAACAGCCCAGATTCTCCTCTTCTTGGGTCCCTCTTCGGAACTCCTGGCCCCTCCCTGTTGAGTACCCCCACAGCAAGCAGTTTGCTATGGGGGCTGCCGAGCTGAGGCACAGCCCATATGTCCATTCAGACACAGAACCCCCTGCCCTCTTTCTCTCCTCATTGGCTGACTGACCTATATTGACAGCAGTTGGAGCCAATGCCGCCGTGCTGCTGTTTCAACCAATGAGGAGGGGAGACCCGAGCAGCCGAGACACTCCTGCAACACTGCTGGATCTAGAGGGACCTCAGGTAAGTTTTAGGGGACTACTGCACACAGAAGGCTTTTTATCTTGATGCATTAACCACTTGCATACTGGGCACTTACACCCCCCTCCTGCCCAGGTGAAATTTCAGCTTCCGGCACTGCGTCGCTTTAACTGACAATTGCGCGGTCGTGCGACGTGGCTCCCAAACAAAATTTACGTCCTTTTTTCCCCACAAGTAGAGCTTTCTTTTGGTGGTATTTGATCGCCTGTGCGATTTTTATTTTTTGCGCTATAAACAAAAAAGAGCGACAATTTTAAAGAAAAATACAATATTTTTTACTTGTTGCTATAATAAATATCCCAATTAAAAAAAAAAACACATTTTTTTTTCTCAGTTTAGGGCGATACGTATTCTTCTACATATTTTTGGTAAAAAAAAATATCGCAATAAGCGACTGGTTTGCGCAAAAGTTATAGCGCTTACAAAATAGGGGAGAGAATTATTATTTTTTATTATTTTTTTTTTTACTAGAAATGGCGGCGATCTGCGATTTTTATTGGTACTGCGACGTTATGGCGGACACTTTTGACACATTTTTGGCGCCATTCACATTTATACTGCGATCAGTGCTATAAATATGCACTAATTACAGTATAAATGTGACTGGCATTGAAGGGGTTAACACTAGGGGGTGAGGAAGGGGTTAAATGTGTATGCTAGGTGTGTTCTAACTGTAGGGGGAGGGGGGGGTGACCGATCTGTGTCCCTATGTAGGAAGGAACACAGATCGGGCTCCTCCCCTCCAGAGACAGGACATTGTCTCTGTGTGAGCCGGCAATGAGAGATGATCTATGAGAGATCATCTCTCATTGGCCCACAGATCGCATCGCAAACGGCCGCTCTGATTGGCCGTTTGCCGCGATCTGTGATTGGCCGTGTCCAAGGGACACGGACAACACAGGGCTTCCCCGCAGCGCGCACTACAGCGCGCGCTGGGAACGCCAGAAAGACATGCCGTCAAATGACGGCATGTTGGCTATTCAGGCCCGCGCTACCGTCGGATGACGGCAACAGCGCGGGCCTCAAGTGGTTAAAGTGGAAGTAAACTTCCATCTCTGAATTTTACCTATAGGTAAGCCTATAATAAGGTTTATCTATAGTTAGTGTATACATCTCATTAGAGCCGGTTCCCACTGGGGCAACACGACTTCCAGCTGGACTTTGGGAGGCAACTTGGACACGACTTGAGTATGAATCATCAGGCAACTTTCAAGGCAACTTCAAGTTGCCTCAAGGACAGGAGACTTTCCAGTGGCCAATCAAACAACAATCGGCTCTGTGGGAGGGAGGGGTTTGCCTGAGAAATGTATGTCATCTTCCTGTATTGTTGCTTCAGTTAAGACAGTGATCTGACTTCTGAGGCAACTTCATTGAAATCAATGGGTACAGGTTGCCTAGAAGTCGGATTGAAGTAGTACAGAAACTTTTTCTGAAGTCGGAGCGACGGCTCCCATTCACTTCAATTCATTTTCTCAACCACGTGACTTGGGACGACTTGGGGCACCTTCAAGTCGGATCCTAGGTCGCCCCTGTGGCTCCCGTACATATGCGCAGGAGGTACGTCATTGCGGGCTTCGGCCAGTCATAGAGTCGGGAAGCAAAACGGGTGAAGATGGGAGTGCCTGCAGCTCTGACATCTCGATGCTGGAAGAGCTTTGTTTAAGGTAATTTTAAAATATAATGTGCTAGTATGTGATGCATACTAGCACATTCTGTCCTTGCATAGGGGAAGGAAAAAAGTCCAGCGGTTTACAGCCGCTTTAAGATAAATCTTCTGCCTTTTTCAATCACTTTGTTGGACAAATTAAAAACATTCAAACATTTTTTCCCCTGCTCTTTTCATGTGCCAGTTTTGATTCTGAACATGTTTTTATGCAGAAAGTAAGTATGATGTAATAGCAAAGAACTTATCAGGTCAAATAATGCAGATCTTAGTCATTAAACTCAGAGCGTGATGTACAAGATAAAATGGCTTGCCATTATTATAACGATTGCTTATCTGTAAAACTCAGTTTCAGAATGTACTAGAAACCATCAAGAACGATGATTACAGAATTGCCACTTTTCTGCCGGTGTCAAAAATGTGTCACTTACTACGTACACTTATACTTCTCACAGGAGACTATAAGAAGGAAAAATGAAGACAACGTGGGAGAAATGTACAACTAAAATGTACCAGTATTGACAGCAGAGCAGAAATAAACTGCTGGCACCTACGTATCTGTGTAAGCTCAGGTCACCCAATATGCAAATCTTGACTTTCAGCTCTGACGTTTGAGCTGTGGCCCATCCTCTTCTGGCTCCCATACATTACTATTGGTTGGTGAGGCTTTGTATTACATTGATGGACCATTAGGAAGAGGTGAAGGACAGAAGGTTGTGGACCAAAGCTCCATCGCTTCCCAGCAACATTCTGCTTATTTCTTTCTTTAACCACTTAAAGGGGTTGTAGGTTCCTTTTTTTTTTTTGTTTTAAATAACAAACATACGCTGTGCAGCTTGTTTTGCACAAAATGGCCCTGTTCTTCGTCTTCTGGGATCCCTCAGCAGCTGTCTCGGCTCCTCCCCGCAAGAGCTAACCTCCTTTTGGGAAGCGCTCTCCCAAGGGGGTTAGCTTGTGGGTGCGCTCCCGTGATACAGTCGGCGGCTGTATCACTTGGCGCCGCGTCATTGATTTGATTGACAGCAGCGGGAGCCAATGGCTGCGGTGCTATCAATCATCCAATGAATGAGCCGAGAAGCTAGCGCGTTCACGATGTGGGACTTTCGAGGGCTCAGGTAAGTTAATGGGGGATGTTTTTTTCACCTTAATGCATTAAGGTGAAACAACATGTACCTTTACAACCCCTTTAAGGACCATGTCCTGTACATATACATCAGCAGAATGGCACGGACAGGCAAATCAGCTTAAATATATGGCACTTTAAATTTGCATGCTGCGAGCTCCGTGATTGCGCCCACGGGACCCGCATACTCGATGTCCGCTGGTGTCCCGAGCTGCAGAACGGTGATGCCTGTGTAAACAAGCATCTCTCCGTTCTGCCTAGTGACGGGACACTCTCGTCGGGAGCAGCGATTAGTGTTGTGTCCCAGTAAGCCACGCCCCCTACAGTTAATACACATCCCTAGGACACACTTAACCCCTTCCAAGCCCCCTAGTGGTTAACCTAGTGGTTAACCCCTTTACTGCCAGTAACATTTACACAGCAATCGGGGAATTTGTATAGCACTGATCGCTGTATAAACGTGAATGGTCCCAAAATAGCACCAAAAGTGTCCGATGTGTCCGCCATAATGTTTTCTAGTCATGATAAAAATCGCAGATCGCTGCCATAAATAGTAAAAAAAAAAAAAATTATAAAAAAAAATGCCATAAAACTTTCCCCTATTTTGTAGACATTATAACTTTTGCGCAAGCCAATCAATAAACGCCTATAGCGTTTTTTTTTTTGTTTTTTTTTACCAAAAATATGTAGAAGAATACGTATCGGCCTAAATTGAGGAAAAAAAACGTTTTTTTTTATATATATTTTTTGGGGATATTTATTATAGCAAAAAATTTAAAATATTGCTTTTTTTTTTCAAAATTGTCGCTCTATTTTTGTTTATAGAATAAAAAATAAAAACCGTAGAGGTAATCAAATACCACCAAAATAAAGCTCTATTTGTACGGAAAAAAGGACGCCAATTTTGTTTGGGGGGCCATGTCGCACGACCGCGCAATTGTCAGTTAAAGCGACGCAGTGCCGAATCGCAAAATGTGCTCTGGTCTTTGGGCGGCCAAATGGCCCGGGGCTGAAGTGGTTAAATAAAATATATTTACCTTAATTTGCCCCACCAATTCTGTTTTGAGACTAGTCTGCCGAAATATGTTCACTGATCTTGTTGCAGCTGCACAACCCTTTTGTCCAAGAAATTACACCGACTCCTCTGAGTACAGCTTCTCATAGGAAAGAGTGAGGTGGCAGCACACATGGACTTTAAGTCGATTCAATGAGGGAGGCCAGTGAGAGGCTATGCAACTCAGGAATGGGACCGCACAGTGAAAATATACAGGTATATATTTATCCTAGTGAACTCAGGGGGAGTGGGTAAATAGTTAAAGGACCACTACAGATATATGAGCCTAGGGATCCTGTTTTTGCACTTTAGAAATGGCAGCTTTTTTTTTTTTTTTATCTTGACAAATTTCCTTTGCTATGAGGCATGTTGCCAACAAGCATGTAGGCAATGCTTTTAAAGTGATTGTAAAGGAATTGTATTTTAAATAATATTCATGTTATACTTACCTGCTCTGTACAATGGGATTGCACAGAGCGGCTTAACCTCCTCTTCTCGGGTGTTCAGCCAGTGCTCTTGGCTCCTGCTCTTATGGGGGTACTCGTGCGTGCTTGATCCTGAGCTTTGCTGCCTGCGTCCATAGACACAGATGACACAGCTTGGCCCACTCGTTCGCCACAGAGGAGGAGCCGCTGCGGAACAGAGGTCACAGTTGCTCTTTAACCACTTAAGCCCCGGACCATTATGCAGCTAAAGGACCTGGCCCCTTTTTGCGATTTGGCACTGCATCGCTTTAACTGACAATTGCGCGGTCGTACGACATGGCTTCCAAACAAAATTTGGCGTCTTTTTTTTCCTCACAAATAGAGCTTTCTTTTGGTGGTATTTGATCACCTCTGGTTTTATTTTTTTTGCGCTATATAACAAAAATAGAGCGACAATTTTGGAAAAAAAAAAAACAATGTTTTTAACTTTTGGCTATAATAAATATCTCCAAAAAGATATAAAAATGTTTTTTTCCCTCAGTTTAGGCCGATACGTATTTTTCTACATATTTCTGGTAAAAAAATCGCAATACGCGTTTGGTTTGCATTGCATTTTTTTATTGCATTTTTTTTTCTAGTAATGGCGGGGATCAGCGATTTTTATCGTGACTGCGACATTATGGCGGACACTATTTTGGAACCATTGTCATTTTTTCAGCCAACAGTGCTATAAAAATGCACTGGTTACTGTAAAAATGACACTGGCAGTGAAGGGGTTAACCAGGAAGGGGCGCTGTAGGAGTTAAGTGTGCCCTAGTGTGTGATTCTTACTGTGGGGGGCGTGGCTGTGCATGTGACGTTACTGATCGTAGTTCCCTATGACAGGGAACAGACAATCGGTGTCAGCCACACTAGGAAGCACGGGGAGAGGTTTGTTTACACTTGCCTCTCCCCATTCTTCCTCCCTGTGACCCAATCGTGGGACACGGCGATCAGGTCCGCTGTTCCCGCGGGGACGATCACAGAGAAGAGAACCGGATCGCAAGCACACCACCGGCGGTGTGCTCGCGACCCATGGCTGGGATCTTAAAGGGGATGTACATGTACGCCCTTGTGCGCAGCCGTGCCATTTTGTCGACGTATATCGTCGTGCGACGGTCCTCAAGCAGGTAAAAATGATGATTTAAATTAAGTTGATTTCAAGCCTTTTTTACTAGTGATTTAAATCGGCTTGATTTAAATCAAATCCACCCTGCCCAGAACTATTGCCCATGTCACACAATTCACAGATCAGAGCCTGTGTTTGCTGCCGGTAATGAGAGCAAATTTATCTAAACGCAGCCGAGGTCCACAGCTACCCTGACAGTTGAGAAAGCACAGCCTACATAGGCCCACCCATGCAATGATACATGCTGAACGGAGATGACCTCATGCAGACAATGACCTACAAAAAGGTTGTCGTAACCATGCCTTACTCATCCAGCATGATTCACAGATGCCGTTTGCACTGTCAAGTCAAAAACAGCTTGCTAATGTGTGCTATAATAACATACTCGCTTTGCTTTCATGAAAACACTTTTTGATCAACACAAATGTCCCTTTTACGCATTTCAGCAACAGGGTTGAAGCGCAGAACATGGAAACCAGCATGTATGCTGCACAGACTTCAAATTGAATGTTTTATACCTGTTTTTTTATTATTACTTTTTTTTTTTTAGATTGAACAAATGGATTCAGTTCTAGTGATGACATCAATTATAAATAATGAACCCGAAGCACAATTGTCTTGCTTTTATAGGCACCAAAAATGTCTGCAAAATCTAAAAACCAACATAGGCAATTGGCAGTACATCTCTGCAATATATGCATATTTTTCTCATGTTTTGTCTTGTTAAAATATGCTGTAGATACAGAAAAATACCTGCTGATCCTAACTACCTGCAGTGAGTACACTATACCTGCTGATCCTAACTACCTGTAGTAAGTACACTATACCTGCTGATCCTAACTACCTGTAGTGAGCGCACAGTGCTGCCTATGCTGTACTGAAATTCTACAATTGTTGTCTGCTTTGACTTGTTGTTCCTTGTTGAGCTATAGAACACCACACTTCTCATCTCATCTAAAAATGTAGATGTTCTGTAGTCCAACAGGGAAAAAAAATTCTTTGGATGTCAGTGTAGCAAAGGCAGCGTCATCGGCTTACTATAGGAAGTAGGGTTGTACCGATACCAGTATCGGTATCGGGACCGATACCGAGTATTTGCAGGAGTACTTGTACTCCCGCAAATACCCCCGATACCTAAATAGAATACAACCCCCCCCCCCCCCGCATCGAAACCCGCATTGAAACGCCGCCGCATGGGTTAAACAGCGTTTGGGAACATCACAGCTTTCATTTGAATAGCTGTAGTGTTCCCGCGCGTATAGACACTCCCCCTTGCTCGGGATTGGGTGGGTGATCGTGATCTGTCCAATCTTGAGCAAGGGGGAGTGTCTATACGCGCGGGCAAAACAGCTATTCAAATGAATGCTGTGATGTTCTCCGTGCAGCAGCGGCGGCTTTCGGTGGCTGGAGGGACATGGCTGCATTTGTGGGGGACATGGCTGGAGGGACATGGCTGCATATGTGGGGGACATGGCTGCATATGTGGGGGACATGGCTGCATTTGGGGGACACATTTAAAAAAAGTATCGGTATTCGGTATCGGCGACTACTTGAAAAAAAACTATCGGTACTTGTATTCGGTCCTAAAAAAGTGGTATCGGGACAACCCTAATAGGAAGTTAGGCGCTAAGTGGATTTCTAGCAGAATCAACATGTAATTTATTTTACTTGAAGTATTATAGAACATGTGTTTGGCTAATTTCATGAACATAAGATTAAAAATAACTTGAATTACAAACTCTTCAGTTTTACTCAAATTCGTTAATGCAAAAATGAATACATCTAGCATTTTGTAGTTGACTCACCGAGTCCCTTTCACTTTAACTACTTGCTTACTGGGCAGTGGGCACATATACCCCCTTCCTGCCCAGGCGAAAATTTCAGCTTTCGGCACTGTCGCTTAAACTGACAAGTGCGATGTGGCTCCCAAACAAAATTGACATCCTTTTTCTCCCACAAATAGAGCTTTCTTTTGGTGGTATTTGATCATCTCTGCGGTTTTTATTTTTTGCGCTATAAACAAAAGAAGATCGACAATTTTGAAAAAAACACAATATTTTTTACTTTTTGCTATAATAAATATCCTATTTTTTTAATTATTCTTTTCCTCAGTTTAGGCCGATACTGAGATTTTTTTTTTAATAGTATTCTTCTACATATTTTTGGTAAGAAAAAAAATCACAATAAGTGTATAGTGACTGGTTTGCGCAAAAGTTATATCGCAAAAGTTATAGTGCCTACAAAATAGGGGACAGAATTATGACTTTTTTTTTTTTATTGTAATGACGGCGATCTGATTTTTATTGGGACTGCGACATTATAGCGGACACTTTTAACACATTTTTGGGACCATTTACATTTATACAGTGATCAGTGCTATAACTATGCACTGATTACTGTATAAATGTGACTGGCAGGGAAGGGGTTAACACTAGGAGGCGAGGAAGGGGTTAAATGTGTTCCCTCGGAGTGATTCTTACTGTGGGGGGAGGGGGGGGGGGTGACTGGGGGAGGTGACCGATCTGTGTCCCTATGTACAAGGGGCACACCATCGGTCTCCTCTCCCTGACAGGACGTGGATCTGTGTGTTTACACACACAGATCCACGTCCTTGGCTGTGTAACGGGCGATCGCCGACACCTGGTGGAAATCATCCCCTCCAGGCACGCACATCGGCACCTCAGTGACGCGGTGGGCACATGCGCGCGCCCCCCCCCCCCCCCAGTGGCCGGAGGAGCCAAGGACATCAATGTACGTCCTTCCGGCATTGTAGAGCCACCTTGTGGCCGTCAAAGTACAATGGCCCAGATACGAAGTGGTTAATGGGACGGCTGGTGATGCGGCAGTGACGCAACAAGCTAAAAGCTGCTACCATGATGGCATGATGGATTTTAAATGTAAGAACTCAATCTTGCTGGTAGTTGGAATCTTTAATATTTGCAAACAAAATCAAGATTTCCTATTTAGAATAATAAGCTGTCAGGTTAGTAAACATTCCCAAACTAGGTCTCCTACGACCTGCTGCCATTTTGCTCCTCAAGGGAGGAATATAGCACTTCAATCTAAGTGCAGAAAGATCACAAGGTTTAAAAGCTACTTAGGTTTCATTTTCATTTTTACTGCTTGCCCTTCCTCCTCACACTTGTAGCATGGTACAGATGCATTTCTCTTCAAACAATCATATAGCTTGTAGTGTACATAGATTTGCAAAACAATGGGATAAACAAATATTCCTGAACTTTGTTTCATCTCATGGTTACTGTGAAATTGTGTGAATGCATTATGTTACCTCGGATTGCAGAGCTTGGATTCATTGAATGAGTTTACCAAAAATTTAAATATTTCAGAATATAGAGCCTCATACTACATATCTAAGCTCCATTTCATGGTGAATAAACTAAATTATTAATGTATCTTAAATAGATTTTTACTCCAGTTTATTGAAATGTAAAAACAAATCTTTTTTTATTTTTTTAGATAAAATTTTTTATCCTCCCTGGTTTTGGGATCAAACTGATCCATTCACTTGCATGGTTGCACCCTACATTTTATGGCTGAATTTACTGATATTATCCCCCTATCTCCTAGCTTTCTGTTAAGGGTGCACATTTAAAGCTTCATCATCTGTCAGTTTATTTTGCATGTATTGGAGCCTTGACAAGCAGATTCTCTGATGCAGTGAACATAATTGGCCTGTTCAGGTAATTGTAATTTACAAGAGGGTTTTATATGCATAAGGGATTTGCACTTTTTAACAAGAGGCTGAGGTTGAAAATAAAGCTTGTTAATTAGCTAAGATTGGCAGCATTTTGTGATTCAGCAATCTGCATGACAGTTTAGAGGGATTTCTAAAATAGAAGTATGGGAAAAAGGAACCTGAACACATACTGTATGTTGTAGCCTGCATTAACACAGCAGTCTCTGCTTAGAGAAACAGCTTTCTCCATAGAGAAGAATGTCGCCAGCAACACCAGATTAGCGCCATGTCGCCAGCAACACCAGATTAGCGCCATGTCGCCAGCAACACCAGATTAGCGCCATGTCGCCAGCAACACCAGATTACCGCCATGTCGCCAGCAACACCAGGGCCCTGCGATGTCACCAGCAACCAGTTTCTCACTTGTTAGACCCAGAGACATCTATTTATTATCAAGCAATGGTAGACTGCATGTAACAGGATACAGAGCATGGCTGTCACCTCTCTGTTCTGTGCAGAGTTCAGTCCTGTCAACCTCACCTGTTGCCATATGTTTTTGTGCTGACGTCTCCCCGACCACTCCTCTCGGCATCTTCCTCTCCTTCAGTAGATCTCCCCTGGCCATCGCACAGAAACTCCGCCTCCCGACTTGTACAGCATACTCATCTGCTCGCCGTGCCCACATTTCCCACTCTTACAGACCCCGCCTCCGCTGCTGCAAGTGTCCTCATGTCACTTCTGGATTGGTGCAGGACCCCGCTCACTGGCGGATCGGCTCCTTCTGCCTGCCCCAAAGACACTCGCGCTGATCTATAATTCCGCAGCGCTGTAGGGGCCTGGGCCTTGTTGGCTCACCGCGCCTCTGCACTACCTGAGTTGCCCTGTGCCCCCCCTTCATTCGTGGGGGGTGCCGGCCTGACGCCCCCTACAGTGCCTTGCCCTATGGAGCAGACGCCCATGGGGGGCCCCCTATATTAGTGACAAGTAATTATTAGTAAAAGTAGATTTGGGGAAAGATACCTTTTTTGATCTGCTTATCTACCTGATATCTTTTTTATATTTTGGCAGCTCTGAACCTAGAAGTATACAGAGCTAGGTACTTCTGGGTTCATTCTCATTAGGAGAAGATTGGGAATTCATGTTCCCACACTCTGCCAACTTCTGCGCCATGCCTTCCACAGTGGTCTACGGCTCAGAGGACCAAGGGTATTCTTGGAGGGGGGGGGGGCACGAGCGGGAGAGATCACCTGCTGGCAGAGCCATTCATTTCCTTGGGGAATGATAGTAGGGATATTCAACAATCCTCAGGATCTGATTGGAAGCATGGTGACGTCACTCTCACCCAAGTGGCGCAGGCGGAAGTTGAACGCAAGCTGAGTGCATTACCTAATAACAGGCTTTTCTTTTTCTTTATTGTGAGGTAGCATTTTGGGATGGGGTTGGCTTTACTTTAGTCTTATTTCTATGAGTCTGCACCCTCACAAAGGATTCCTAAGGAACGCTTGACTTGGCTTAAAGGGGTTGTAAAGGTTTGTTTTTTATTTTCTAAATAGATTCCTTTTAAGCTAGTGTATTGTTGGTTCACTTACCTTTTCCTTCGATTTCCCTTCTAAATGTTTGTTTTTTTTTGTCTGAATTTCTCACTTCCCGTTTCTTCTGAATAAGCTTGCCCCCATGATCCGAGACGTTCTGGCTGGGGGTTAGTCCTCCTGCTCGTCTCCCGCAGGGATGTAGTCCCAAGAGAGGGGGTGAGCACGCTGACTAATGCCCAGCCAGGACGGCTCGGATGATGGGGGCAAGCTTACTGAGGAGAAACCGGAAGTGAGAAATTCAGACAGAAAAAAAAAACATTTAGAGGGGAAATCGAAGGAAAAGGTAAGTGAACCAACAATGAACTACCTTAAAGGAACCTATTTAGAAAATAAAAAACACACCTTTACAGCCATTTTAAAGGCCAGGCATTTCACCTGCTACAGAAGTGATGTAACAGCCCAGGTAATTGAAAACTATGCAGAAAAGCAATCTGGCCATGTCTTTGCTTAGGTAGGTTTTCCTGTCTCCCCAGTATAACCTTGCAATCCTTTCAAACAGATTGCATGTAGTGGCGGAAATTCTTCAACTGCGCTAATCTCTCTTGCTGAGATTCGTTTTCCCAGCTCAGGGTGCTTTTTCTGATGGTGAACGAATCTTGCTGTTTTTATAAATCACTGGAATACCATGTTTTAGTCACATTCTGGATGGACATTGTGTTCCTTTCAGTGCCAGCTGGTGTTTTGCTAGTTTTTATTTTGTGGTGAAAACAGTTGATTGGTTATTCACACTCGGAGAAGAAATTAGTCTGCTTTATGTATAAACATAGTATGTATTCAAGTGCCTATTGTGAGTGAAGCTGAATGTGCTATGCAGGATCGCATTGCAGGAAGCTTTCCATATAATCCTAGTGTATGAAATAACCTATAATTCTTTCTACTCTAAGTTTTTGAGTGTCATTGAGGTTTTGATGTATTTATGTGTTGGTTGGTTCTGGATAGGTATTGTATTGCATTGCACAAAGTAAACCTGTCAAATAGTACATACGTAAAAAAAACTGACTTAGATTACATTATTGCATTAATTAACCACTTCCATACCAGGCACTTACGCACCTTCCCGCCCAAGCCATTTTTCAGCTTCTTTTGGTGGTATTTGATCACCACCTGCGATTTTTTTTTTTTTGTGCAACAACTAAAAAAAGATTGAAAATTTTGAAAAAAAATTAAGTTTTTATTTTTTTCTGTTAATTTTTTTGTAAATAAGTAACTTTTCTCTTTTAATTACGGGCACTGACATGGCGACACTGATGGGCACCAATGAGGTGGCACTGATGGGCACTGATAGGCGGCGCTGGTATGCGCCACTGATGGGCACTCATAGGCGGCACTGATGGGCACTCATAGGCGGCACTGATGGGCACTCATAGGCGGCACTGATGGGCACACATGGGCGGCACTAATGGGTGGCAATGATGGGTACTTATGGGTGGCAATGATGGGTACTTATGGGTGGCACAGGTGGACACTGATAGGTGGACACTGGGCATGGATTGGCGCAAACCCCCCCCCTGTCAGGAGAGCCGCCGATCGGCTCTCCTCTACTCGCGTCTGACGCAAGTGAGGAAGAACCATCAACGGCTCTTCCTGTTTACATTGTGATCAGCCGTGATTGGACACAGCTGATCACGTGGTAACGAGGCTCCGCCGTAGACTCGTTGCCGAGATCGGAGATGTAGGGTGTCAGACTGACACCCCGCATCACCGATCGCCGAGCAGTGCGCCCTCACAGGCGCGTGCAGCATGGAATCCTGCAGGACGTCAATAGACGTCCAGTCAGGATTTCAGAACCACTTCCCGGACGTCAATCTGACCGGGCGGGAAGTGGTTAATACATCACTTAAAGTAAAAAAAAAAATAATTAAAAGCCAGCAGCTACAAATACTGCAGCTGCTGACTTTTAATAAATGGACACTTATCTGTCCTGGAGTCCAGCGACGTCGGCAGCAGAAGACAAGCAATCGCTCGTCTCTCGGCTGCCCCCACCGCCATCATCGGTGAGGAAATCGCTAAGTGAAGCATTGCGGCTTCACTGCACGGTTCCCTACTGAGTATGAGCAAGTCGCGCTGCGCAGTCCTCACTGTTCCCAGTTGTGTTCTGGGAGCCGTGTGTTTCCCAGAACACAACAGGGGGGGGGGGGGGTTGGTAACTGATGTACTGCCCGCAGAGTCTATGCTCAGAAGTGGGTGCAAATACCTTTCTTAGACAGGTATCTGCACCCCCTCCCCCCTGAAATGTGCCAATAGTGGCACCGGAGGGGGGGAGGGATCCGATGAACAGAAGTTCCACTTTAAGGTGGAGCTCCGCTTTAAGACCCCTTTCACACTGGGGCACTTTTCAGATGCTTTAGTGCTAAAAATAGCACCTGAAAATCACCAGAAAAGCGCTTCTTATGCCTCCCCAGTGTTAAAACCCTGAAGTGCTTTCACACTGGGGCGGTGCACTTGCAGGACGGGAAAAAAAAGTCCTACAAGCAGCATTTTTGGGGCGGTGCCACTAAACCTACCTTGCCATTGAAATTGCGTTATAAAAACGCCAGTACCGTTGTGTTGGCTTTAGAAAGCTGTAGAATGAGTTTTCAGCATTTTTTTTTTAGCTGTAGCATTTTTTAGCCTTCTTTTAGCAAAACTATACGCCCACAAAAGCTTATGGCTCAAAATCGCTGATAAACGGAATAGCTGCGTTTTTCATCAATTTTCATAAATTTTCATCAATTTTCAGTGGTTTTATCAGAGAGCGTTTGTACAGCTGAAAAACTATAAGCCTATAAGTGCATGGACACATAGGATAACATGCTGGGGAGTTTACTGGCTTCAGAATATAATGCCTGAAGCCAAAAACGGCAGCTGTAAAAATGTCCAGTGTGCATGAGGCCTTACTGTCAAGCAATTATGTATAGTTTGTTTTTGGGGGACCTCCAGCCTTATTAACAGCTTCTGGACCGCCCACCGCATATTTACTGCGGCACAGCGGCCTGGCTGCACGAAAAAACTGTACCTGTACGTTGTCTCTACTTCCGAGTCTGGGGCGCACGTGCGCCACTGGCGACCCTCTCCTGCTGTGATTGGACACAGTGGAAGCCATCGCATCCACCGGAACACGCTGATCGTTGACAGGAGAGGCAGAACGGCGGTCTGTCAGAGAGGAAAATTAAGATCTTGTGAAACACTGATCGCTCTTTTCCTCCAGTTAAGCCATCCCCCACACAGTTAGAAAGCACTCCCTAGGAGCACACATTTATTGCTTTGATCGCCCCTGATGTTTTATATTGTATTGGTGTCGCTGGTTCCCAAAAGGTGTCACTTGGTGTCCGATTTGTCTGCCTCAATGTTGCAGTCCCACAAAAAATCGCTGATTTGCCTCCTTTACTAGTAAAAATAAAAATGCCATAAACCTATCCCCTAGTTTGTAGATGCGATAACATTTGCGCAAAGAAATCAATATACTCTTATTGGGATTTTTTTTACCAAAAACATTAAATACACATTGGCTTAAATTGATGAAGAAATTTTGCTTTAAAAAAAAAAAAAAAAAATTATTGGATATGTTTTGTATCAGAAAGTAAAAAATATATATATTTTTTTTTCAATATTCTCTTTCCTTTTTTTTGTTTATAGCGCAAAAACTAAAAACCGCAGAGGAGATCAAATACCACCAAACGAAAGCTCTTTTTGCGGGGGGGAAAAAAGAAATGTATTTTCTTTGGGTACAGCGTTGCATGATCACGTAATTATCAGTTGGGCCCCTTTCACATGGGGCGGTGGTGGTATAGCGGCGCTATACCTTCGGAATTGCTGTGGGATTCTGACGCTAGCGGTGCGGTATTAACCCCACTAGTGGCCAAAAAAGGGGTTAGTAATGCCCGCGGGTGTATTACCACGGTTTCCCATTGTTTTAAATGGGAGGGAGCGGTATACACACCGCTCCAAAGATGGTGCTTGCAGGAGATTTTTTTCTCTCCTGCCAACGCATCGCCTTAGTATGAAAGCCCTTGGGCTTTCACATTGAGAATGCTGGGCAGGAGTTTTTCAGGCGGTATTTAGGTGCAATTTTTAGTGCTGTACCGCCTGAAAAACTCCAGTGTGAAAGGGGCCTTAAAGTAACGCAGTGCCGTAATCACCAAAAAATTACCTGGTCATGAACGGGGTGAAACCTGGTGCTAAATAAGGGAAAATGTAAGAAGGTAGGTTGGCTGGGTCCACCTTTGGTGCTGTTAGATATATACTGTAGCGCCCCCTGCCAGTCTCATATTCTTCTTTTCCATATCTGAGATAACGCAGGCAAGGCATCAAAGCTACCTTTCAAGATTTTCTGAGCCAGGCCTAAGCATAGGCTGTGCATGCTCCATTCATTCCTTTGGTGAGATCTCTGTGCTCCGGCGGACTGTGTGGTCTGCTACTTGCAGCATTTTATAAGTGGTCATACCCTCTTACATTTTTTAATAAGGCTGGTAATAAATATGAAGTGCAAGCTCTTAGAGGGGGTGTATCCTACCAGACTTTGCCTATTAGAAACTAAGTATCACTTTTTTTGGGTGGCCAGAAAATAATAGTTGCATCTGTCTACTGTATAAGCTTGTAAGTGTTATGATAATGCTTCTAGAGATTGTCCTGTCCCCACCCATGTGAGAATATGACAGTGTTTGCATATAAACATACTAAGATTGTGATCTATTACATAATGTAGCCAAACAGTTCACAGCATGAGCTCATTATCACATGGCTTCACTTTACATTCGGAAGCCACGGAATGCAATAACAAAGAAATATGCAATAGAATACTCTTAGATCTTGGTGAGTAGTTTTAATTTGGAGGGCTCCATTCACACCCGAGCCTGTCGATTTACTGGTGTTTTCTGGCATTTTTTTCTGGCTTTTTTAAAGCATTTTAGAAGTGTATTACAAGCCTTTTTAGAGTTTCATGCATTATTATTTAGCCAATCCCAACCTGCAAAAACTAATTTCAGGGAGGTGGCAAACCCATTTCAGGGAGGTGGTGCAGCGCGGTGCACCGCTCCATGTTACCCCCCCCCCCCCACCATAAGAGCCTGAAGAGTTCCCCTTTACATCAGGGCAGTGGAGACAGCAAATGGGCTCAGCCAACCTGCCAACAGACATTGGAGAGGGTCAGTGTGATCTGGATGCATACAGAGAAATGGGGTAATTGCCTGAAATGTACTCCCTCTTTGATCAGTGCCCCCCTGCCCCCAGACAAGGTCACCTGGGAGAATAATTGAACAGGATTTCCCACCAAATTTTCACCTACCTCCCAGGTACCAGCACTCCTCTATAGCTCCCAAGCTCCCACCACGTCAGGGCTCGAGTCCTGTGGGAATGCATGGGAACGACATTCCTGTACTTCTTCCACAGCAGGAACGCTGTTCCCATTGTCATCAATGCGTGCCCGTCTTCCCCTCCCTTGGTCTGCCTATTCCTCCTCCTCCACTGGCCGCAATAACAAAGTCCCAACTCTAGTGACGAGGTGCAGTTCACCCTAGCACCTGCAGAGGTGGGGGAGCCAAAGTGCCATAATGCTCCCTTCTGTCCTCCCTCTCCTTGTTTGTTTCACACACGAGTCGGGGTTGTATCTGCTTGTCTTCCTGGACTCATGTGACTAACCTGAGTTGTAAGGTATGTGAGCTATCTGCACAACCCCCTCTCCCCCTGAATTATTTTTTCTTTGCCTCTACTTCTCTCTCATTTCTTACCCCCCCCCCCCCCCCCCCCGCAAACTGAAGGAAGGGTGATTGTGCAGACTGGGCGCGGCCGCCTTCTGCGGCTCGCCCAGGCTCTCCCATCCCACCGGGAGGCCCAAGCAACCAGCTTGCACGTCCCCCCGGCTGGCCGGAGACCTGAACAAAGACGATGCTTCGTTGGGGTCTCAGATCTAGTAACCCCCAAATGGTGTCATGACATCACTTCCCAGATTACTGGCATCTTAAAGGCACCAGTTTTAAAAAATAACGTTTTTAAAAACATTGATCTTGACATTTTGAATACTTTGAAGTGCAGAGTAGGGGTTTGGGGTCTTATAGACCCCCAATCTCTCCATAAAGAGTACCTGTCATATCTATTACTGTCACAATGGATATTTACATTCCTTGTGACAGCAATAACAGTGATAAAAATGTAAGATGACAGTGTAAACATTTTTTTTAATGTACAAAATATCGGCAGGAGAGGTGGCTGAGATGTCGGTATTGACGGCACCAAAAAAACGATATCAGTCGATCCCTAGTATGTACATTATGATTACAGTGATAATATATTTTGGAAGATAAGTTGTATATGACACATTTTTTGGGGCAGCATGTTATGGATGTAATGTGGGATAAATTCTTGAGTCAGGACTCTTGGGGAAAGGCCAAGACATGCCTTTGATAAAACACCGCCAGACAGGCCCAGTGACCCCACAACATTTTTTATTAGCAGTGTTTAATTACTAGCCTTCTAGGCCTTGCTGGTAACCTTGTGAAATCTAGCGATATAAATAAGCAGAGCAGAAAAGCGCAGCCATCTCTAATTTTCAGGGCATAGAATGACGATTATCCATTTGAAAAGCGTCTCTACATGGATGACTGAATACTACCAACTACAAAATGCCTGTGATGGCCTCATTGCTGTAACAGGAATTGACATATGAGCTTTGACATGCTGTAAAATCTGTCATGTGTTTTACAGGCCATTGGGAGCCTCACTGCTTTATTCTCTCTTGCTCTGGTACTAATATCTGTGAATTATGTGAGGTTAGAGGCCAAGTAGCTTCTTGCCAGGAAGCAAGGCTCTTCCATCTGCCGGACTGGTGTGTCTGAGATGCAGTGAAAAGCCCTGTACACACGGCCGAGAATCCGTCAGGAAAAAAAACGTTGGTTTTCCTGACGGGATTCCTAGCAAGCTTTCTTTGCCAAGCCTTGTGTACAGATGGCCACTCAAAAGAACCGCCGTTCTTTTGAAGGGCAAGAACGCGGTGACGTCATCAACTACGACAAGCCGGAACTCGTTGCATTCAATGCCGTCAACGCCATCTTGCTACATCGCACACTAACCGTGTATGCTACCGCAAAGTCTTATCAAGCATTCACAGGTTTACCATACAGACGACCGGTTTTCTCGGCAGGAAACACTCTGCCGGGAAACCCGACAAGAAAATAGAGAGCAAATTCTTTATTTTCCCGTTGGGTTTCCTGTCTGTGTTCCTGATGGGAAAACTGCTAGGGAGCATGCACACGGGTGCGATTCCCGGCCAAATGCTCTCCTGGCAGTTTTCCTGCCGGGAAAAAACGGTCGTGTGTACGAGGCTAAAGACTTAAAAACAACACAGGCAAAGCAAAGCAAACGGCACAAACGCCTCACTTTCTAAAGCCTTGTACACACGATCACATTTCCATCAGACAAAGCTGTGGAATTTTGTCGGAAGGGGGTTGGCCATGAACTTGTTCTGCATACAGACGGGAAAGCTTGGTCAGCCAACAAATACAAAACTACCTGGGTTTTTCAGCTCTTTAGTGCCACCCTTTGGGCAGCTTCTGCTATGGTTAGCATTGCTTCTGAGCATGCGTGTTTGTACTTTGGATTTTTTTTTCGAAGGACTTGTATAATCCGACATCACACATTTTTTTGGCGGAAAACTTTAAAGCATGCTATCTAACATTTCTTGTCGGAAAATCTGACAACAATTGTCCGATGGAGCGTACAAATGGTCAGATTTTTAGACAAAACCCTGCCATCACACAATTCCTGTTGGAACATCAGATCGTGTGTACGAGGCTTAACTTGCTGAAAAATGGTTGCTACAAGCAACAACTGTATTCTCTGCTACTGTGCTTTCTTCATGAATGGGTTTAATCTGATTATGGTAGTATTGAAAATGTTTATACACTTTATTGTCAAAAGTATTGTGACACCTTTCTTTACACGCACATGAACTTTCACCTACAGGTAAGCCTAGATTAAGGCTTACCTGTAAGTGCTTGTAATATCTCCTAGACCAGGCATGTCCAAAGTCCGGCCCAGGTAACTTAGTTATATATCTCTTTTGCAGCCCCCAAAGAATCCCTGAGCATCGTGCATTCAGAGGCTGCATTCATGTAAATGGTGAGGCTGCATTCATGGCAATAGCGAGGCTGCATTCAGAGGCTGCATTGATGGCACTTGTGAGGCTGTATTCATCTTAATGGTGAGGCTAGATTCAGAGGCTACATTCATGGTAATGGTGAAGCTGTATTCATGGCAATTGTGTGGCTGCATTCATGACAATGATGAAGCTGTCTTCAGAGGCTGCATTCATGGCAATGCTGAGGCTCCATTCATGCCATAGGTAAGGCTGTATTTATGGCACTTGTGAGGCTGCATTCAGATTCTGCATTCATGGATTCATCGGTCCGTATTCATCCGATTCCCCATAGGGGAGAGCGGAGGAAAGACAGGGCGGTCTCTACACAGTGTGCGGGGACCGCCCTGTCCGCCGACAGCTCAGCGGGGATTTACGGACGATCCCCACTGAGCCGACGGACACACACAGAGCTGATCAAAAATGGTCGCTCCGTGTGAAAGGATCCTTAGAGCGGAGACGGCAAGCCAGGCCCTCTCATCCAAAATCTGTGCCTGACCTCACAAATGTGATTCTGGAAGAATGGTCAAACATTCCCATAAACACTCCTAAACCTTGTGGTCGGCCTTCCCAGAAGAGCTGAAGCTGTTATAGCTGCAAAGGTTGGGCCAACTCAATATTGAATGCTACTGGGATGCCATGAAGCCCTGGTTCACACTGATGCTACTTTAAAATCGTGCTACTTTACTTGAAGTAAGATTACCCTACGGAGAGCTCCGTGGTGCTATAATGTACTACCAAGTAAACTGAAGAAACACCCCATAATTGGTCCAACGCTGCGAATCGCAGCTAAGGTATGCCAAAATCTAAAATATTCAACAGACCAGTCGCCCCTATTCCCGGTAGTGGGGAACCCAGGTTTTATACCAGGACTAGAGGGAGATGTATTTAATGAATTAAAGGGGAAGGGGGCTGTACAGATCTCACATTTCCTGCAAACAGAAACCTGGCCATCTATTGAGGCTTTAATGCGACCAGGGGGAAATTTTGAATTAAGTATCTGGCAGGCGCTTCAAGTAAATCACTACCTGAGATCGCTGGGACAGCCGTCCAATTTCCGGCGACAATTAACAAAATTTGAGACATATTGTGAGGAGGAGGAACCAATATCACGAGTGGTTTCTAAGATGTATAGAATGTTGATATCCCCTCAGGGGGACTATGTGATGCCGGGAATTAGGAGATGGGAGAGAGATCTAGGGAGGACCTTTTCGCCAATACAAGGGAAACATATAATACATTTGGCATTAAATTCTTCAGTCTGTACGCGAACACAAGAATCTAATTACAAACTTCTGACCCAATGGTACTACACCCCAGTAAAACTGCATACATTTTCTGCGGAAAATTCAGAGCTCTGTTGGAGATGTGGCTTGGAGCAAGGAACTATGCTGCATATATTCTGGTCGTGCGTAAAAGTAAGACAATATTGGTTAGAAGTTCAGAGAATCTCTCAAAAATTTACGGAATACCAGATACCAGATGATCCGGCCTTTTTCTTGCTCCATTTGTCACAGATCCCGGTGCGGATCTATAAAAAATCAGTCTTGTGTCATATGATAAATGCTGCTAAAAGTGGAATAACTTTACAGTGGAGAGATACTAGGACACCCTCAATTACGAGATGGCTAAACAGAGTACGGGATATAGGAGCAATGGAGGACCTAGTCCTCTCAGCCCGGAATAAAAGAGAACAGTATACGGAAACTTGGACAGGGTGGAATTTATTTATGTATTCTGAGGAGGGGAAGAGAATGTTGGATGAGGAGAGTGAGGAGTCCCAGCTGAGGGAGAGAGTATAGAGAAGTTAGTAACAGGATAGGAGGGGAATACCTCCATCTCTGGAATGAGGGTTTGGGGGGGGCTGTTTTTTTTTTTTTGGGACAGGGAGTGGGGTGGGAATGTATATAAGGACAAGGACACAGAGTGGAACTAGGTGAAGGAAATAGGTAAGCCAATTTAAGGAGAGAGACTGGAGGGTCTAGGAGGTTTAACTTACCAGTAGAACACTAAGAGGAACGAGAGATATAGAAGGTCTTTCCGAGTGTTTAGTCCTCTAGTGGCCTCTCGTTATTATTTAGATGGTTGATATGTAGATTTATGGTTTATTGTTAATTGAATTTTTATGTTATGATGAATCCTCTTTGTGAACTTGGATATAAAATAAAAATAAATGATAGGAAAAAAGAAGTAGCGCAATTTCAAAGTAGCAAGGTCAGCGCGATTTCAGGTGCTACTTGAGAAGACATTTGTGTGGCTTCATACACAGATGTCTGTAGAAATCGCACCTGAAATCTGCAAAAGTAGTGCAGGAACTACTTTTGCAAATCGGTGCGGCTCCGCAAAATCGGTGTCGCACCGATTGGAACGGTGCCATTGCCGCCAATAGGCTGCGATTTGTCATGCGATTTGATCTCTCAAATCGCATTGACAATATAGTGTATATGCTTATAAGCTGCCCTAAATCCCAGTAGTCTGAGTTTTCCTAAACTGCAACCTGGCAAGGTTGGATTTTACTGGCTGATAGCAATTTTTCCTGTTTTTACAGTAATAATAATTCAGCACTTTTAGAAATATTTTCTTCTGTTGTACAGTAAAAAAAGATGTTGTAAAATGATTTTCGAAGTTAAGGCAGTATAATCTCTGAGCCAGGCATCATGTGCTATTCTTGACAACAATGGAGCAAGCTGCACAAATTTGGGTGCCTATATATATATATCTTTTGGTTTTATTAGCCAAAAAGGACATTGACTTTATAGTTAATTAAGTGCATCTGCTCTGACCAGATTCAGCTCATTTAAACAATTAGAACTGAATTGATAACTTTGTTTCAATGACTTAATTAGATTGTGGACATTGCATCACTTGCACCATCAGCACTGAGAACATAGTGACTGCTGAACCCAAGCAGACCACTGTGTCACACGTACTAAAGGACACCAGGAAAAGTCAATTTATCCATTCCGTTCCATCATTGGATAGCTGGTCTGCGTAATTGTATTAAAGTTATTTTAAAGGTTCCATTTTTTTTTTTTTAAATAACAAACATGTCATACCTCCACTTTTGCACAGAGTGGCCCCGATCCTCCTGTTCTGAGGTCCCACGGCGACACGGTTACCTTGCGGACACACTCCTGTGTCATACATTTGGCGTTTATAGACGCTGAGTGTATGACTCGGCTGCGTCATTGGATTTGATTGACAGCCGTGGGAGCCAATGGCTGTGCTGCTATCAATTTATCCAATGAAGAGCGGAGAACCTTTGGAGAGAGCGACGCGGGATTGGGGCTCAGCTAAGTAGAACAGGGTGCTGGGGGGCCGGACACTGCAAGAATTTTTTTTTACCTTAATGCATAGGATGCGTTAAGGTGACAAAACACGAGGGTTTACAACCCTTTTAAGCCCGCTGCACACACTTTTTTTGTGCAACCCAAAAAAAAAAAACTCGCCCATCTGGTGGGGAGCCGCTGTAATAACCATAAGAGGATAATCCAGCGATCTCCCCCGCTAAGCTGTTGTGTTTTGACAGGGTGACGCCCCTGCCAGAAGACTCCGATCAGCGTTCTCTGCCACTGCCTGAGAGTGCTGATCGGGAGTCTATCAGCTGCTGTTTATTCAGTATGCACGTCCGACAGAAGCCACCAGAATGGCTGGCTTCTGTCAGACAGACCAACGTGCACACGGCCAGAATGTGGGCCGATATTTTTTGTACCAACAAATGTCTCCCAACATTCTGCCCATGTGTACGGGGCTTTATGCAAAAGTAGGATTTAGTTGAGTTGTAAGTTAAAACTTACCATTGTAATCAGGACTTTTTTTCAGCAGAAACTTGGTGGAACTCCAGGTTCCACCACCTCTGGCTCAGGCCATTTGCTCCCTGCTCACAACTATCACTTGTAAACACAGGAGTCTGGCTTCTGTGTTTACAAATTACAACTTGTCTCTCAACGGCTATCACAGATTTAATCTCCTGAGCAGCTCCAACTGAGTGCAGGATGGGGACAAAGGACATGCAGGTGCCCAGGGTGCAGTGCAAATTCTGACACCTCCACTGGATGATCTCCCTGCAAGCAAGGGAGGCAGAGCCATCTGCAGTGTGCAGGGAGGTACTAGAGGTGGGTGGCTCATCTTAATACAGCAACACTAGTATTATATTTGGAAGATAGTGGAGCTTTTTAAGGAGGGATGGAGAAGATGGGGGCAGTGGAAGGGGGGCGTTTGCATGCAGAGGTCAGAGTTGAAGAGAGATGTTGATA
This sequence comes from Rana kukunoris, assembly GCA_029574335.1. NCBI lineage: Eukaryota > Metazoa > Chordata > Amphibia > Anura > Ranidae > Rana > Rana kukunoris. The sequence goes on along the minus strand of CM056055.1, from coordinate 185,578,139 downwards.
GGGATTTCAAATGTACGCAGCTGTATAAGAAGGCTGAACTCTGTGTGCAACACCTGAACTCTGAAATATGTATGTAGTGAACCCCAAACCCTGCCCTATGTGTGTAAATATACCTTCCCACCAACCATACACAAATATGCAGCCTTGGCTTGAAGGGGTTGTACCTGGGTGATGTCTGCAGCTGAAAGCATCACCCCAGTACCGTTTTTTGAAACAGTGGTTGGCTTTCTTGGGATAACAACCGATACGGCTAAGAAGCCCCTTCAGCGGCTCTCCCCTCCCACCGGGAGGCCTGAGCGACCGGCTGGCCGGAGACCCGAATGAAGCCGGAATCGGCTTTGATCGTGTCTCGGATCTAGTAACCCTGAAGCGATATAATGACGTAATTTTCAGATTACAGAAGACTTAAAGGCGGCAATTTTTAAAAAAAATTACAGCATTCAAAACTTCTTAACTTGCAGTTTTTTAATGCTTTTAAGTAAAAAGGAGGGATTTGGGGTCTTGTAGGTCCCCAGATTCCTCCATAAATAAGTACCTGTCCCTGCCTATTACTGTCACAAGGGAACATTTAAATACCCCTCCCTCCGTGCTCACACGCAGAAGCAAACGCATACATAAGTCGCGCCCGCAAATGTATACAGTGTTCTTCTAGGGGGTAATGTTTAGTTTTTTCTAGGGGGTAATTAGGGCTGCTGAAATTAATCGTTTAATCGATGCATCACGATTATTCCTCCGGCGATTCTGCGCCGATGCTGTCCCTTTAAATAATCGATGCATACTGATGACGTCATTGCCGCCCGCCGAGCAGCCACGCAGCGCCGAGTGGAGCCGACTGAGCCGCCCGAGTGGAGCCGAAGTTTTGGCGCCATTTTTCCCGCCTCCCGCCGACGTCATCCCCAGCCGCCCTGAGAGTGTGTCGCAGGTCTGACTCGAGTGAGACAGAGGAGAAGACATGTGTTCTCTGACTCTGGTCCCAAGAGCTCACGCTCAGCTTTCCTCATCGGCTGCACAGACGTCTGCATCACTGTGTGCAGCCGCGTTAACTGCACTGCACACAGGCCAGGGGAGACCATCCGCCCTTCACCCGACTCAGTCACATGCAGCAGCTGCAAGAGCAGGACTGGGAAGGAGACCCGAGTGAGCCAGGCCGTGGTTGTCTCATCACACAGGCAGCAGGAGAGGAGACATTTCATCCTCCTCATCAGACAGGTACAAAACATCATTACACAAGAGAAGAGACACTGGCTGTCACACACACAGACATAGTACTGACTGTAAACTGAGGATCTGTATATTTTCTCCAGTTATGAAGCCCAGAAACACATCAGGGGTTAAAGATTTATGAAAGCAAAGCAGCAGTGGAACAGTGGCAAAGAGGAACTACAGGCTTTTAATTTGTTTCCTATGCACCTACTATTCGGGATATTATATTATATAGATAATATCTCGAATAGTAGGTGAATAGGAAACAAGTTGACTCACTGCTGCTTTGCTTTCCTCAAATGCCTTGTACGTTTTTATGAGCACAAAATATGAGATGGTATTATATAGGATGGGGATCGGGGGATGATGAGCAGGCAGATCGCCCATCTCATTACCGCCTGCAATGACACAAGTAATGTGTAATTCAGCTTAGTTATCTCATCTAAATTACACATTACTTGTGTCATTGCAGGCTAGCCCTATTTTTACAACCTCTAAGATGACTGTACTCTACAAGCCCTATTTTTTGTGGTGTGGCACCATCTATATGATATTAAATAGCAGAGCGGTCACTTAATGTAGGATTCTCTAATAAGTGCTATTGGTTCTACTCGTGTGCATTTTGTCGATAACAGAGAAAGAAGGGGGTGCTGTGATCCAGGGACACAGGGGGGGGGTACGTGCATGTTGTGGAATCTGATGTGTCACCTGTGATAAGTCATTGTCACTGCAGGCAGGGACTGGGCTCTAGGGAGGAGAAATATAGACCATCTCCTGTAGCATGTCCACAGTCTCTGACCATCCCCTGTAGCATGTCTGCAGTCTCTGACCATCCCCTGTAGCATGTCTGCAGTCTCTGACCATCCCCTGTAGCATGTCCGCAGTCTCTGACCATCCCCTGTAGCATGTCCGCAGTCTCTGACCATCCCCTGTAGCATGTCCGCAGTCTCTGACCATCCCCTGTAGCATGTCCGCAGTCTCTGACCATCCCCTGTAGCATGTCCGCAGTCTCTGACCATCCCTTGTAGCATGTCCGCAGTCTCTGACCATCCCTTGTAGCATGTCCGCAGTCTCTGACCATCCCCTGTAGCATGTCTGCAGTCTCTGACCATCCCCTGTAGCATGTCCGCAGTCTCTGACCATCCCCTGTAGCATGTCCGCAGTCTCTGACCATCCCCTGTAGCATGTCCGCAGTCTCTGACCATCCCCTGTAGCATGTCCGCAGTCTCTGACCATCCCTTGTAGCATGTCCGCAGTCTCTGACCATCCCCTGTAGCATGTCCGCAGTCTCTGACCATCCCCTGTAGCATGTCCGCAGTCTCTGACCATCCCCTGTAGCATGTCCGCAGTCTCTGACCATCCCCTGTAGCATGTCCGCAGTCTCTGACCATCCCCTGTAGCATGTCCGCAGTCTCTGACCATCCCCTGTAGCATGTCCGCAGTCTCTGACCATCCCCTGTAGCATGTCCGCAGTCTCTGACCATCCCCTGTAGCATGTCCGCAGTCTCTGACCATCTCCTGTACTATGCCCGCAGTCTCTGATTATCTCCTCTACCACATCTGCAGTCTCTGATCACCCTGTTTAGTATTTTGGGGAGAGAGCCATGCGCACGTGAGCTGCAAGCGTGATGCATCGTGATGCATCGCGGAATTGAATCGAATCGAATCGTGGACTTGATAATCGTAATCGCATCGAATCGTGAGACCGGTGAAGATGCGCAGCCCTAGGGGTAATGCATAAGGTAAATTCTTTCTTCTTTTTTCTACCTTTTTTATGCTCTGCAGGCTGCCGAAATTTTTCTCTAAGCTCCTTTGTTCCGTTTTTGTGGACATGCCCTCAGCATCCTCACTTACAGGACCACTGCAATTATCATAACCTGTTTAACTACTTGAGATCCGCGCTACAGCCGAATGACGGCTCTAGCGCAGATCTAAATTGTCAACAAGCCGTCAATTGACGGCTTGTCACTAGCTGTTTCCCGGCGCGCGCTCCAGAGCGCGCTGCGGGGAAACACTGTGTTGCCCGTGTCCCTTGGACACAGCCAATCACAGATCGCCGCGAACGGCCAATCAGAGTGGCCGTTTGCGATGCGATCTGTGCGGCCAATGAGAGATGATCTCATAGATCATCTCTCATTGCCGTTTTACATAGAGACAGCGTTTTGTCTCTGGAGAGCAGGAGACGGATCTGTGTCTCTTGTACATAGAGACACAGATCGGTCACCTCCCCAGTCACCCCCCCTCCCCCCACAGTTAGAACACTATGCAGGGAATACATTTAACCCCTTCCTCACCCCCTAGTGTTAACCCCTTCAATGCCAGTCACATTTATACTGTAATTAGTGCATATTTATAGCACCAATCGCAGTATAAATGTGAATGACGCCAAAAATGTGTCAAAAGTGTCCGATGTGTCCGCCATAACGTCGCAGTCACAATAAAAATCGCAGATCGCCGCCATTTCTAGTAAAAAAAAAATAATAAAAAATAATAATTCTGTCCCCTATTTTGTAGGCACTATAAATTTTGCGCAAACCAGACGCTTATTGCGATTTATTTTTATTTTTTTTACCAAAAATATGTAGAAGAATACGCATCGCCCTAAACTGAGAAAAAAAAAAGTTTTTTTTTTTTTTAATTGGGATATTTATTATAGCAACTTTTCTCCCTGTCTGACAGCTGCAGCGGGCGCGGGCAGGATTCCTCCGCTGACATCTGTCAGGAGGAGGAGGAAGGCGGTCATATGAGTGGCGTTCTGAAATAAAGTATATAGTTGCATTTCTTTTATAAAACACAGACACTGGGGCAGCTTACATTATTAAACAGAAAGGATAGGGTGAACTGTAATTTTAGCAGCAGTAGGGGAGGGCGCGGGTAGGGACACAGAGCTGTGAGGACAGGAGACACAGCGGATGACGGAGGCACATAACTTGACCACGGTGTCAGAGCTCAGCAGCATTGATACACCGTGGTCAGTTTACAAAGGGGAGGGCAAAACCAGGCAGAATCGACCAGGTATTTCAGGTGTTACAGGGGGCCAAATTACACCACACAAGCACTATGCTGTATGAAAATGATTTAAAGGAACAGGATCCTTTTTATTTTATTTTTATTGTTTGGTAAACAACCACATTAAGCAGTAAGGGCCTTTTCACACGTGCGGACAAACGGTCCATTTTTTACAAGTCCGTTTACGGACTTGTAATGCATTCCTATGGGATTGTGGACGTTAGCGGATGATGCATCCGCTAACGTCCGTAAAGATCCCTTTTTTTGGACGGAAGAAAACCCTATTTTTCTTCCGTCGATCAGATCAGGTGAACACGGACACACGGTCCGTATTCATCCGATTCCTCATAGGGGAGAGCGGAGGAAAGACAGGGCGGTCTCTGCACAGTGTGCGGGGTCCGCCGACAGCTCAGCGGGGATTACGGATGATCCCCTCTGAGCAGACGGACACACAGGAAATGTAGATGTTTACAAATTCAACTGCACCTGTATTTTTTATGGAGCGAAAAGAGAAGGTAACACTTGGTTGCTATTGGCAATACCTTTATTGATTTTTACCCTTATTCTTGTCATTTTTGATAAGCTGCCTCACTACTCTTTTAGAGCTCAACATCTGCTTTTTCCAGTTATTCCTGCATTTCCATGTCATATTCTTAAATCTGTGTCATTTTATATGTCATTTCTTCTGAGAATTGCAAATGGGTCTGTGGTTTAATTTTAGCCAATGTCATTCATTTACGTCGCACTCCTAGGGGCCTCGGTGCCAGGGCCATAAAGTCTCTTCTATAATTCTTCTACCATCAGTAGCAGAAGTGTGCTGAACGTGACCCAACGTAATGAGAGCCATCTCCCAGAAAAAACATCCTATGAATTGTTCTCTCTGACACGGCAGCTGGAACAATTTTATGTCTTTCTGTCAAAGAAAAGGACCTTTTTCCTGCTCATTACATTTAAGGGAGGCAATAAAATGCCATTCTGCGGAGGTTTGAGTGCCCTGAGAGCTCCTGTAAATGCATTTCAAGGAATCTGTCATCAAGATGAAGCCAATTCGCAAAGTCCCCGTAACAGCTTTCATTTTCAAAGTCTTGTTAATACGTATTTCTGTTACTGGTGTCAAGCCTCCTTTTTCAGTTTTAAATTATCCAGTTTCGTTTCAAATGTCTATTTTTGTTTTAAGCAGTAGCACTCGGACTTATCCATACACAGGCTGAGATTATCACAACAAAAGTTGGATTAATTATCCACAACTGTCCAATAATGGCTAACACAAAACTGTCCCTCATCTTGGGCCGGCCATACATGGGTCTAATTCCAAAATAATTTTCTTTTGAAAATAAGAACTTAAGCCCCGTACACACGGTCGGACCTTTATCCGACCAAAATCACATCGTAATTCCATCGGAGTAAAAGAGAACATGTTCTCTATCTAAATGCCAACGGCATTCCTCTGAATTTCCAATGGAAATAATCCGATGGGGCATACACACGGTCGGAATTTCTGTTGGAAAAAGCCCGTCTGACTTTTTTCATTGGAAATTCTGATTGTGTGTACGGGGCATAAGAATTTTGGTTCGGCTTTCACACCATTGGCAATGGCCAGTTTTCTTCCGGTCATCGAATTTGAGTGATTGGGCACGTTGGACATTTTTAGAAAAACTACCAATTTTCGAATCAATGATAGGAAAATTGTGCAAGAAATATAATCGAAAAAAAAAATGAGCATTAGTACAAGAAAACAAATATAAATTGGCCAGTTCAATAGAAACCAGCTAACGTTTGTGTGTTCAGCTACTTTGCATCTACTATTTATCTGTATATTGTTATTTGTATATTTTCTCAATAAAGTTTCAACTTTTTTAATCAAACTACCTGGATCTATTGTGGTGCCTCCTTTCTCAGGTTCTTTCCCTGGTTTGTTTGTAGTGTGCACAGCAGCCTGACCAGCTTCTGTCGAATCTGATTCGCGCTGGGAGCCAATGGCTGCACTAGTAAATGCACCGAAATTTCGGCTGACGAAACTTATCAGCAGAAAATCTTTTTTTCAGCGTTGCGCCGTACAAAAGTGCAGAAAACGCCAATGATTTTGCTGCAATTTTACCTTGCTAATGGTGTGCTTTCATAGGTCATGTGACTCAAAAAATGCAACATGGGTGCGTTTTTGATGCGTTTTTTCTGCATGTTTAAAGCCTTTTAATGGGGAGGTGGGATTTTGGTGCAGTTTGCCCAATGTGCACCAAAAATGCAGCGAGCAGGTTTTGTACCACCGCTTCAAAGGGTGCCGATATTGTCTGTAAATTAATTCATATTTGAATTCATGATATTAATTAAAAAGCTGAATATAATAAAAAATATGTATGTATGTATGTATATATAGTTAGATGAAGATGCTTCCTTATGTTGGAGCCTTCAGCTTGGAGAGCGATGAGCAGCAGAATAGTGACACCACCAAATCTCACTCCATATCTAGGACTAGCAGTATGAAGGTAGCAGATCTCGTACAGATAAACGGCTATGAGCCTCAAAGCACTGAATTGCTTACAAGCCAGGAGGAATTAAAGACAAAGGTACTCCTTAGGCATAATTAATACGTCCAGATGTTCCCTAAAATCCACAAATATTCAGCCTCGGCTTGAAGGGGTTGTAACGGGGTGATGTCTGCAGCTGCACGCATCACCACGGTACCGCTTTTGAAGAGTCGACGGTTGGCTGGGATAACAACCGATGCAGCTGTTATCCCAAGCAGCAGGCTTTTTGAATACTTTTAAGTGCAAAGGAGGGATCTGGGGTCTAAAAGAGTACCTGTCACGGCCTATTACTGTCACAAGGGATTTACATTCCTTCTGGCAGCAGCAAAAGTGATCAGAATTTTTTTCCCCAAAGGGACAGTGTAAAAAGAAAGTGCCCCATCCCTCCGTGCTCGCATTCAGAAGCAAACGCATATGTAATTTGCAACTGCAAATGTAAACCGTGTTCAAATTACATGTGAGTTAACGCCGGGATCATTGGAGGGAGAGCAATAATTTTAGCACAAGACCTCCTCTATAACTCTAAACTAGTAACCTGTAGACATTTTTAAAGCGTCACCTATGGAGATCTTTAGGTACCGTAATTTGTCGCCATTCAACGAGTGTGTGTAATTTTAAAGCATGATATGTTGGGTATCTATTTACTCAGTGTAACATCATCTTTCATATTATAGAGAAAAAAATTATTCTAACTTAATGAATAAACGAAAGTGCATTTATATATATATATATATATATATATATATATATATATATATATATATATATAATGGGCCAGATTCAGGTAGAGTTAGGCTGGAGTATCTGTGATACTCCAGCCTAACTGTCACTTTAAGCCGGCGTTTCTGTTTTCTGTAACCAGAAAACAAACGCCGGGTTGGAGTTCCGATGCGATCGGCGCAATTGAATTTCGCCATCGCATCGCAACTTTAATTTAAAAATGGCGCCGGGGGCGTTCCCGCTGATTTACGCCGAAAAAATATGTTAATCAGCGGGAATCGGCAATTCACGATCGTATTCGGGCGCGACGCAGTGACTTTCCGTAAGCGATACGCGGCGTAAAGATAAAGCAGCCCCCTAGTGGAGTTTCCTATGTTAAGTATAGCCGTCGTCATCGCGTCGAAAAAAAAATAATCGCGCCGCTTGCGTAAAACGTCCATGAATGGGGATTTGACGTCATTGACGTTCACTGACAGAATTTGGAGCATGCACACTGGGATGCATTGACAGTCGACGCATGCGCAGTACGTTCGCCGCGGGATGGCGCTTAGTTTAAATAATACACACCCCGTACCCGCCCAATTTGAATTCCGCCGGCTCATTTGCGATGCGCTGCCGCAACTTTAGGAGCAAGTGCTTGGTGAATAACAGTACTTGCTCCTAAAATTTCGCCAGAGTAACGTAAATGAGAAGCGTTACTCCAGAGCAAAGATGCTCCCATCTACCTGAATCTGGCCCAATGTGTGTGTGTGTGTGTGTGTGTGTGTGTGTGTGTGTATATATATATATATATATATATATTGTGTGTGTGTGTGAGGGTTCGAAGTAATTTTAATGTCAGAAAAAGGCTTAGACAGGAAGGGGTTAAGGATGCTACTGCTGATGGGTATTGGTATGAATCATGGAAGAAATCCATCACAAGCATGCCTTGGATCTTTTGTATAAACCATTATTAGCTTGCACACGTTCACAGTGCCTTGCAATTCAGTGCAATGTTTTGTTTATCAGGCATGTAGCATAGCCTGTAGCATGTCTTCAAGCCGTATTAAACCCAAAACAAACATTTATTATACTGCAGCTTACCAATACTTACCGTATTTATCGGCGTATAACACGCACCCCAATTTAAGAGGAAAAGTCTTTTTTTTTTCAAATACACCACTTTGAAGCAAAATAATAGTCCGTGACAATCAATGCAGCCTGATTAGTGTCCATCTGCAGCCTCAATGCAGCCTGATGCCCATCTGCAGCCTGATCTGCGGCCATCCAATGCAGCCCGATCTGCCCCCTTCCAATGCAGCCTGATGCCTATCTGCAGCCTTACTATCTCTCATGCAGTGCAGGAAATCAGGAGGGGGACGAGCGCCCTGCAGAAATCACCGAGCTGTCATCTTCTGTTTACAGTACTCGGCTCTCAGTCGACAGTCACATACACAGTCCTGCTTCCGCCATCGCCATTGGACCAGCTATTGTGATTGACAGAACACTGGTCCAATGCCGGTGGCGGAGGTGGGACGTGTGTGTGATGTCAGAGCCGAGTAAACAGGACATGGCGGCTCTGTGATTCCTGCGGCGCTCGTCCCCCCTCCTTCTCCTCCGAGGTACGCTATCGGCATATAACGCGCACCCGTTATTTCCCCCCCTTATTTTCAGGGGGAAGAAGTGTGTGTTATACGCCAATAAATACGGTATATGTGATTGCTGCATTCGTTTTAATTTTTTAGGCTTGCTTTCTCCCATTTTTATCTTGTAATCCAGCCAGCAAGTCTGTTATTGAAAATTCAAGCTCTCCATCAGTTTACATGGATGAGACAAACTAGCTAACACTGGCAGCGGTGAATAAAATGATCAGCTTATATTTTTTTATGCAAAACCAAAAAAAGGAAAAAAAAATTGCTGTAACTGATTATAAAGTGTAAGCTGGAGTTTTGCTTCAGTTTGTTAGTGTATATACATCTACTAATACATTTAAAACGACTCTCTCTGTCTGGACTGACAATGCAGCTGTCTGCTGTACCTCCTATTCTCATTCTGCCAGAGTTGTGTCTCTCTAATACAGGAGGTGTGTTACTGGCCAGATCACCAGGTGAAAACAGAGGGGAAAAATACAAAGAAAACAAAAAGGAATGCAGCCACCACATTTAATGATTGGTGAACTGCAATATATTCCAGTTTTGGGTTTGGGTTTAATACGTCTTTAAGCATTTTGCTTGGATGAAATCTCTCTCTTTCTTGCACTGCAGTTCCGGCAGTCTCACTAAGCTTCACTAGAAACGTTCACTCAGCTGCACATTGGTGATGTGTAACCATCAGGGAAATGTTTACTGAACTAAATATGCAGGCTGCCATTGCTGCCTCCTCTATGTAGCATTATGTATGTATATAGTAACTTAAAGCCATTGTAGATTTCCTTTTAATTGTCAAAAAAAGTAGTGAAGTCTGGCTTTTTACATCTCGGCGCTCCGCTAATAAGAATTGAATAGCTTAATTTCACTAATCACCATAAATATTCTCCTAAAGATGATGTATATAGTGAAAAATGACAATGATATGGTAAACACAATTAAATTAGAATTAGGTTAAAAAAATATAATATATAACATCAACCTCAAGTTCAGCAGCCGCTTAAAATTATAAACAAATTAAAAATAGTAAACATCAAGTCCATTCAAGTCTTGTAAATCTATAAGCAGCGCTTTCAATCTCATCCGACTGGATCATTTCCTACGAACATTTCATGAAATAAGGAAGACAAACAAAGCGAATCGCCATGGATTAAAATAGGTTCAAAGTTTTTTTCTTACTCCAAACTGACATCCACCATATATCACAAGCCCCCTTTCGGAGTTTCACCAGAAAGCTGAGTAAGTAGGCACTATATGAGGTGTCTTTAATCCACTCCAGGTTCACGCTCCGTAGTCTCCCCATGGTGCTGTAAAGATCCCCACTTTCCGGATCTAAAAAATAAAAAGGCTCACAATATATCCCGTCTCTTTTCATTTATTCAAAAATCTCTTGACAAAGTGTGTAGTACAAACAGTCCCAATTGTTGGAATTACTTTTTAAAATCATTAGTTGACGCTGTCCATCCTGTTACACACACACAAGGCTGATTTCAATAGAGTATACGGCCACCGCAGACACTCTCAGTTAATTCTCTCCGTGTGTGAGTCAGATGGAGCGCAGTGGAGCCACAGCGTCAATAGGTTACTTCCTGAGCCGTGAGGTTATCCCGCCAGACTTCTTCTGAAACCTCACGGCACGGCATCGACTTTATGCACCATTAACCCCTCCAGCGATCTCCCAAAACTGGAAAACACTGCTTTTTCAGGGGTTGTGCATCATTACACTCAATTACTCATTCAGGGAAAAAGACAATCTCATATAGTTTATTTGTCATAGTCCAATACACAAACAAAACAACTACATGATGATATAGAGAGGATGACCCGTTTGAGATATAAGGTTGATCAAATATAGGTGGCTGGAGATATGCTGTATATACATCTATTTGAGGCTATTGGTAGAGTGAATGGAGAAATATGGTAGACCAAATCATATGCCTTAAACACTACCAATTAAAATATGAATATTGATATGTAGAATTGAGATTGATTTTTGAGCCTGTATGATCAAGAAATAATATAAATATGAGTTCACATATTAATATTAGAATTTTAATATATTAATTATTTTCATATTATTTACGGATTATTTTTTATGTAAATGTCCTTTATTTAGAGTGAGCTCATTTAATTTAATTTAATTTCTTATGGAGAATCTTTGCTGAATCTTATTGATATATAATTTTATGGCTTATTGAATGATATTGGGAGAATTTTTAATATACCTGTAATCTGTAATCTGGGAGAGTATTAAGTTATTTATTATCTGTAGTTGTTTTGTTTGTGTATATAGGGACTGCATAATACTATATGTTGTCTTTTTGCAATACACTGAGTAATTGTGTAATGATAGCACAACCCCAGAAAAAGCACCATTCGTTTTCCAGTTTCAGGGAGACTCAAGCACTGGAGGGGTTAATGTGCTGTCTTGTCTGCCGTGCCGTGAGGTTAAACCCTCAAGAATAAGACGAAACGTAGGGATAACCTCACGCCAGGAAGTAACCATTGACGCTGTGCGCTCCATCTGCGCTCCATCACACACACGGAGAGAATGTGAGAGTTTGCGGTGGAGTTTCTATTGTGCTTGTGTGTGTGTAACAGCGGAGCCAACTAATGATTTTAAAAAGTTCACAATTGGGACTGGTACTACACACTTTGTAAGAGATTTTTGAATAAATGAAAAGAGACGATTACACTATTGTGAGCCTTTTTATTTTTTATGCGACAAGTGGGGATTTTACACACCATTTGGGGAGACCATCAGCGTGAATGGAGTGGATTAAAGACACCTACATATAGTGCATATACTCGCTTTCTGGTGAACACATCGAAAGGGGGCGGATATATGGTGGATGTCATTTGTGAAGAAAAAAACGAACCTATTTTAATCCCATGCATTCGCTTTGTTTGTCTTCCTTATTTCTTATGAAATGTTCAGGAAATGATCCATCAGTCGGATGAGATTGATGATTAGCGCTGCTTATAGTGATTTACAAGACGTGAATGGACTTGATGTTTACTATTCCTTTTAATTGTGGCTCTTTTTACAGGTCCGGACCTAAGCCTGAACAGTTCTTAACAAATGGAGAACTATTTTGAGGAAGAATCATGTAACTTGGACAAAGTCTTAGATGAGTTTGAAAAAAATGAAGGTACAGTATGAAACCTTTTCTTTTATATATTGTCTGTAAGGATGAGCTCCGGCGTGTTCGCACAGTCCACATGCAGAGCCCGCCAGGAAGTCGGCACCGCGATAAACACAGGCAGGGAGACGTTTCCCAATTGCGAGAGATTGGGAAATCTCCCTGCCTGTGATTAGGCAGCGCGGTGCCGACTTCCTGCTGGGCTCTGCATGTAGAGTGTGCGAACACGCCAGAGCTCATCCTTGTCTGCCACAAGAATATAAGCCACCAAAATCACATGTTTTAGTTTGTGCTTCACCCAGGTCCCGGGTACATTTGAGATGCGATTTCCAGTCAAATCGCATCTCGAATCGGCGGCAGTCGGCAGACCCTCCTAATCAGTCAGCCGCATGGGCGCTGCACCGATTTCAAAAAGTAGTTCCTGTACCACTTTTTGCGATTTCAGGCCGCGATTTACATTGACTTCGGCTTCACTCCCGCAGCCCAGTCTCTAAAGAGACCCTGTCAGTGGTGGAAACTGATCTAATGCCGTGTACACACGATCGGAAATTCCGACAACAAAACTGGATTTTTTCTGATGGAATGTTGGGTCAAACTTGTGTTGCACACACACGGTCACACAAATCTTGTCGGAAATTCGGACCGTCAAGAACACGGTGACGTACAAGTACGACGAACCGAGATCAACGAGGCAGTTCGCCTCTTCTGCTTGATTCTGAGCATGAGTGTTTTTTTTCATGTTCATGGAATTGCATACAGACGAGTGGATTTTCCAATAGTAACTTTTTCCAATGGAGCATACACATGGTCGGAATTTCCAACCAAAGGCTCACATCGGACTTTTCTTGATGGGATTTCCGTTTGTGTGTACGTGGCATTAGAACAACCATACCTTGTAAAGGAGGTTGAATCTTGCTTCTCCAGGGAATAGTGAGCGGAATCTTCACTGTCTATCCAACGTATAAGAGGAGTGAATGCACTGTTCATCACACCTGTTCACACCAGGTCCCTACCATCCGACGCTTCCAGGTGTGATGAACAGTGCATTCACTCCTCTTATATGTTGGATAGACAGTGAAGAAAATGTTCCATTGCCCTCTTGAGGATTTCAACGTGCCCCTGCAAGAGGGCGACAGAACATTTTCCATCTATATACTAGCATTCTGCAAGGGAAGTGCATTTTAAAGGCCACTGAACCCCAAGGTGATGGTGAATCCTAATTTCCATCATTTATTCCTCAAGCTGTACCATGTAGTATAGTAGATTGACTGACACTAATGAGCAAAGCCTGGAACAAACGGGTGCAGGCTGACAGATCTTGACTGGCAGAATTCTTGAGTAAATTTAGTTTATTTTGGAGATATTACTTTACCCCCTTTTATCCAAAGTAAAAATAGCAGTTTGAAAGGTGTCAGGCTGATCGCAATGTTGTATTCCAGGTCACTGTTGGTACAATATATTTTTTTTTTGCCCTTTTACTTGACTCTTCTCAGTGTTGCTTGGCAGGATGAGAGCATTATGTATGTAGATTTGAAATCCCATGTGTGGAACTCCAGTTTGCCGTTAATAAAACAATCTTAAAGGCTTATCAACAGATTTACAGCCCTGCATAAAATCAGCATCTAGAAATAGCTGTTATAACCTTGTGTTGTCTCCCAACTTTGTACTGAAGGTTATTCCACAGAAATAGTGATTACCATCATCATAGTTTTCACTGAAAATAACATGCACCTTTTTTACTGCAGTGATAAATATGCATGATAGGAGTTGAATGACATGCTGAGGGATTGCAGGCTCCATGGAACCATCATGCAGGTTTCTGGCTGTGTGCATTTTATAGGTCAGTCAGAAGAATAGGGGTGATTACCGTATATACTCGAGTATAAGCTGTTTTTCAGCACATTTTTTTTGTGCTGAAAATGCCCCTCTTGGTTTATACTCTAGTCACCTTTTTGCGCCTGATCTCCTGGACTTTGGGGACCCGGTACCGGCCGGGCCTAAGGGGCCCCTTGGCACACATGTATCCCCCACTCTTCCTCTACAAGTGTGCAAAGTTTGTTGTCCGGGGAATCTATGGCTGGGGAGCACCGTTTTTTTTTTTTTTTTAAAGCCAGGCACCCCTTCCATAGACTTCCATGTTAAATAGTAATTTTTCTGGTGACTTTGGGGACCCGGTACCCGCCGGTCGTAGGTCCCCTGGATCCAGAACTGGAACACATGTAGCCCGATTTCTCCTCTACAAGTGTGCAAAGTTTGTTGCCTGGGAGACCTATGACTGGGGAGCACCGATTTTTCAAAGCCGGGCACCCGTTCCATAGACTCCCATGTTAAACATCCGTCTAGTGATGGGCACAGTGAGGCATGGAGACAGTGAGGCAAAGTGAGGCATGCAGATGGCAAATTAGGTGCCTCGGCTTATATTCCGTTTTGGCTTATATTCGAGTATATATGGTATAGAAAACGTAGAGGAACAGTAAAATGTGCTTGAAAGGTGGCTATTGGCACTTGGTTGCTATGGTTAACTGTTCCACATTATTTTCTTCCTTCTAGTCTCCTCTGCACTGGAGGGCCGACACATTCCAGAACCACCTGACCTCCTAAAAGTTAATATAATTGCATCATTTTAATAGCCATTTTAATTAGGATCAGAGGACTCGCTTCTTTCATAATTTTTAAAGACTCTTTTGCCCAACTACCGTGTTTCCCCAAAAATAAGCCCTACTCCAAAAATAAAACCTAGCGCTATTTTACAGGAGAGCTGCAATATAAGCCCAACCCCGAAAATAAGTCCTAGTCTAAAATGCTTGTTAACCAGTTCCCTACCGAGCCATAATAATATGACGTCGGCAGGAACTGTCTGTCCTTCAGAGTGGATGTCATATGACGTCCTGTGCATCGCGACCGCTAGGGGGCACCCACGCCTGTGGCAAAGCTTGTGACCCGGTGCGCGTGCCCGGCGGTCGCGATTGCCGGCAAACACTGCAGGAGTGTGGATCTGTGTGTGTACACACACAGATCCACCTCCTGCCAGAGGTGAGGAGACCGATGTGTGTTCCCCAGAACAGAGGAACACAGATCGGTCTCCTCCCCTTGTGAGTCCCCCTGCCCCTACAGTTAGAAATCACTCCCAGGGAACATATTAACCCCTTCAGCGCCCCCTATTGTTAACCCCATCCCTGCCAGTCACCTTTACACAGTAATCAGTGCTGTTTCATAGCACTAATCGCTGTATAAATGTGAATGGTCCCAAAAACGTGTCAAAAGTGTCCGATATGTCTGCCGCAATGTCACGGTCACAATAAAAATCGCAGATCGCCGCCATTACTAGTAAAAAAGAAAAGAATAAATAAAAATGCCATAAATCTATCCCCTATTTTGTAGACGCTATAAATTTTGCGCAAACCAATCAATATACGCTTATTGCGATTTATTTTTTATTTATTTTTTACCAACAATATGTAGAAGAATACGTATCGGTCTAAACTGACCTCTTTTTTTTTTTTTATGTTGATATTAATTAAAAAAGTAAAAAATATGGTATTTTTTCAAAATTGTTGCTCTTTTTTTGTTTTTAGCGCAAGAAATAAAAAATGCAGAGATGATCAAATACCATCAAACGAAAGCTCTATTTGTGGGGGGAAAAACATAAAGATTTAATTTGGGTACAGTGTTCCATGACCACGCAATTGTCATTCAAAGTGCAACTGAAAACTAAAAATTGATCTGGGCAGGAAGGGGGTGAAAATGCCCTGTATGGAAGTGGTTAAATCCTATAATTCACTCTACTACAGTTATAATGTACAATGTGCGTGTTTCTGTAATATAATTGTGGGAAAGAGAGAAGGTATTTGGCACAATGATATTACAGAAACACACACATTGTACATTATATAACACTGTAATAGTGGATGATAGGATTTTACAAGCACTTTAATTCTGTTCACACTGGGGATCCCTGTCAGGCAGGGAGAGAGAGAAGATAGCGCATTACATGGTAAGACCTACCCTGAAAATAAGCCCTACTGTGTCTTTTGTTGCCAAAATTAATATAAGACCCAGGCTTAAACATGATATAGGAGCTTGCTCACACTCAACTGTCCTATGCACGTTTCTTCAATATTTTCTCTGTTTAAGAGAGATGGCTCCCCAATTTATTCAAACATCTGATACTTCTAAACACATCTGATGCCTTGTCTGCTTCCAGAAGTGGTTCCAACCACTGCCTTCTGCATAGGTACAGAAAAAACAGAAGTGATACAGGAGCCACAATAAGTGACAGAGGAAACGGGCATCCAACACTTTCAGGTCTAATGCCCCGTACACACGATCAGGCTTTGTCCCGGCCAAACTAACATCGGAATTCCGAAGGAATTCCATCTCAGTAAAAGAGAACATGTTCTCTATCTAATGGGGCATACACATGGTTGGAAATTCCGATGGTAAAGCGCCGCTAGTTTAAGCGGCGCTTTACCGCTGTTAAATCCTATAATTCACTCTATTACAGTTATAATGTACAATGTGTGTGTTTCTGTAATATAATTGTGGGAAAGAGATCCGGCGGCTCACAGAAGCGCAGAACGGCGCTATAACGAAGGGACCCATATTGTTAGAACACCGGCTCTCCTTTCCTCATGCTGTGACAACCTGAGCAAAAGGAATTCTGATATCTGGCAAGTTTGTTTACACGTGATCAGCTGTGATTGGACACAGCTGATCACATAGTAAAATGCCTTCCCAGAGCTGGATGACCGTGCTGTAGTCGTCTTTTGGCTATAGAGTAGGGTGACCAGACATCCCCAGTTTCAGGGGACCGTCCCCTGATTGAGGACACTGTCCCCGGACCAAGTCTGTCCCTGGTTTTGTCCCCAGATTGGATTTAATTGTCAGTGCAGAATTAAAATAACATTTTTTGAATTAAACACCCCCGCTCCGCCGTGCCTACTAGCTTAGGGGGTTTGTATTTTTTTCATTGTCTGTGCCCCTTTCTGATGATCATGTGCTGGTTGGAGCGGAGGGAATATTTCTTCAGTTTCAGGTGCATGCCCATTCAGCTCTGCTCGCATGTTCTTCTGCCTTGGCTCAAATCCTGGCCAGCCACCTGCCTATCTCCTTGCCTTCCCTGGTGGAGGAATCTTTCTCCGCTCCCCATCCAGTAGTAGCCGGGGCCCGTGGAGTGAGGTTTGACAGGCTGTGAGGCGGCGGCGACTGGCAGAGAGTCGCTGATTGTTGGCATTACTAGTAAAGAAAAAATATGTCCCCCGATTTCATTTAAAAAATCTGATCACCTTACTATAGAGCAGTCGGGAACTAATTACTACATTTACATTGAGTTCTGCAGAGCATTGCAACCATGACCTTGTAGATACAGGTGCAATGCATAGGCTCCTGTATTTACATCTCACATCAGGTCCCTAGGGAATTATAGACCATATGTTATGGAGCTAGAGGAAGTAAACAGTAGACTACAAGTATGACAAAGTCGCCACACTTGTGCTGATGCTCTGTGAGTCCCTCTGCTGCAGTTGCAGATGAGAATGTTTAATCTTCCGATTCACATGTACCTCTCAATAGACTGTGACTGTGGGATGAGCTGTGCACAATCTTTGTAAATTGTAAAGAAATGTACATCACTCCAGGAAAAGCATAGCACAATTCAGGTATGTGGAAGTTTTGGAAATGCGTCCATGTTTCATGTTAAACCCTAAATATCAGTGTAATGTAAAAAATGTTCTTATGGGTGGACTATGCCTTTAAGTACTATATTTAAACATCAGTTTATCATTTGGTTCCTTGCTTTTCAGATGAAACTGTTTCACCAAGGCTTCTGGATGCTAAGTGGAATCAGATCCTCAATCCACCTTCCCACCGTTTGTCGGATAACTCCACGTTAGACAATGTCACCAAGACGAATCATTGATATTGAGGCTCACCTCAAAGACCGATCACCTCGCCTGACACCTAAGACACCCTGTTCCAATGGAGAGATCAAACATCTAACCTCAGAGCTTTCCGTCATGGTGACGGAAGGTACCAACATGGCCGAAGACCAGCTGGCTGACCGCAAAGACCAGCCAGAAAATGTTTGCAGTACCACCACTGTGCACTGTGGAGAGGAGTCAATTTTAGCAGATGTTACCCTTAATAGTAGCTGTACTAACGGTTCTAATGTGAGCATGTGCTCATCTCCTTGCAATAGCCCTACAAGTATGTCTCTTGATAACTCTAAAAGCACACAAAGCCAGATTCATGGTTTAGACTCAAAGCAGCAACCACAAAACGGTACTGACTGTAAAACAGTGCTTAATGCCTCTGAAGATAATGAAATTAGTGTTTGTGCTACCATGAAGGGACAGAACACTAAAAGTATTGGTGTGTTCACAGATGATGGTGTTGAAGACCATAATAGTCCACCCATTGAGTTTTCTCCAGAATCTGATGGTCTCCAGCTTTCTCCTAGTATACTTGCTGTCCCCAACGTACAGTCTGAAAATAAATATCTCCGCCCGCCAGACGGCCTAGATCTTTTTAGTGCTGCAACAGAAGATACCATTTGCAATGGAATGCAGCAGAACACCTCCCTATTTTTGTCTCTAGAAAACCAGCTTGCTAATGAGTTTGCATATGAAGTTAGTCCAGCAGTCCTTGATCATCTTGTCCTAAATGATGTCCAAAAGGATAGATCTCCCAAACTCGTGGTGGAGCATTTTTCAGAATCTTTGGTAACCAATGGGGACTTGAATGTGACAAAAGTTAAAGAGAATCGAGAAAAGAACGAACTTTGTCTTGGAAACAATCGAAACAAAGAATTGAGTAATGATGTCTTCTTGGACAGCTCTGTTAGTGTTGGCGCTGAGGACAGGAGCCTGGCTAATGTTGATGCAGTTGCAGACATGTCATTGTACAATGGGTGTGATTCCTATGGAATGCAGAACCCAAATGTAGCTCATAACCCAAAGAGTTTGCCGTCAAAAGAAGATTCTGTGACAGAGGAGAAAGAAATTGAAGAGTGCAAGTCTGAATATTACACCAGTGTTTACGATCAGCAGAGGGAGGACGATGCTGCTGAAGCAAGTGGACTTGTGCTGAACATCAGTGGAGACCAAATAAAGAACCACCTGCATGGCCTCTGTGGCCAGGTGGCACCAGGGCATGGGCAGACCTCATCAAAACCGGCTGGCAGTATGCAACCTCTAAGCGTCCCCTATGGTGGAGCGCGTCCAAAGCAGCCAACTCACCTGAAGCTGCAGATTCCAAAGCCATTATCTGATATATTAAATATTGACTTGGTTCCCCCCAATGCTGGCTGTGGCTCCAAAAACAAAAATGACCTGTTAAACAAGTCAAATCAGAGTGATAACATGGTCTCGGAAGCACTTCATGAAGAAGCTTGTCTACGCAGCCCAGTTACTGATGCAAATAGTGACCTCTTAGGAGATTATAGGGGCCCACACAGCCCGTGCCTTGCAGTGTCCCCAGATAGCCCTGATAATGACCTCCTAGCTAGGCAGTATAGAGTTTCTACCTCCAAGCCATTCACAACACTAGGGGAGGTGGCTCCAGTCTGGGTCCCTGACTCTCAAGCACCAAACTGCATGAAGTGCGAGGCCAGGTTTACCTTTACCAAAAGGAGGCATCACTGCAGAGCATGCGGCAAGGTAAGTGGAACTAAAATTGTTGTTTTAACAGGTCTGACAAATTCATGATGAACTTTGTAACTCTCCTAGACTTTTCTTCTCTTTAGTCATATGAGATGCATTGTTGTGCCCTCCAATAGGGAAACAGCAAGACTGATATATTTTACCCAGATAGTAACTGCTGGAAAACAAATATCTTATATTGTGTGTAGACTTGTTACTCGGGTAGCAAAATTCCACTCAACTTTAACTTGCCCCAGACTTGGTATAAAGTAGGTCATGCATTTTTAGTTTAAAGACCAGTTCACTTATACAAACAACTAACTGCATTGGACCATTCCTAGACCTCTAACCTAAACAATTCTAGAAATTCCACATCCAGATTAGAGCTGCACGATTTATTCGGATCACGATTATTCCCCCCCTCACAATCTTAACAAATCATTTTCCAGATTCTATGTAACAAGTGCGGCACCACTTTACCCAGCTCCCTCTTTTATATCTATTGGTCCTGAAACCGATCTGCTGGTGCTGCTGGACATGCTTCTTTTTCTGCCTCTCTAATGTAAAAAAAAAGCAGCCTAAAGCCTCACGATCTGATTGTTGGCAGGGGATTGTCTGTTGACAGATTGTTGGCCTAAGTTCTGATCGTTGGTATGCTGTTTCTGACAATTGTTGTCCAACAAATGTTGGGTGGCAGGCTAGTAAATTTTTGGTGGACAATGGTGCGATTTTCGTAAATGCACAAGTCTGTCACACAAAAGTCGAAAGTATAAACACGCATGTTCGGAATCAATGCTCACCAAACACAAAATTGGCAGAAGGGACCCTAAGGGTGGTGTTCGAGCTCAAATTCCTCGTAGTACGTCACTACGTTCGTGTTTGTTGCCCGACAATTGTGTACCGCTAGTATGCAAGGCAAGATCCTGGCACATGCCCTTCGGACAAAAATCAGACACTCGGTTGGCCAACAATCGGATCGTGTGTACGAGGCTTAAGGCTGCATTCACACCTAGGCGTTTTGTCGCCTGACGCTACAATACGCCGGACCGTCGGATTTACATTATTCTCTAAGGAGATCGTTCACATCTCCTAACGCCGAACGCTGTACGTCGAAAGAACGCCGAAATTCAAACAAGTCCCGGACCCTTTTTCGACGCGCATATCGGGCGGCTTCGGCGTTCCGCATAGCCGACAATACAATGTAAAAAAAACGCAGTTAAAAACGACGCGTTTTGTCGCCGCAAATCACGGGACAAAACACCTATTTTTTGTCGCCGCAAAACGCCTACGCGAAGGTGTGAATGCAGCCTTAGGGTAAATAGCTACCAATTTGTTTCACACTTTTTTTAATCCTTGGTTTACACTAAGGATGAGCTCAGGCGTGTTCGCAACTAGCACGTGCAGAGCCCACCAGGAAGTCGGCACTGCACAACGCTAATCACAGGTAGTGAGATATTCCTTGATCTTTGCAGCAACACATTGGGAATATGTCTCACTACCTTTGATTAGCGCTGTGCAGTGCCGACTTCCTGGTGGGCTCTGCACGTGCTAGTTGCGAACACGCCATCCTTCGTTCATACTGATGCAATGTGGGAAACGCAGCGAATTTTGTGCGTTTCCCGTACAGCATTGCAATCGCACGCCATCCATGCCATCTTATGTGGGTGCCAATTTTTAGATTAACAAACGGCTCGCAAAAGGCAGTGCGGTTGCATGCGGTGTCCAACGCACAGGTGTGAATTTCTGGCCTTTTCAGCATAGACCGGCTGATATTTGATCGATTTATGGGCAGGCTGATTGAAATCTAGTTGATCTATCGTTTGACGTGGGTAAAACCAGCATGCTGGATTTCTAGCATGCGATTATTGGCAGAGGCCGCTAGTAATAATCATTGTGTTCTTCCAGGAGGGAGATTTCCACTTTATTTTGGTTGTGGGGCTGGGAGGGAAGAGAAATCTCCCCAGTGGGACACAGATAGTAAAAATAAAAATTGCCAGGAGTTATACGTTTGCCTTTTATTCTATGCAAAATGTTAAATAAAAAATTGTCTTTAGTTCCAAGTTTGGTTTTATTTTTCTTTCATCTCAAGGTTTTCTGTGCTGCCTGCTGCAGTCTCAAGTGCAAGCTACTATACATGGATAAGAAGGAGGCCAGAGTGTGTGTTATCTGCCACTCGGTGCTCATCAATGGTGAGTGCAACCTGCTATACAGGAACACACAGGTGACCCTACTGTGTAGAACACTGTCTGCAATATTCTCTCTCTCTTTTTTTTTTTTAACGTTACACATCTGACTGTTGATCTACTTCAGATTTACCAAAGCTGTATAAAATGAGACCCCCCCCCTAAACTATCACTTTGCATCTGGATAGGCCATTGCACTGCATAGTTTTTGGTAGATCTAAAGGAGATGGTACAGTTAGAAAGTGATGCTTGCTGAGCCCTAAGCCTGGTACACAATACTAGTCTATTTCCGTTCAAGTTCTCTTTATGAGTGATTTGCCAGAATATTTGTCATTTTGTCTCGGGACGTGCGGTGTATTTGATTTTGTAAGTAGAGCAGTATACCCATATAGGGTATAGTGTGAAGGGATTAAAGTGGTTCTAAAGCCTAAGCATTCTATGCATTAAAGTGATACTAAAGTCTCTTTTAAAAAAAATTAAATAAACATGTTATACTTGCCTCCTCTTTGCAGTGATTTTGCACAGAGCAGCCCAGATCCTTCTCTTCTCAGGTCCCTCTTCTGTCCCCCTGGCCCCTCCCTCCTTTTCAGTGCCCCCAGACCAAGAAGATTGCTATGGGGGCACCCGAGCAGTGTGTCCATTCAGACATGGAGACACAGTTTGGCCCTGCCCCCTCTCTCTCCTAATTGGCTAAGTAACTTTGCATGACATCAGCGGGAGCCAATGGCGCCGTTGCTGTGTCTCTGGCCAATCAGGATGGAGAGTCCAAGATGGGCCAAAGCACTCGTGCACATCACTGGATAGAGATGGGGCTCAGGTAAGTTCTAGGGGGGATACTGCATAAAGAAGGTTTTTTATCTTAATGCATAGAATGCATTAAGGTGAAAACCTTCTGCCTTTACAACCACTTTAAGGTAAAAAAAATATATATATATATATATATATATATATGGAGAGAGAGATATTTGTATCTCTCTATATATATATCTATATATCTATATAGATAGCTGTCAAGAAGCCCTCACTCATATCCTGTATGGTTTTACTCCATAGAGCCACGATTTCCATACAATACACTGATGATGGCCAAATAGCCTGAAACAGCTGTATGCAGTTTGGAACACATTGTTTTATAATAGGCTATGTATTTGCACTATACAACAGGTACTCTATGTCCATCTAGTTCAGTGGTTCTCAACCTTTCTAGTGCCGTGACCCCTTGATAAAATTTCCCAAGTCGTGGGGACCCCCAGCAGTAAAATTATTTTCATAGTGTGGGTTGTCAGCACCCAAGGCAAGACAAGTAATTTGCACCCCTAACCCACAGACATTTAGTGCTCCCTGAGTCCCTTCTACTCCTACAGTATTAAAACCCCTTATAGTACATTTGAGGATGTACCACTCTTTGTTCTCCTTTCTTTACCTTTTTCCCAATCCCTCTCTCTAGCCGTCTTTTGCTACCCTTTTCTTTGTTCCTCCCCCACTTTTTGTCTCCCTTCCATGTATTCTCTATTTGTATTCCTTCTCTTACTCCTTAATGGGGGGGGGGGGGGGGGGGGTTAATAGGATCAGTGGCAATGCTGGGGGAAGTTTTGATCAGTCAACTTAGGTGTTCTTGATCAAGGTCATCTGCTAATCTGAGAACTGTAGTGGGGACTTTTATTGACAAATATAATCACAGGTAGTTTTACAGTGAGTGTCTCCGGATTCACTGTGTCTCCAACTTTGTGGTGTCTCGTAGCAGTGACACCTATGCCGAAATCAGCAGATAGGGTCTCCTCCATCCCCTCCCACTTCACATTCCTCACATCAGCTGACATCTAGTCTCTGCCCCCCAGCCGAAAACTGAATGCACGGCTGCAGGCACCAGGAACAGCCCAGGATTCGGTGACCCCTTGCAAATCATCATTTGACCCCCAGGTTGAGAACCCCTGATCTAGCTGGAGGGATAAAATTAGGAATAACCCTCCTTATGTTTGGGATATCTGATGAGATGAGACATGTGAATACCTTCGGTTTTATGACTTTCCTGCGCTACACACTCGTTTTGTAAATAAAACCTTTTTTTATTTATTTTTTATTCTCGATTGCTTTCACTGTGTATTTCAGCTCAAGCTTGGGAAAACATGCTCAGTGCATCAGTGCAGAGCCCAAACCCAAACAACCCCGCTGAGTACTGCTCCACCATCCCCCCTATGCAGCAGGCCCAGGCATCAGGTGCTCTCAGCTCCCCGCCTCCAACTGTTATGGTGCCTGTGGGTGTTCTGAAGCATCCGGGAACTGAAGGTGAGGATCCCACTAATACAAAAGTAATACAATTTAGAACATTTGTAAAAATACACTTTACTTGTAACTAGTCATCTTAGCATTATTTCACATTATTTTCTAAAAAGCGGTAACAAAATCTTTAAGCAAAGTTCATGATGATGATGATTATGTTTTTGTTGCTTCTTGTTGAGAGGGGAGTACATTCCCGCAGCTCTTGTAATTCCAGCCTCCATGGAAGGTGTGTCATTTCCTCAGATTCCATTCTTTCCCCAGAGGCTTTTCACTACTCTATATCATTGTTTGTATTCCACTGTCTGGAACTTCTGCTGTACAGCCAGCCTGTATACCCTCTCCAGCATAGGGGCTTAACCACTTACTACCCAGGCCAATTTTGACACTTCGCTCCAACATGTAAAAATCATAATTATTTTGCTATAAAATTGCTCAGAACCCCCAAACATTATATGTTTTTTTTTTAGAGACCCTAGGGAGTAAAATAGGGGAGTCCCCTCCCGCTGCTTGTAATCTCGTAATAACAGCCGAGCGGCTGCTGAGCCTCATCGGTGGTTGTTGCAATAAAGATGACTGTCTGCTGTGAAGAACGGTATCGGGGTGATGCAAAAACCCTTAAGCAGTATCAGTAATATTGGTGCGTTTTGTGACCGATACTTCTAAAAAAGTTAATATCGGCCCCACCATTAATCCGTCGATCCCTGATTTTAACTATGAAAGTGGTTGTAAAGCCTCATGCATTCTATTAGGGTTGTCCCGATACTAGTATCGGTATCAGGACCGATACCGAGTATTTGCGGGAGTACTTGTACTCGCGCAAATGCTCCCGATGCTTCTGCCGATACTTTTTTTGTATTTATCAACATGTTCTGTGAAAATTCTTTGAGTTTTTTACTACTGCGTGACAAGCAAATACATTTTTTTTATTCATTTTTACTCATTTTTATTCTTTTATAATGTCTTGAGTTAGAGTTCTTCATAATTCTAAAGAAAATATCCTTAGTCTGTATTGTGGTTTGAAAACTGTCACATGACATTTAAAAAAAGTATTGGTATTCGGTATCGGCGAGTACATAAAAAAGTATCGGTACTTATACTCGGTCCTAAAAAAGTGTTATCGGGACAACCCTACATTCTATACATTAAGGTGGAAAACCACCTGTGCTGCAGCCCCCCCTTTTTTATTACCTAAGCCGATCTGATCCATCAATGTACATGAGTGCAGCAGCCTGCATGGGTGCTCCAGGGAAAACAGCTTTGCCTGTGAGCACCCGATGAAGAGGAGGAGCCTGGAGTCTCGGCAGGGGACCCCAATAGAAGGATCATGGCTGCTCTGTGCAAAACCATTGCACAGAGCAGATAAGTATGATATGTTGGTATTTTAATAAAAAAAGGGTTTAAAACCACTTTAACATAAATACTCTGTAAAGTGGTTGTAAACCCTGGTAAAAAATAAAAAAAACCCTGAAAGCATACTAGCTCATTATGAATAACTTACCTGAGATCGAATCCCCCGCAGCCGTCCTAGTCTCTCCCTCCGGTGGCAGCATCTCTCCCGGGGCTTACTTCCGGGGGTCGCGGCTCCAGCGCTGTGATTGGCCGGAGCTGCGATGACGTCACTCCTGCATGTGCCAGGGAGTAGCCGGTAACGGCACGTCTAACTGAACAAACGGCACGACATGCCATTTCTTCAGTGCGCATGTGCCGATGACTTTGGCACATGCAGACAGAAGAGAGATATCTCCTAAACCAAACCATGCAGGTTTATTTAGATATTTAGGGTAGCTACAGTTAAGCATTAATATAGGCTTACCTGTAGCATAAAGTATGAGAAGATGGCGTCTCTCCTGTTAGCGTGACGGAAGTATGATGATAGCTGTACTCCCGGTGCATAATAAAATTGTAAACAGAGGTCCAGGAGGTGGCAAGCACCTCATTAGACCTAACCCATAGTAAGCCAGCATATTTTACAAATTGACTTAATTCCTGGATTTCAGCTGTAACAAGAATTAAGGTCCACTGTGTAATGGAATTTTATCCTTGCAGGTGAAAGATAAAAATAAACTTTGTCATATTGTCTCTGTAGGGTCACAGTCCAGAGAGCAAAGGCGAGTCTGGTTTGCTGATGGTATCCTACCTAATGGAGAGGCTGCAGACGGAGGGAAAGCAAATGCAGCACCTGCTGGAAATTTGACAGTTGAAAATGATGCCAACAAATCCACCCCCAGCAATTCCCCTTCAGAGGCAAGTTGAAGAGTAGTGTGTCCAGCTAACATACCAGTGATGTGTTGAATGTTCAAAATACAAACTATACTGTACTTGGGTGTGCACATAGGGTTTCCACTTCTTATGCCTCCCTGAATAATTATTGGGTTCTCCAGTTAGTTGGAAATGATAGTTGTATGTAGAGGATGTGTAAGGAAATTCCAGTGTGACATTAAAGGATCAATAAAGATATTTTTTTTTTTAAATAACAAACATTTTATACTTACCTCTACTGTGCAGCTCGTTTTGCGCAGCGTGGCCCTGAACCTGGTCTTCTGGGGTCCCTCGGCAAGGACTCAACAACTTCATGCTCGTGTGCCCGCATGGTGTTGAGTTCTTGTGGGCGTGCTCCCGTGATACAGCCGGTGGCCATGGCCGCTCACTGTATCACTCGCCCCCCACTCCCGCGCGCCATAGGATGTGATTGGTAGCAGCCCGAGCCAATGGCTGCGCTGCTTTCAATCCATCCACTGTAACCAATCAACGACCAGGCTGGGTGGCGAGGAGGATGTCGGGGGCGAGCGTGGGGTTAGGTAACTATAACAGGAGGGCTAGGGGGACCAGTATTGTCTTTTTTTTTTTTCACCTTCATGCATAGAATGCAGTCCCGTTTTCATCCGCAACGGATGGATGAAAATGCGGACATATGGTCCGCACGTGTGAAAGGGGCCTAAAGCCATTGATTTATTTATTTTTTAATTTTACTTTTACAGCATATATTGGATGTGGGATAAATTAATACAATTGTCAACATCGTTAATGTGTTTCTGTTGCTGGCTAAATAAATTATTCTGTATTTCATCTTTGTGTTTACATGCAGGCTGAGAATATATCTGGATTCTGTGGCAGTATTACACAGGTGGGCAGTGCAATGAACCTTATCCCAGAGGATGGTCTTCCCCCTATCCTCATCTCCACTGGAGTCAAAGGAGGTATTTTTTTCTCTTGCAGTGTTCAGCTTTATACCCACAAACTTGCACATTATAGCCAATTAAAAATCACTGTTCACTTGTCTGACTTTATTCTTGCCATGGGTTCCTCCCCTTTCACATTTGTATTCTACCTTGCACTACTTAAACCCCTCTCCTTATCCACCCCCTAGCTCTTTAAGAGAACCTAAATGCCACTGAGGTGAAGGCGGGCATTCCGATGGTAAAGTGCATCAGGAACTTTCCAGAACATTTTAGTCACTGTGCTGGGAGCGTGCAGTCAATTTTTACCTATGGATGCATATAAGTGAATGTAAACCCTTACATATACCCAGTGAAGTGAACAGCCTCAGATGATGCACAAAAATGAAAAAAATCTGCCTACGTAGGTTTTCCATGTATATCTGATATCTTCAGCTTTATATAATCTCTTCCTGATTTCACCAGTGGGTGTGGATTCTTGCCATACACTGTGAGACAGCTGATTGGAGGAAAGGCACACACCCCTTCTCCACTTAGGCAGAAAAAGGAAGAAACAATGCAGAGCCGTGCTGTGAATAGACAAGCTCTCTGCCAATCTACTTATATCACCCACCCTGACACAAAATTCAGGCTGGTTTGATCACAGTTGATGGAGAACTTGTCAGAAGTTATGCTGATAGCAGAGGAACAAAGCAGGAGAAAGCCAAGGGACTTGGTGCTTTGAAGAGAGATAAGAAAACACTGAGATGTATGTGCCCAGCTCAAATTTCATGAATTTGGTTTGCATTCACTTTAAAGCTCACCAGACGTGTTTTTACCCCCAACCCCAACCCCAACCCCAAATGATGCCTACGTTTGTAGCAGATGTGAACAATTTGGGTATTTTAACCACTTAAGCCCCGGACCAATATGCTGCTAAATGCCCAAAGGCGTTTTTACAATTTGGCACTGAGTAGCTTTAACAGACAATTGCGCGGTCGTGCAACGTGGCTCCCAAACAAAATTGGCATAATTTTTTCCCCACAAATAGAGCTTTCTTTTGGTGGTATTTGATCACCTCTGCGGTTTTTAATTTTTTGCGCTATAAACAAAAATAGAGCGACAATTTTGAAAAAAATGCAATATTTTTTACTTTTTGCTATAATAAATATCCACCAAAAACATATATAAATTATTTTTTTCCTCAGTTTAGGCCGATACGTATTCTTCTACCTATTTTTGGTAAAAAAAATCGCAATAAGCGTTTATCGATTAATTTGCGCAAAATTTATAGCGTTTACAAAATAGGGGATAGTTTTATTGCATTTTTATTATTTTTTTTTTTTTTTTACTACTAATGGAGCCGATCAGTGATTTTTTTCATGACTGCGACATTATAGCGGACACTTCGGACAATTTTGATACATTTTTGGGACCATTGTAATTTTCACAGCAAAAAATGCATTTAAATTGCATTGTTTATTGTGAAAATGACAGTTGCAGTTTGGGAGTTAACCACAGGGGGCGCTGTAGGATTTGTGTGTGTTTACAACTGTAGGGGGGTGTGGCTGTAGGTGTGACGTCATCGATCGAGTCTCCCTGTAAAAGGGATCACTCGATCGATGCAGCCGCCACAGTGAAGCACGGGGAAGCCGTGTTTACATACGGCTCTCCCCGTTCTTCAGCTCCGGGGAGCGATCGCGAGCGGGCGGCTAGAAACGAATAGCCGCGCCCTCGTCCCGGATCGCTCCCCGCGGGTTTCCGACCACCGCATGTAGCGGGGGGGGCCCTGATCGGACCCCCGACCCGCGCAAAGGCAGGGACGTAAATATACATCCATCTGCCTGTACGTGCCCTTTTGTGGACGTATATGTACATGCGGCGGTCGAGAAGTGGTTAAGAAGGA
The DNA here is from genome assembly GCA_029574335.1 of Rana kukunoris. Taxonomy (NCBI): domain Eukaryota; kingdom Metazoa; phylum Chordata; class Amphibia; order Anura; family Ranidae; genus Rana; species Rana kukunoris. The sequence continues at coordinate 185,548,753 of CM056055.1, read as the reverse complement.
ATTGCATCTTAAATCTGTTTAAAGAAGATAATCTTCTGAGTATTTGAAGTACAATTCCAAAGTACCTGATCTCCATATGCAAAATATTTCAATCCTTCAGAGCTGCAAAAATGGTTTACTAAAAAGTTTTGGGGGAATTGAACATAGGCCCCTTTAAAGATGAATGGCCCACCTAACACATATAATACTTGAAAAAACTTCAGCTCTGTGTATACCTAAGCAGCTTATCGCCTTGTAATTGCTTTGTCTTGGAACGGTCACTGTAATTCCGTCTTACCCTCAGGCTTTCCATGGATTGTTTTGCTTTTACTGAGGGACTTCTTAATATAATGCTACATCATGTATAACCATTCTTGGGATCTTTGCTGATCTCTAAATACTTTTACTTTGGAATCCCCGGGTACATTCTTCTCTTTTGCATAAATACCTGATCCATAAACATTGTAGATGCTCACAGTACAGGAAAGTGACGCATACAAGGCTTTATTCCTATGATACTTGTAATTACTGTTTGACAATTAATGATGGTTAACTTGCTTCTGACATTTACCTTTACACTGTGTGTTTAAAATCTTGTTTTTCTAAGCAGTTGTCACATGCAGAACCAGTTTTCTAATGTTTATTTGTTATACTGTAATGTTTTTCATGGAGATACTGAGAATAGTTTGACAGCTCTTCTGGTTTGATGTGCTCCATGTGTTTTTGCTAGTTTTAGTAACACTTTTTAATTCCATTGTTTTATTTGACCCTATTACTTTGTTGTTTGGTTCTTAAAGTGTTTCTAAACCTATGGCCCTGCATTCACTATATCTGGTCTCCCACAGAACGTGGAAATGCAGTGGTTTTAGTAAATATAAACTGCTAAATACCTTTTTTTCATTAGCAGTTGGAGCAGTCATGTCACTTCTATCAGTGTCTGGTTAAAGTTTGTAGGAGGAGATTTCATTCTCCCTTAATTGTCCTATAAGGCTGCAGGACCCCTGTATGGACAGTGCTGATTGGCCTTCTGCTGATCACATGCACTCTCCCAAGAAAAAAAAACTCTCTGGCAATACACCAATCTGAGCATGTGCAGCTGTCTCCTAGCCTCTTTTCTATCAGCAGATAGATTGGGGACTGTGGATGAAGGGGAGTATCATTTTACACAATGCAGAGGACTGACCCATTAGCTTCCACACTGAATATAACAAGCATGCTTTAGTGCCTGTTCACACTACCACAACTTGGGATCCGACTTGTGTCGCCCCCAAGTTGCGCGACATGAGAAATTACATTAAAGTGAATGAGAGCTGTCTTAATGCACACCACTGAAGTCGCTCTGACTTCAGAAAAGGTTCTTGTACTACTTCAAGGCGACTTGTACCTATTGAATTTAATGGAAGTCGCCTCCAAAGTCCAATTAGTGTCTTAACTGAAGCAACTTTACAGGAAGAGAAAATCGTTTTCTCAGGCAACCCCCTCCCTCCCACAGAGCTGATAATTGTTTGATTGGCCACTGGCAAAGTTGCCTGTCCTGGAGGCGCCTCGAAGTTGCCTCACAAAGTCGTGCCGACTTTCATGTCGCTGTAGTGTGAACCGGCACTACCTGTATATACAGACTGATTTTACTGTTGTGGGTTTAGTAACACTTTAGGGAACCTAATTGTGACATTTAGCCCATTTCTGCACTATATTCCAGTTCCTATTGCATTAAAAAAAAATAAGAGCAACCTAATTCTCGCAAATATTACGCTTTGTATGCCTGTTCTAGGTTAGTACATGCATGACTTGCTTAATGTGCTTTAATTACACAGAGCTTTATGGCTTAAATATGTTAATATACTTCTACCTGGATAGGTGAGTGAGAGGTAGTTGGCGTGGGCTTTTATACACACGCTGTGACTTTGCCCTAAATGGGCAAAAGTAGTGAAGTCTCCTTTAGTCCCCTTTCACACTTATTCGACTTGTCCCACGATTTTGGACTGCAAAATCGTATGACAAGTCATTCTTCATTATTTTCAATGACTACCATTCATACTGGCATGATTTTAAGTAGTGCTGACTTCAAAGTAGTCCTTGCACTACTTTGGTCCGATTTTGATGCCACTTACACAGGCATTCATTGAAATCGCAGCCGCAAATCGCGGTAAAATTGCGGCCGCGAAATCGCGGTAAAAGCGCGCGACTTTGAAGTCGTACAAGTGTGAAAGGTGTCTTAATGTTTTGTGACCAGAAGAGTTGTATAAAGCTTAGATGCTCAGACCAGGATCATGAGCACCGATTTAAAAACGTTTTCTGCACTATTTTGGGCGATTTCATGTGCGAATAGCATTGACATCGGTGCAGGAAGTTGCACATGAAATTGCACTGACAGCCAGTTGAGAAATCATGTTGAAGTACAGCAAATTCAAAGCCGCATTCAGTGTGAATGGGTGCTAAATCTGATATTGTTTTCCTCCTTCCTTTGGGTCTGAGAACTTGGAACACACACAGTTGCCCATTCCAAATTCTCTGCTGGAAGGTTAAAGGATTAGGTTCACCTTTAGTAACGTGTTACATATTCAGGGTGTAACACGTAACATGGTACTAAAAGCATCTGCCTGCACCCCGACTGGATCACCCATCTCCCTGAACCCACTGTCACAAATCAAAACCCACGCGGCCAAACAGGGTTTCGCTCACACATCTGCATCATTCATTAAGAGTTCTGTGATTGAATGAACTACTAGCAGCATGGCACATGGCTTGTAGCTCTCAATGATGTGCGAGGGTGCTGGCAAACACCTTTTGTTGTTACAGGCAGACAGCCTGTACCGACAGTCTGCAAGAGCGCGACATTGCACTCGTGATCTGCTGATAGCGGGTGCAATTCTTTACAGGTTCCTAAGAAAAAAATTAAAATATATGTTTCTGCAAAAAAGTGCATTTATTATTAATAATAATATTAATATTTTTATTATTATTTTTAAAGGGAACTTATCCTTGAATTATTTATCTCACTTCAGGGGGGCATTTTACATTTGGACTTGTAAAGTTGCATTGCATTCACAAAGTGGTTACGTTTCGCCTAATAAGCATTGGATAAGGACCCTAGAGTTCACCCAGGGGTCTGCAAATGACAATTATATTAATGTTCATTATTTATCGATTATTACGCAAAATGTATACAAAACACTCTACTTTTCCTTGGATTGTATTTAATTTTTTTTTTTATACTAAGCTCAATACTAATGATTTCCCCACATGTTGTTTTTTCCCCAGATTATGCAGTTGAGGAGCGTCCATCCCAGATGTCAGTCATGCAGCAGCTGGAGGATGGTGGTCCGGATCCTTTGGTCTTTGTCTTAAATGCAAATCTTTTAGCAATGGTGAAGATTGTGAATTGTACGTGTTTTGTTGTTCAGTCTGTGGAATTTATAAGGCATTTGTTTGCACAGCACTGCCATGTTTTACACCCCTAAAGTTGTTAAAAAATAACCTGTATATTTTTTTTTATTACTTCTGCACGTTAACTTTGTCACTTTCATCATACTCGCCTTGTTATGAGTCATTTTCCATTTGTCACAACTACTTGAGAGTTTGGAGAATGGAGCATGTGGAATCATTCAGAAAACCTGGCATTTGTTAAAGTGTATGTAAACCCTAAAGCTGGCAGGGATTGGACGAATTTCAGATTAATGTGTTTGACAGAAGCTGACCCTAAGATTGACTTCTGTCTAACAAAAATGTTGGAAACGTTTGTGAGGCTTGGTTCACACTAGATGCAGTGTGAATTCGCTGCAAATTTGCACCGCATCTAAATCGCAAACCTGTTCATGTGAACTGATTGCGGAGTGTATGTTATGTTAACACCCTGCAAACAGTTTGCAAAACGCAGCGTGATTTGCAAAATACACCCATGCGATCCGATTCTGGTGTGGATCAGAAAAAGGGTCTTGCATGAGTTTTGGCTGAATGCGATGCGACAGTTATATGGCTGAAATTTGCTTCACACAGACATTGCACGTGATGTGCACAGCAAGGTGGGGACACATCACATGCAATGTCTGGCATCGCACTAGTGTAAATCGGTATGTCCTGCCAGAATACAATGTTCAGGGACAGGTATTCCTCTGTCCACCTCTGTTGAGTGGATGAAGGAATCTGTTTTATTTGCTTAGCCCACTGTCTGAACACAAACAATAAATCATCTATGGCCAGCTTTGCAGTGAACTTCTCTTATTTGCTCCTATTTGGACTGTTAAATATTCCACTGTAAGCATTTTGTTATGTATCTGTTTCATAAGTGCAGGAAAAAAAAATCAGAGATGGCTTGTGCCTGTGCACATTTCCTGTGTTATCTCAAAGAGCTGCCCTAGTTGTTATCTTGGACTACAAAATGTATAGCCTTTATGTTAAGCAGAGACAGCTGGGCAGGGCTGACAATACTCAGTCCACAAAAATGATGCCTATTTTCAGTATATGACGGAGCCTAATGTGGTTCTAAAGCCTCAAGGTTTTTTACCTTAATACATTGTATGCATTAAGGTAAAAATTAATTCTGTACTGCAGAAGCCCCCCTCACCCCCCACTTATTCTTACTTGAGCCCGATCTGATCCGATCCAGCGATGTGCATGCGAGCAACGGTTCTTGCTGCTGACACCCTCCACGGGCAGATTTATAGCAGCTGCAGCCATTGACTTCTGCTGCTGTCAATCAAATGGTGTGACGGGTGGGCGGGGCTGAGTATTCCAGTTTATGTTGGCTCAGAAGCGAGTCTGCATGGGTGAAGAGAAGGGGCCTGAAACGCAGGCAAGGGACCCCAAAAAAGGATAGGGGCTGCTCAAAATAGCTGTACAGAGAAGGTAAGTATGACATGGTTTAAAGTAACTTTAGGAGCCAAGTGCATTTCTAGCAGATCTAGAGGTATGTTGCTGTACTTGTAGGGTCTTTAACTACTTCAATACCGGGCTTTTAAACCCACCTCCATACCGGTCCTATTCTGGCACTTCTCTCCTACATGTACAAATCATAATTTTTTTGCTAGAAAATTACGCAGTGCCCCCAAACATTATATATGTTTTTTTAGCAAACACCCTAGGGAATAAAACAACGCTCATTGCAACGTTTTATCTTGCACGGTATTTGCGCAATAATTTTTCAAACGCCTTTTTTTGGGAAAAAAAATTGTTTCATGAATTAAAAAAATAACAAAACAGTAAAGTTAGCCCAATTTTTTTGTAAAATATAAAAGATTAGGTTACACCGAGTAAATAGATACCTAACATGTCACGCTTTAAAATTGCGCACACTCATGGAATGGCGCCAAACTTCGGTACTTAAAAATCTCCATAGGCAACGCCTTGAAATTTTTTACAGGTTACCAGTTTAGATTTACAGAGATCTAGTGCTAGAATTGTTGCTGCCACTCGAACGCATGTGGCGATGCCTCACATATGTGGTTTAAACAGCGTTTACATATCGGCGGGACTTGCGTGTGCGTTCGCTTCTGCGCGCAAGCTACCAGGGACAGGGGCGTTTTTTTTTTTTTTATTATTATTAATTTTTTTTTACATATTTATTTATTTTTTTACACTTTTTTTTATTACTTTTATTCCTTGTAATAGGAATGTGTGTGACAGGTCCTCTTTATGGAAAGAGGGGGGGAGTGTCCCCTCCCGCCGCCTTATAAGAACGATCAATCGGCGGAACCGCCGCTATGATCGTTCTTATGTTGTGCAGAATCGCCGGCACAAGAGATGGATATCTGGATGATGCCTCTCGCTGCAGGCATCATTCAGATATCCCCCCCCCCCCCCCCCCAAAGTCCAGGACATCATATGACGTCCACTCTGGATGGGAGATCCACTTTGTGGACGTCATATGACAATGGCCCGGTATTGAAGTGGTTAAATGATAAAACACATGAAAAGGTACATCTATTAGATAAATGTACTGCATGTTTTGTTTGGTTTTATTTTGCCTTGAAATATGCTTTAATACTGAACTAATTTATTTTAAGTTATAGAAAATTCAGCATTCTGGAAACAGTCCAAAAGCTTACATTGAAAAACCTTAAAAAGCACTGTATCCACAACAAGACATATAACAAAATATATGTGTATACAAAGCACTCATAGATCTAACTTTTCTTGTTATTTTCTTTGAAATGTGCAATCACAGAAGTTCATTGTAACTGTACCAGGAAGTACCTAAAAAGAGAAACCTTAAAGGGGTGGTTCCCCTAAAAATAAACTTTTAACATTGCATCTATCCTCTTAATTACATGTAGAATCGGCTGGTATTTTAAAAAAAATCTGTCTGTACATACCATTTTCGGCATGTAGTCTCACCGCCGCTTCCGGGTCTGACGGTCAGGGTAGGGCGTGCCTACTTGATTGACAGGCATCCGATCGACGCATACAGCGCGTCACGAGATGCCGAAAGAAGCCGAACGTTGGTGCGCATGCGCCGTATAGAGCCGCACCAACGTTCGGCTTCTTTCGGCATCTCGTGACGCGCTGTATGCGTCGATCGGATGCCTGTCCCCAAACATCATACCCGGAAGCTGCGGTGAGGCTGCATGAAGAAAATAGTATGTACGGACGGATTTTTTTTTAAATACCAGCCGATTCTACATGTAATTAAGAGGATAGATGCAATGTTAAAAGTTTCTTTTTAGGGGAACCACCCCTTTAATGCGTCATATACAGGGGGGCAAAAAAGTATTTAGTCAGCCACCAATTGTGCAAGTTCCCCCACTTAAAAAGATGAGCGAGGCCTGTAATTGTCATCATAGGTAAACCTCAACTATGAGAGACAAAATGTGGAAACAAATCCAGACAATCACATTGTCTGATTTGGAAAGAATTTATTTGCAAATTATGGTGGAAAATAAGTACAGTGCAGAAAATAAGTATTTGAACACCCTGCTATTTTGCAAGTTCTCCCACTTGGAAATCATGGAGGGGTCTGAAATTGTTATCGTAGGTGCATGTCCACTGTGAGAGACATAATCAAAAAAAAAAAAAAAATCCAGAAATCACAATGTATGATTTTTTTAACTATTTATTTGTATGATACAGCTGCAAAGAAGTATTTGAACACCTGTCTAACAGCTAGAATTCTGACCCTCAAAGACCTGTTAGTCTGCCTTTAAAATGTCCACCTCCACTCCATTTATTATCCTAAATTAGATGCACCTGTTTGAGGTCATTAGCTGCATAAAGACACCTGTCCACCCCATACAATCAGTAAGAATCCAACTACTAACATGGCCAAGACCAAAGAGCTGTCCAAAGACACTAGAGACAAAATTGTACACCTCCACAAGGCTGGAAAGGGCTACAGGGAAATTGCCAAGCAGCTTGGTGAAAAAAGGTCCACTGTTGGAGAAATCATTAGTAAATTGAAGAAGCTAAACATGACTGTCAATCTCCCTCGGACTGGGGCTCCATGCAAAATCTCACCTCGTGGGGTCTTAATGATCCTAAGAAAGGTGAGAAATCAGCCCAGGACTACACGGGAGGAGCTGGTCAATGACCTGAAAAGAGCTGGGACCACCGTTTCCAAGGTTACTGTTGGTAATACACTAAGACGTCATGGTTTGAAATCATGCATGGCACGGAAGGTTCCCCTGCTTAAACCAGCACATGTCAAGGCCCGTCTTAAGTTTGCCAATGACCATTTGGATGATCCAGAGGAGTCATGGGAGAAAGTCATGTGGTCAGATGAGACCAAAATAGAACTTTTTGGTCATAATTCCACTAACCGTGTTTGGAGGAAGAAGAATGATGAGTACCATCCCAAGAACACCATCCCTACTGTGAAGCATGGGGGTGGTAGCATCATGCTTTGGGGGTGTTTTTCTGCACATGGGACAGGGCGACTGCACTGTATTAAGGAGAGGATGTCCGGGGCCATGTATTGCGAGATTTTGGGCAACAACCTTCTTCCCTCAGTTAGAGCTTTGAAGATGGGTCGAGGCTGGGTCTTCCAACATGACAATGACCCGAAGCACACAGCCAGGATAACCAAGGAGTGGCTCTGTAAGAAGCATATCAAGGTTCTGGCGTGGCCTAGCCAGTCTCCAGACCTAAACCCAATAGAGAATCTTTGGAGGGAGCTCAAACTCCGTGTTTCTCAGCGACAGCCCAGAAACCTGACTGATCTAGAGAAGATCTGTGTGGAGGAGTGGGCCAAAATCCCTCCTCCAGTGTGTGCAAACCTGGTGAAAAACTACAAGAAACGTTTGACCTCTGTAATTGCAAACAAAGGCTACTGTACCAAATATTAACATTGATTTTCTCAGGTGTTCAAATACTTATTTGCAGCTGTATCATACAAATAAATAGTTAAAAAAATCATACATTGTGATTTCTGGAATTTTTTTTTTTGATTATGTCTCTCACAGTGGACATGCACCTACGATGACAATTTCAGACCCCTCCATGATTTCCAAGTGGGAGAACTTGCAAAATAGAAGGGTGTTCAAATACTTATTTTCTGCACTGTATTTGGTCAATATCAAAAGTTCATCTCAATACTTTATCTATCCCTTGTTGGCAATGAAAGAGGTCAAACGTTTTCTGTAAGTCTTCACAAGGTTGTCACACACTGTTGCTGGTATGTTGGCCCATTACTCCATGCAGATCTCTTCTAGAGCAGTGATGTTTTGGGGCTGTCGCTGGGCAACACAGACTTTCAACTCCCTCCAAAGGTTTTCTATGGGGTTGAGATCTGGAGACTGGCTAGGCCACTCCAGGACCTTGAAATGCTTCTTACAAAGACACTCCTTTGTTGCCTGGGCGGTGTATTTGGGATCATTGTCATGCTGAAAGACACAGCCACATTTCATGTTCAATGCCCTTGCTGATGGGAGGAGGTTTGCACTCAAAATCTCACGATACATGGCTCCATTCATTCTTTCATGTACACGGATCAGTCATCCTGTTCCCTTTGCAGAGAAACCGCCCCAAAGCATGATGTTGCCACCCCCATGCTTTACAGTAGGTATGGTGTTCTTTGGTTGCAACTCTGCATTGTTTCTCCTCCAAACACGACGAGTTGTGTTTCTACCAAACAGTTCTACTTTTGTTTCATCTGACCAAATGACATTCTCCCAATCCTCTTCTGGATCATCCAAATGCTCTCTAGGAAACCTCAGACGGGCCCCCGCACATGTACTGGCTTAAGCAGGGGGACAGGTCTGGCACTGCAGGATCTGAGTCCCTGGCGGCGTAGTGTGTTACTGATAGTAGCCTTTGTTGGTCCCAGCTCTCTGCAGGTCATTCCTTAGGTCCCCCCGTGTGGTTCCGGGATTTTTGCTCACCGTTTTTGTGATCATTTTATCTTGCGTGGAGCCCCAGGTCGAGGGAGATTATCAGTGGTTTTGTATGTCTTCCATTTTCTAATTATTGCTCCCACAGTTGATTTCCTCACACCAAGCTGCTTGCCTATTGCAGATTCAGTCTTCCCAGCCTGATGCAGGCTTACAATTTTATTTCTGGTGTCCTTCGACTGGCAGTCACCGCTCTGTACTCTGAGTGGAGGGTGGAACTGAGCAATGAGCGCTGTTTGAACGCTCAGTTTTCACCCACCTAGATGAACATAAGGTTTTATTTATTTATTTTGTTAAGCCATACTTCACTTTTAAATTCGACCTAGACATGTATTAAAATGTGAAGTTGTATTTTCATTGGCTATAACTCATGTAGCAGCTATTCGATTTTTATCCCAAAAAAAGATAATACTAATGACATAGGGTAAATGATAACTGCTTGGTACAGATGCTTGTTATAACACTAGGTATGCAGCGTATACTTCACCACAGTAAATATCCCATGTATGTCTACAGAGAGAGAAACGGGTTCCAAAAAGTGCTCAGTGTTTTTTCTTTCTGCAGATGTGAACAGGAAGTGTTGGTGTTTCACCACGAAAGGCATGCATGCGGTTGGCCAGGCAGAGATAGTCATCCTGCTGCAGTGTTTGCCTGATGAAAAATGCTTGCCTAGAGACATTTTCAGCCACTTTGTGGAGCTCTACAAAGAAGCTTTGGCAGGTAAGAAGGGGATATATGTGACTGGGTTAACAAGGCGCTGGTCTCTCTGATTCCTGAAAATCAGACCATGCAATGTATTGTGCTCTGTATTTTATTAATCTAAAAAGTCCTGCCCCTTTAATGTTTGCTACACTGGACTTTGTTAGACTAAAGTGGTATCAAACCCAAATTCAAAGATTTATTATAATGCAGCCACTTCTTAAATGTGATGGCTGCATTAGTTTCCTATTTAGGTGTTCTTTCTGTTTTGTTTTTTTTTATCTGGTGAGCCATCCAGCAAGTCTGTTGTTTTTTAAAAGCACAAGCTCTCCTGCAAAATGTTCCCGTTTACGCAGATGAGACAAACGACTTAATACAGGCAGGGCGCTTACAATGATCCGCATTTATTTATTCATACAAAACCTTTATTCCAAAAGTAAAATAACTGTTTACTGTAACTGATTATACCGTGTGAGCTGGAGTATGGCTTCAATTTGTTAGTGGTTCTAAATCTGCTAATACATTCAACACTCCCCTCCCCAACCCCCCTTCCCAGACAGACGATGCTGCCGCCTGCTGTGCCTCCTGTGCTCAATCATCCAGAGTTGTGTCTCACTAATACAGGAGGTTTGTTACCTGGTCAGATCACCGGGTGAAAACCGAGGGGGAAAAAGCCAAAGAAAAGAAAACTGATGCAGCCACCACATCTAGTGATTGGTAAGCTGCAGTATAATACATTTTTGGTTTTGGGTTTAATACCGCCTAACTTGTAGGGTAATTATGGTTAATCATAACAATAAAGAACATGAGAACTGGTGAGAATTCTGAATTTGTTAGACTTTAAAACCCGTCAGGTTTAGGCACAATTGTATACATGGTACACTGTGTTAAAACCCAATTGAAGTCAGAAAATAAATATGCTAGACTGGGGTTTCCAAACTTTCTAAACAAAGGGCCAGTTTACTGTCCTTCAGACTTTAAGGGGGGCCAGAATGTGCCCAGTGGGAGTAGAAAATGTCCTGATATCAGTGGGAATAAGCAATGCCTCATCTATGGTGCCAGTGTGAGGAATAACACCCATTGTTGGTTTCTGTGGGAGGCATTAAAGGGTCACTAAAGGATTTTTTTTTTTTTTTTAGCTAGATAGCTTCTTTTACCCTAATGCAGTCCTGGTTTCATGTCCTCATTGTTCGTTTTTGCTGTAATCCTTCTCTGTTCTGCACACTTCATGGTTGTCTGTTTCCTTATGAAAAAAGTACTGGGAGCTTCTCTCTGTGATCTCTAATCAAGAAGGTGTGATTACTGTGTGTCTAAAACCCCTCAGAACCAATCAGTTTCATTTTAAAAACAAACACTGCCCTGTATTGGCTCTGTGTCTGTCCTTCACAGAAGCATGAAACTAGATGAAAAAACAAAACTGAAACTGCAGGCACATTATATGATTGATTTTTATCTATTTTTAATCATTTTTAAAAGTAATCAGTTAACTATTATGTCTCTATACCCTGTCATTTTAGAAAAAAAATGTTTCCTTTACAACTCCTTTAAGCCCCATGATTAGTGTCATTGTGAGGATTTGTGCCCCATCATTGGTGTCATTGGGAGAAATTGTGCCCAATTATTGGTGTCATTGGGAGAAATTGTGCCCAATTATTGGTGTCATTGGGAGAAATTGTGCCCAATTATTGGTGTCATTGGGGAAAAATTGTGCCCCATCATAGGCTCAATGGGAGGAATTGAACTCCATCTTTGTTATCATTGGGAGGAATTGAGCCCCATCATTGGCGTCATTGGGCGGAATTCAGCTCTGTCATTGGGCGGAATTGAGCTCCGTCATTGGGCGGAATTGAGCTCCGTCATTGGGCGGAATTGAGCTCCGTCATTGGGCGGAATTGAGCTCCGTCATTGGGCGGAATTGAGCTCCATCATTGGGCGGAATTGAGCTCCATCATTGGGCGGAATTGAGCTCCATCATTGGGCGGAATTGAGCTCCATCATTGGGCGGAATTGAGCTCCATCATTGGGCGGAATTGAGCTCCATCATTGGGCGGAATTGAGCTCCATCATTGGGCGGAATTGAGCTCCATCATTGGGCGGAATTGAGCTCCATCATTGGGCGGAATTGAGCTCCATCATTGGGCGGAATTGAGCTCCATCATTGGGCGGAATTGAGCTCCATCATTGGGCGGAATTGAGCTCCATCATTGGGCGGAATTGAGCTCCATCATTGGGCGGAATCATTGGGCGGAATTGAGCTCCATCATTGGGCGGAATTGAGCTCCATCATTGGGCGGAATTGAGCTCCATCATTGGCGTCATTGGGAGGAATTGAGCCCCATCATTGGGAGGAATTGAGCACCGTCATTGGGAGGAATTGAGCACCGTCATTGGGCGGAATTGAGCACCGTCATTGGGCGGAATTGAGCACCGTCATTGGGCGGAATTGAGCTCCATCATTGGGATCATTTGGAGGAATTGAGCCCCATTATTGGGAGGAATTGAGCCCCATTATTGGGAGGAATTGAGCCCCATTATTGGGAGGAATTGAGCCCCATTATTGGGAGGAATTGAGCCCCATTATTGGGAGGAATTGAGCCCCATTATTGGGAGGAATTGAGCCCCATCATTGCGCGGAATTGAGCCCCATCATTGGTGTCATTGGGCAGAATTGAACAACTCCATCATTGGGAGGAATTGAGTGAGTGAAAAACTTATAGAGCGCAACGCTTGCGAACGGAATCGCCTCTGGGCGCTGTTTCCATTCCTTGAGTAAAGGAGGGCTTTGCCTCAGAAGAGATGAGTTTTAATCATTCTCCTGAAGGCCAAGTGGTCTGATTCCAGTCGGATGGTGGTTGGTAGTGCACTCCACAGTCGCGGTCCCTGGACAGCAAATCTCCGATCTCCTTTGGATTTGTATCTTGCCTTTGGTATGTGCAGTAGGTTTTGATTTGTGGATCGCAGAATGCGATTGAGGTTATGGGCTTTTATTTTTTCGCATAGATATTGGGGAGCGTTTCCTTGAATACACTTGTGTGTAAGGCAGAGTGCCTTAAAAGTGATTTTGTCTTTCACTGGCAGCCAGTGAAGAGATCTAAGCGAAAGGGAGATTGATTCCCATGGTTTTTTACCAGTCACTAATCGAGCAGCCGTATTTTGAATGACTTGCAGACGAGTGATTTGGTATTTGGGAAGACCTAAATAGAGGGCATTTGCATAGTCGAGTCTGGAATTGACGATAGTTCCCACTACGACTGCAATGTGCTCTTTAGGAATAAAAGGGGTGAGTCGGCGTAACTGGCGCAGCAGATGGTGGGATCCGCTGACTACCGCCCCTATTTGTGCATCCATTGTCATTTAGGAGTCAAAAATGACTCCGAGACTTTTGACTTTGGCGCTAGGGGTGATAATTTTTCCCACGATGAGCGGTGGGGTCCAAGTTGAGGTGGGGTGACTTTTCCTGTTTGCGTGAAACAGGAGAAGCTCCGTTTTTGAACCATTGAGTTTAAGATAACTGGATGTCATCCAGTTATCTATTAGGGTGGGAGTTCTCTCTAATCCGGGGGAGTGATCCTTTCCATTACTGACACGGAGATACAGTTGAGTGTCGTCTGCGTAGGAATGGTAAAGTAGCCTCTGGTTGCTGATGATCTCAAAGAGGGGGCGGAGATAGATATTGAACAGTACTGGTGACAGGGGAGATCCCTGAGGGACTCCGCATGATACCGTACGCATTTCTGACGTGAAAGATCCCAATTTCACTGTTTGTGATCTGTTTTCCAAGAAGGAGGAGAACCAGGGCAGAGCCTCTTCTGCGACTTTGGCCACTTCAGCTAGCCTAGCCAGTAGTAGTCCGTGGTCTACTGTGTCAAAGGCCGCACTTGGGTCCAACAGGATCAGAAGAGAAGATTCTCCTTCATCTGCGGCCTCTAGGACGTCATCCCATATTTTTACCAGAGCGGTTTCAGTTCCGTGCCCTGGCCGGAAGCCTGATTGAAACGTATCAAGTAATTTTTGGGTTTCTAAATGCTGTTGTAATTGTTGTACAACTTCTTTCTCCATTATTTTGGAGAAAACATTTAGACCCGTTAAGGGTCTTCTATTGTTTGGGTCTTTTGGGTCAAGGGTGGGTTTTTTCAGGATCGGTTTTATGGTACCTTGTTTCAACAAGGAGGGCCCAATGCCTTCCTTGAATGATTGGTTTATAAGCTGCGTGATAGCTGGTGCCAGTATATCGGCACTTTTTTTCAGCAGTTATAAATGTAATGGGAATGATGTCATTGGGTCCTGTGCTGTTGCGCAGGGACCAAATGATGTTTTTAGTGGCAGCGATGGAGATGGGTTTTGAGGTGAATTTCTGTGCTTGAGGCGGGTATATAATGGTTTTTGGGGTTGGGATTCGGGGCGGGATTCATTGGGTGGAATTAAGCTCTATCATTGGGTGGAATTGAGCCCCATCATTGGCATCATTGGGTGGAATTGAGCTCCATCATTGGTGTCATTAGAAGGAATAGACCATTGTTATCAGTGAATCAAAAAGTGCCCCAAGAGCCGGATAACAGTGAGCAAACGGCCGCATCCAGCCCCCAGGCCACAGTTTGGAGACCACTGTGCTAGACCAACAGAAAAGCATAAATATTCAAACATTTTACAATATTTATTTTAATCGCGCTTATGTGACGACCTCAAATTTGAGCTTCCTTGCAGTTAAAGTGGAACTAAACCCTATCGTTTTCTACTAAGGAAGCTGCCGTCTTGGCCTCTGTTTTAATATTCAACTGTTATGAGGCTGCACATGTGATCAGTTATGACATCAGCCATTGGATGGTTTGACAGTTTGGTTGAGAGCACAACCAACATGACCATTGCATCCTTGGCATATACTGGGAATGTAACTGTTTTTTTGAAACTGTTAAATCAATGGGTTTAGTTCCACTTTGGCTGAAAATAAGGAGGGCTGTCCTCTGTGTGGGGCAACTGTTTGTGTCCAGCAGTCAACGCAACTAGTGTGAGCATTGATGGTTGGAGCACAATATTTGTGGCATCAGACTGCTTGATAGACTGCTGCTCTGACATAAAGGCAGTTTTTCTCATTTGTAGTCTACTGTGGGGAAACTGACTTTTCCCCAGGAGCGCAATAACCTAAATATTGTAAGTCATTTTTTTTTTTATCTCCAACACAGTTTAAATTTTTTCTAAAGGTGCAATTGGACTTTAAAGGCTGCTTAGTAATTTAACCTGTGGCCTTACAACACTGAGTTCAGTGCCGGAACAGTACCTGCGTATAGTTTGTATGTTTCCCCATGTTACACCAGGTGATTCAGGTTTCAGCCACAGTCAAAAGTTTACAGATGTGTGTGTGTGTCTGCATTCTGATGCATGTTAGATTGTAAGCTCCATCAAGTAATCCCCTTAATTCACACTATACAACTATTCCTTGCCACTACAGTCATTGATTGGCCTTCTAAAACCTGCACCTTGTTTTTACCACCCACCAGTACTTCAAGTACTTTCACTTTTAAATTTGTCTCTTTCATACTAGGTAACATGGTGGGGAGCTTGGGACACTCTTTTGTGAGCCAGAGTTTCCTGGGCAGCAAGGAACACGGAGGATTCCTGTATGTCACACCCACGTATCAGTCTTTGCAAGATTTGGTTCTTCCTGCTCAGCCCTACCTTTTTGGAATCCTCATCCAGAAGTGGGAGACACCATGGGCCAAGGTTTTTCCCATGCGTCTTATGCTGCGTTTGGGAGCGGAGTATAGATGTGAGTACCTAAATATATTTTGGAAAGACTCATCATGTAGCTTTCTGTTAGGCCTGTAAAATCTTCTTTATCAACCTCGTATTCCGGGTCGTCACCTTTTAAACCATTGTTGTGGTCAAAATGTAAAATGATATATTAATTTCCACATTGTATTTAAATTAGCCTGCGCCTATTAATCTGTACAATGTTGGCGTTTGTTTACTTTGCGAAGATCCCTACACATTTTTTTCTTTGAGTTCTGTTACACATATCCACAAGGTCCTGTAAGTTGGCACTGCTGTGTCACACATTTCTCAGATCCTGCCTTCTAAACTATAGAGGTGCTGAGAGGAGGCAATACAGGAATCACTGATTGTAGGCAGCAAGGTACCATTGGTTATGTTGTCCTTTAAAATGGAACATAAACAGCAGATTAGAATTGGCGAAAAGAGATGGTCAGCAGACAAGCAGCACTCAAAACATGAAAGGAGATTTTTTCAAGTAAGCTTATATTGGAAAGTCATTACTAATTATTGTTTATATTGCTATTGCAATGTTAATATTGTACAATGAAAGGGTATGCTGTGATTATTGAACCCCTTTGAGGCCATTTACACATCCTATCAGGTCCAGACAGTGGATTCCTGCAGCAAGAATCAGCAGAGTCATCTGCATGTACAATTGTGCTCATAAGTTTACATACCCTGGCAGAATTTATGATCGTTTGGCCATTTTTCAGACAATATGAATAACACAAAAACTTTTCTTTCACTCATAGTGTTTGGCTGAAGTAATTTATTATCAATCAACTGGGTTTATTCTTTTTAAATCATAATCACAACAGAAACTGCCCAAATGACCCTGGTCAAAAGTTTTTACACCCTGGTGATTTTAGTCTGATAACATGCACACGAGTTGACACAAAGGTGTTTGAATGGCTATGAAAGGTAACCATCCTCACCTGTGATCTGTTTTCTTGTAATTTGTGTGTGTATAATGCCGCGTACACACGGTCGTTTTTTGCGATGAGAAAAAACGAGATTTTCAATCATGAAAAAAAAAAACGACGTTTTTCAAACTTCACTTTCCAAAATGACGTTGCATACACACCATCGTTTTTCTACAAAGCTCTAGCAAAGCGTGGTGACGTACACCACGTTCGACGGCACTCTTTTCCATTGAAGCTCCGTCTCATAACTTGCTTCTGAGCATGCGCGGGTTTAAAAACGTCGTTTTTAACGTCGTTTTGCCCACACACCATCACTTTTTATGACAGAAAAAACTACGTTTTGAAAAAACGACACAAAAAATTCAAGCATGTTTGAATTTTTTTTTGGTCGTTTTTTTGAAGACATCGCAAAAAACGACCGTGTGTACGCGGCATTAAAGGTCATTGAGTTTCTGGACTCCTCACAGACCCTTGCATCTTTCATCCAGTACAGCACTGACGTTTCTAGATTTTGCGTCATTGGGGAAAGCAAAAGAATTATCAAAGGGTCAGCGGGAAAAGGTAGCTGAACTTTATAAAACAGGAAAGGGATATAAAAAGATATCCAAGGAATTGAGAATGCCAATCGGCGTTCAAACTCTAATCTAGAAGTGTAAAATGAGGGGTTTTGTTGAAACCAAAATAGGTTCAGGTAGACCAACTAAAATTTCAGCCACAACTGCCAGGAAAATTGTACGGGTTGCAAAGAAAAACACACAAATAACTTCAGGTGAAATACAGGACTCTCTGAAAACATGTGGTGTGGCTGTTTTAAGATGCACAATAAGGAGGCACTCGCCAGAAGAAAGCCATTACTACGCAAATGTCACAAAGTATCCCGCTTACAATACGCCGAACAGCAAAGAGACAAGCCTCAAACCTCCTCAAATGCACTTGGAGTGATGAGAGCAAAATGAAGCTTTTTGGCCACAACCATAAACGCTACATTTGGAGAGAAGTCAACAAGGCCTATGATAAAGGTACACCATTCCTACTGTGAAACACGGAGGTGGATCGCTGATGGTTTGGGGATGTGTGAGCTACAAAGGCACAGGAAATGTGGTCAAAATGTATGGCAAGATGAATGCAGTATGTTATCAAAAAATACTGGAGGAACAGTTGCATTCATCATCCAGGAAGCTGCGCAATGGAAGTACTTGGACATTCCAACATGACAATGATCCAAAACACAAGGCCAAGTCCACCTGTCATTGGCTACAGCAGAATAAAGTGAAGGTTCTGGAGTGGCCATCACAGTCTTCTGACCTCAATATCATTGAGCCACTCTGGGAAGATCTCAAACATGCCGTTCATGCAAGACAGCCTAAGAATTTACAGGAACAGGAGGCATTTTGTCAAGAAGAATGGGAAGCTTTACCATCTGAGAAGATAAAGGGCCTCATCCACAAATACCACAAAAGACTTCAAGCTCTCATTTATGTTGAAGGGTTTAATACACGGTATTAAGAACTGGGGTATGTAAACTTTTGATCAGGGTCATTTGGGTAATTTCTGTTGTGATTATGATTTTAAAAGAGTAAACACAGTTGATTGATAATAAATGGCTTCAGTCAAACACTAACCATGAGTCAAAGAAACGTTTTTGTGTTATTAATATTCTCTGAAAAATGGCCAAGAAATCATAAATTCTGCCAGGGTATGTAAACTTATGAGCACAACTGTAATTGCTGGATATGTGGATACATGCAGACAGCCACAGCACCTATTAGCCTGTCATTGCTTTGTACAGGCTTCCTTGCTGCAGCTGTCTGTAACCACCTTTTGATTGAAGCCGCAAGAATCTGCTCATGTCTTTTTTTTTTTTATATATATGTTTCGGAAATCCCCAAAATGCTGTGTAAAATTGGAAGTAGTCATTGCTCAGTAGATGTAATTAAACTCAGAGCTTTAAAAGAGTCATCAATGTTGGTCTGAGCTAAAGTCAGCAACCTAAACTGTACTGATCAAAGTCTGGTATGTTTTTTTGTGTTGTTTTTTTAACAGGTAAAAGTCTGGAAAATGTAGGCACTTTATTGTAGCTATGATCAGTAAGGAACTGTAGGAACAGGCTTTCACCTTTTTAACCTTTGCCGGCTCTTTTCCATCTCAGTGTTTAAGTTGCTAGTGTTTCAAAGCAGCCATCAGTGAACAATTAGGCCTCATTTACACCGGCATACTACAGTGTACACTAGGGATGAGCTCCGGCGTATTGGCACACTCCACGTGCAGAGCATGCCATGAAGTCGGCACTGCAATGTGCTAATCACAGGCAGTGAGACATTGTCCCGATGCGCGGCTGCAGAAATCAGGAAATGTCTCCCTGTCTGTGATTAGCGCAGCTCCGACTTCCTGGCGGGCTCTGCACGTGGAGTGTGCGAACACGCCGGAGCTCATCCCTAGTGTACACTCATGCAAGGGCTGTGTATGCCCACATTGGGATGCACAGGTGTTGCATGCATCCCCATGTAGGCAGTCCCATTTATATCATTTGGGACACAACGGCTGCACAAACACGGCTTCTCCCAGTTTGACGGCCATCATTAAAACTAGAGCGTGCAAAACCTGGTGCAGCTCTGAAAAGAAACCCATCTTTTTGTTTTTTTGTCAATGCTTAATTGAATAAACTGAAGTTAGATGCTGATTGGGTACCATGCACCGCTGTGCCAGATTTTGCACACTCCAGTTTTATTAAATAAAGCCTACAGTCAGTTTTGGCTGTCAGCTTGGGATCAGCAGTTGTGTCTGTGCAGCCACTGCATCCCATCTGACATGAATGGGACTGCCTACATGGAAAATGCACCGAACAGCTGTATGAACGAGACTTAAGCACTCTTATATTGCTTAGTATGACTAGAATCATTACCAGACAGGGTGTGTCCTCATAGATTGTCTTCTGTTTCCACTTAGTGTATCCATGTCCGCTGTTCAGTGTCAGATTCAGAAAGCCTCTGTTTGGAGAGACCGGCCACACAATCATCAATGTCCTGGCTGTGAGTGTCCACACACCAGTCTGTCTTCAGCCTGAAGTAATATGACATCCACCTCTGCTTTCTTTTCTCCTTCTTGCTCTCCCCTAATTTCCTTTTACTCTCTTACACTAACCCTGCATACAGAGGGATTGTTGCATGTCATTTGTGATTCCAACACTAGCAGTTGCTGGATTGGCAGTATACAGGATATAAATGGGTACAGCAGAGAAAGCTGGGAGACGTGCTTTGCATTGAAGCCCATCTCTATGATTGTACGCTAAATACCTGTCCGTTGGGAGCTGTCATTGTCTGACTTGCAAGCTGCATATTAATTCCTCACCTCACTTGCAAGAATGCTAGACAGATAGTTCACTGCCTTGAAACAAACATGCGATTTTGTGAGTCAGACGATGGCTGCCCTGATCCGAAATGTATTTAGTGTGATATGATTTATTTTAGTTTAGTGCTAGGTACCCCCAATTTTCGTGAGATGCAAGCCTTACTTTACTCCACTCTTATGTTTGAGACTGGCATAGTCTCTTCAACATAATTGTTGCATGACTCGCGTACCAGCTGAATACTATGAATTTTTTTTTTCAAATGTTTGGCTACTTTTACACGGCTCCATTACACAAATGCGGTAAAAAAAAGGGGGGGAATTGAAATCAAAAATGCACTAAAACACAACCATGATTTCGTATTTTGCTATTACTTGTAGTGCTGCTTCGAAGCAAAAAAGGAAGATATATATTGTCCCGCTGGTGCTCAGGAATAGGGGGCCCGCATATCACCATCCAGTAGTGTGTAATATGCTTTGAATAATCTCTGCTCTCCTAGTTCAGTCATATGACTAAGCCCTGGTTGGTGGGGTGAAACATGTCAGAGGGTGTGGCTTGTGAAGTGATGTAAGGCTTTGGCCATCTCACACATGTTAACATAGACTGGACTATAAGAATGGTTATTTCTCTAAGCGGATATGCAGATGCATTTTGCTTTTACAGCATTTTCCATTCATTTCAGTATGGGAGGTATGTTTGCTGCTTTTCATTTTTTTTCCCTTCAGTCTTCTCTTCTACCATGTCTCTCATATTCCACATTCATCCAAAACTTTTTTCCACCTGTTGCATAGCTATTGATGAACATCCCCAGCACTCCTTTGCACTGGTACTGGCTCCAATAAGGCTCATCTACGCCTCTCAATAGCACCTAAACAAAGAAAAAAATTAAAGCAATGCATATATGTTTACCACAGAGACTTCTGGCGTCTGCATGGAGTGTGTGTGTGTGTTCTTTCCATATTTGTTCAGGTATCTTTTATATGCTTTTCATTTTTCAACCAGTCCAAAACATAATACTGAGTTGGCGTCAAAGCTTAGGTGTTTTGCTTATAGCATCAGCACCAGGTAGAATAATGAAATATACGGCCAAAACAATCCTTTTATTTCCTCCTCTGTGCTTCACACAGAAACCCATTTACATCAGTTCTGGCCTGCGAAACCACTTAATAAATTGAAAGACCCCCACCACCAACAGTCATACACACACATTAAGAATAAGATTGAAGAGTTAAGAGAAGTGTGGGATTTAGAAAATAAAAAATGTATACTCCCCTAGGTGCTTCCATGCCTGGCATGGTCAGTTTCCTTTGATCTGATGCTGCTACTGTCCCCTGTCAGTTCTGAACTGAAAGCTGAGCGATCAAAGACCCTTGATCGCTCAGTTTTCAGCATTCCGTGAGCAGAGAGATGGGGACTGTCATTCACCAGCTCTCTGTTCTGCCCCTCCAGTGCTCACTGGAGCGCTGGGCTGTGGAGGGGATGGGAGAGGCTGGCTCAGCCTCTCTGCAGATTGCTGAGAGTCTGAGCCAGCTGTCGGTCCAGTCTTCTGGGTGGATCCCGACCATATGGTTGGGATCTCTGCAGAGCTTGGACCCTGACTTCAGTTGACAGTGGGCTTTGGTCTGCTGTTGGCTGAAAATGGTTCACAGCAGTGCAGTGAACTGCACTGCTGTGATCCGTAGGAGATGTACAGCCAATGTACTTCTGCTTTAACTTCGCACTCTCTTTTTGGATTGGTTGAGGAAACGCATGCATCTGGGAAAGACCTAAACAAATATGGGAAGAACATACACACTCCATGTAGACACCAACACTCACCATGGCATATCCATGCAAGATGAAAAAAGGTCTCCTGAGGTAGCAATAATTTGTAATTGAATTATACAATCTAAATCTCTATACCCAGGATTATAATCCTTTAATTCTTTCACCTTGCTTATCCTCTTTCCACTCTGCCTTTAAGCCTAGTACGTATGGGCCTAAGTGTGCAGGCTATTGGTCTTCACTTGTTCCCCAGCTCTTATCTATTGTGTTGGATTTTTCACTATTACATAATGTTTGCTGACCTCTTGAAAAAAGGTTGAAAAAAGTAAACATGTCTGCAGTCCTTTGGCATAGCATCATTGAAACCTTTTCAGATCTTTATTTTTTTTTGTGCCTGACGACTATTCAGTCTTTTAACCCAAGACCATCAGACTCTGAGACCCTATAGCAGGGGTCCTCAAACTACGGCCCTCCAGTTGTTCAGGAACTACAATTCCCATCATGCCTAGTCATGTCTGTGAATGTCAGTTTTACAATGCCTCATGGGGTGTGTTGTTCTGCAATAGCTGAAGGGCCGTAGTTTGAAGATCCCTGCCCTATAGCATGGATGACTGTTTCTAGTCGGGTGCATTTATTAACCCTGTAGTCATTTTATATTTGGCACTCAGTTTAGACTACTACTATGCTCATTAGACTACTTTGAAATTAATTCTTCTTATAAAATTAAGTTCTGTGGGATTTGAAGCTTTAAACATGAAAATATGAATTTCTATTTATAAATCTAGATTAGAATGCTTAATCAAGAATACATGGAAGACCTGCTTCATCACTTTCCCTTCTCACTCTCTGCTTATATTTTTCACATGAAGGATTTCCGCAACTACCAGTACACTCTGCCGGTTGTTCAAGGCTTGGTGGTGGATATGGAAGTCAGAAAAACCAGCATTAAAATTCCCAGCAATCGATACAATGAGGTATTTATTTTGTGATGGCTATACAGTTCTAGAAAGAAAGATACTTTTTAGTGGATTTGCCTTTAGTAAATAATCCCCCATGTGTATGCAAGACAAAAATGTATGGAGAAAAACCGGGACGGCCGCACTCCAAAAAAATGGTTCCTTTTAATAAAACTGGTCACAACGTGAACATATCACAGCAAAAAAACAGGAGAAAACCTGACGCGTTTCGCACTATTATACAGTGCTTATATATAGCTAGGCTAGCTATGAATAAGCACTGTATGATAGTGTGAAACGCGTCAGCTTTTCTCCTGATTTTTTGCTGTGAAATGTTCATGTTGTGACCAGTTTTATTAAAAGGAACCATTTTTTTGGAGTGCAGCCGTCCCGGTTTTTCTCTATACATTTTTGCATACTATTGCAGTGCCTGCACCCAGGCGTTTGGACTCCACCTTGCAGTTCCCTGGGACCTCTGAGCGGTAAACTTTCTCATCCCATACTGTATGCAAGACAAGTTTGAGCCAACAATCGGAATAAAATCCACGGTTTTGATGTCGGAATGTCGGATTGTGTGTACGCGGCATAAGGCTCCTTTCACACAGGGCAGATCAGTAATGATCCGCCTCCGTGTGCTCCGTAAGCTCTACAGAGCAATCCCAGCTGAGCCGGCGGATGACATGGCGGTCCCGGCACACTGTGCAGGGACCGCCCTGTCTTTTCTCCGCTCTCCCCTATGGGGGAATCGGATGAACACGGACCGTGTGTCCCTTGTTCATCCGATCCGCAGACGGAAGAAAAAATAGGATCTTCTTCCGTCTGCAAAATCGCATCTTTGCGTAGGCGGGTGATTACGGGTGTTTATCTGTTGACACCTGCAATCACTTAGGGTCCAATGTATGTCCCTTTTTCATCCGCAAACGGATGGATGAAAAAGCGGACATACGGTCCGCACGTGTGAAAGGGCCTTAGAGTGTGTTGCTTTTATCTCCTGGATGGGAGTTTATAAAGAACATTTTAAAACATGTTCACTCTTTTCAGTTTATATTCACCATTTACTGGAGGCTCAAATATATATATATATATATATAAAGTACAGGGGTTCTGTTAGAATCTAGTATATATGAGGTCTTTGATATGTTTGAGTCTTCAGTGATCATGGAGGTCAAGGATGGGCAGACAAAACCTCATTATTTTCTTTTCTGTAAATCAGTCTCACTGAAAGACATTGTGTTCTCTCTACTTGTTTTATAGATATATTCTGTGTTTTATGCCTATGGATGCTGTGCTGTACGCATTATGATTTCCTTTGCAGCTTTGTCTCAGTAGGACATGCTGGTATTGTTTCGGCCAGCTCTATGGTTATCATGCCTCTTTTCTCCATTCCTTTTTCTGTACTCGTTTTACTTGATTTGTAGATGATGAAAGCCATGAATAAATCTAATGAGCACGTCCTGGCTGGAGGCACTTGCTTCAATCAGAAGGCTGACTCTCACCTGGTGTGTGTGCAGAATGATGACGGCAATTACCAGACGCAAGCCATCAGTATCCACAAGCAACCGCGTAAAGGTGAGGACAGTTGTGTCTGTCTCATGTGGATACTGAAGATAAATAGCCTCTAGTAATTTTACAATTGGTGTCTAATATCTATTACATTTCATTGAAAGTTTTAAAAGAGATTTACCACTTTTATATAAAGTTAAAAGCCTTTGACTTGTGCCTTGTTACAATCTGGGTGGTTCTTCTTGCTCTGGGCCCACTTTGTCAGTTGTTTTCCAGATATAATAAGCTGCCTCCAGATTAATGCAGCTTTTGTAACCATTTGCCCTCTTTAGTGTAGCTCAGTTTCTGTTCAGAAATGCATTGCTTTTAGGCTGTATTCACACTTAGGCGACAAGTAACACCGCGTACGCGGCTTATTTTGCCGCGATTCGATTAATTTTTTTTTTTTTAACAAATCCTTTTCATTGCCGTCTATGGCCGAACGCCAATGCGGCAGGCGTACAGCGTTTCGGCGTGAGATGTGAACCATCTCATAGACAGCATATCGAGCGTCGGGCGTTTTGTCGCCAAGGTGTGAATGCAGCCTTAGTGAGCTTTTAAACTAGAGCAACCTTAAACTTAAAGGAGTTGTAAAGGAAAAATAATTTTTGCCTAAAATTAATGTCTGCAAGGTAGACAGACAGAATACTGTAATGATTCTGTTAAAAAAACGAGTAAATACCTATTAAATTTCTTCATCTATATCACGTCCGGCATTCTAGTTTCTGTTCTCTCATTCACTTCCTGGTTTGCGGCGCTCGTTCATGTAAGAACTACATTTCCCAGTATGCATTGCAGCACGCCCAGTAATTCACACCTCGCTGAAGTCTCTAACACGTAGAGAGCGTCCTGCCGCACAGATGTAGTTCCCAGGAAGGGGCGAGCACGTCACTGACCACCGCAGTAAAGCCTCCCTTCACGGTGGTGAGTAACAATCAGACAAGCAGAAAGTGAACAGAACAGAGAAGAAATAGAGCAACTTCTAAACAAAAACGAACAATGAGGAAGTGAAAAGAGGAATGTCTGCAGGTAAAGGATGCTTATTATGAAAAAAAAAAATTCCCTTTACAACCCCTTTAACCACTTGTCCACCGCCCACCGTCAAATGACGGCAGGCGGAGGACTCCAATATCCTGACTGCACGTCATATGACGTGCAGTCATTTGAATAGGGAATGTGCGCGCATCCCTATACTGTCGGTAGCGGCGTTTCACGGAGACACCGCTCGTTACCGACAGGGGTGAACAGCGACGCGGATGCGCTGTTAACCACGTGATCGGCCGTGATGAAGTCACGGCTGATCACGCATGGCAACACCCCCAAAGTGCATGGCGCGTGTGAGCGATCGCGCCACACGTGCCCGTCGGTGGCAGCGTGTTCCCGGGAACACTGCTCGTCACCGACAATGGTACACAGCCATTGGTCAGGGCTGTGTACCACGTGATCAGCTCTGATCACTAAGTGTAAACAAAGAGCTGTAACTAACTGTTACCAGCTCTTCTCCCCTCACACATCGTTTCCAGTGTTAGGAGAGAAGAGCTAGAAGCAGTGAGTTACAGTTCTGTGTTACTGTAGTGTCTGCACAAACACCACATCTGTCCCTTTGCCCCCCCCCCCCCAAATGTCACCAGTCACCCAATAGTCACCCATAAAGTGCACCTGTCACATAAATAGACTGCCATCAGCGGTGCAACTGTCACCCACCAGTGACCATACCCTGTCACCGTCACCCATCTGTGACCTGCCCTGTCACCCGTCACCCACCAGTGACCTGCCCTGTCACCCGTTTATGAAGAAAAAATACAAATTTGCTAAATTTTATGACAGAAACAAAGAAAAATGCAATTTTTTCACAAAATCTAGCGCAAAAAATAAAAAAACCCACGAGTGATTAAATACCACCAAAAGAAAGCTCTATTTGTGTGAAAAAAAGGACGCAATTTTTATTTGGGTACAGTGTTGCATGACTGAGTAATTGTCATTCAAAGTGTGAGAGCACCGAAAGCTGAAAATTGGTCTGGGTAAGAAGGGGGTTGCACTGTATTAAAGTGGTTAAAGACGTTTGAACTACTCTGAGATTTCTTTCAGCCACTGCGATGCTGTTTTGCAGTCTAATAGGTGAGAGAATTCAGAGTAGGGAGAGTCAAGTAGAAAGACTGAGGTGCAGATTGTGGCTTTTATTTTAATGCTAAAAATATCTATATAAACAGCTATTTATATCTAAATATAGTTGAACATTTTGAACAGGTTAAGCTGCCAAATGATTTACCATTTTTTGTAAAGTCAGTCTTTAGTCTCGAAATCCAGGCTTTCCTAAAGTGGTTGTAAACCCGAGAAAAAAAAAAAGAAAAACCTGCAAGACCACCTCTAAGGCCACATACACACGAGCAGACAGATTTGTTCAAATCGGTCGGACAGACCGATTTGAACAAATCTGTCTGCTGGGGACATATTGGTTTGATCGTGTACACACGATCAAACCAAAATCCCCGCCGGCAGACGGCGCGCTGACGTGACGGTGACGTTGACGCCGCCACGTCACCGCACCAGGAATGAAAACACTTTCGCGCATGCGGCGAAACCATTCGACGCGTGTGCGAGAAGACATGTCTGCTGGTTAGCGTACTAACCAGCAGACATGTCGGGCGGACGGGTTCCCAGCCGACAGATTTGAAAGCATGCTTTCAAATCTGTCTGCTGGCCAAATCCGTCGGCTCGCCCGTACACACGATCGAATCTGTCTGCTGGGACGGTCGGGCCGACCGTTTCCAGCAGACAGATTTGATCGTGTGTACGCGGCCTTACTCTAAACAGGTTACGTAAAATAATTAAATACAATTAAAGTGGATGTAAAGCCACTCTCATCCTTTCTAAACTACTGCCATGGTGCTGATCTATAAGGATATAGATCCCTCCTGCATGTCTCCTTACCTGTCAAATGTCTCCCCTCTGTCTGTTATGAGACCTGAAAAACTGCAGATTCTGTGGGTGGGTCTGTTGTCTGGAGCTCGGTGAGTGAAGTCGTGATGTCAGCAGACTTCCCGCCCTCCTCTACACTCCCCTTACACTAAATTCTCCTATGATCACTAACATCCAGTTAAAATCCAGAAACGTAACCACATGACTTCAGAAAAGGAGTGGGGGTGGGAATTAAAAAATAATGCCTGTCTCCAGGCTAGTGCATGAGATATGTAAATAACCTGTCACTCACAGCAGGGGGGAGGAACGGACAATAGTTTTCTCCTGTTTGTCCATTTATCTCACTGAAAAAAGAAAAGAGGATTGCTCAGAGCTGGATTAACTCTTTGTGGCAATACTGGGCACAGATGATAGGAAATCTTTTACTCTACATCGTGACAGCAAAAATAAAAAAAATTCAGGTTTCCATCCACTTTAAGAATAGCCTATGGAGATTTTTAAGTACCGAAGTTTGCCGTCATTCTATTTATGTGGCATAACATCATATTTCACATTGTAAAAAATAACTGGGCTAACTATAGTGGGTTTCTGTTTATTAATTTGTGAAAGTGATTTCTTTTTTTTTGAACATTTGAAAAATTCCTGCGCAAGTACCGTGTGACATAAAAAATTGCTTCTCTAGGGTCTCTGCTAAAAATAATGTTTGTGGGTTTTAAGTCATTTTCTAGCAAAATAAATAAATATATTTTTACATATATAAGAGAAATGCCAGAATTGGCCCAGGTGGCAAGTAGTTAAATGATAGTTTGTCTGTTCCCCATTCTGTAATTGGATTGTTGACAGACAGTTTTGTGTAAAGCAGTAGAACTTAGGGTGGATTTTAGGGTCACTGATAATAGGACAGATTCAAGTGTGGATGCCAGACCTCTGTCAATATATATTTCATCCTTTTATTTTAATCGTTACACAACTGGTTGATTACATTTTTTGCCTGGAGTTCTGCTTTAGGTAGAAAACCTCCTGGATAACCTAATACAGGGAGGAGTTGTCTACAGTAACCATTTGTCATCTACTATACATGGATTGGATACATGCTGAATTCTTATTCCCATGACTACTGCACCCACTTGGCAAACCATTTTTTCCCCCCAAACTTGTAATAATCTTCTGATATCATCATGCCTTATATGTCTATTCTTTCTTATGCAAAATAAAAATTCTTAAAACATTTTAAATTAATCTTCTGACTTCTTCTGTGTTGCTTCAGTGACTGGTGCCAGTTTCTTTGTCTTCAGTGGAGCCCTGAAGCCTTCATCTGGGTTCCTAGCCAAGTCCAGCATTGTAGAAGGTAAGTGCTTTCAATGCGATAATGAAACGTGACTAAAATACTTTACAGTGTGTACATTTCCACCAACAGCCAGAGCTCATTGACGCCATGCCAGCTTCTAGAGAGGACCAATGGCTTCCTGAATTATTGCAATCCCCCCCCCCTTCTTTACAACGCTTTTTAAACTGAATTTCGGCTCAAACTGGACCTATATTCAGCGTTCACTTTAAGCAAAGATATATAGAAAGCAATAGAAGTGCTGAATGCCTTGTATTTCTGGACAATAATGTTGTCCATGGCTCCCTCTTGTGACAGTTATACAGTCAAAAGTTTTAGCATTTAGTATGTGATCCCTGCCAAAAGATCAGGATTTTAACCTCCCTGGCGGTACAATTATGTCAGATTTTTGATGCTGAAAGCGGTATAATGTTTGGCATGGAAATTTGGCGTTTTATATTGTAGACCTGTAATTCGTAGAAATAACACACTTAAATCTGTCCAAACAAGAGTCTAGTAGACATCCCGGGTATGATAAAACCACTTTTGACATAAACAGACACTTTTTGATTGCTATGGACAATCTTCAGTTTTAAGGCAGAAAGAACAGTTTTTTAAATATAAAACTGCAAGCAGGACACTGGACAGAACACTAGGGACAAAGGGGATGTGTAATTATTTGATACAGTACTGTAATCTGTAAGATTACAATATACTGTATCTATACTGTGTTTTTACTTTTTTGAATTTTGCGCCGAACACACCCCCATGCGTTGTGCCGCACGGCGGCACTCGGCAGTCACCAGTGTGTGAATCGAGCGAGATAACAGCTCGCACACACAGCAAGGACACATCGCAGGATCCAGGGACAAGGTAAGTAACTTCCCCTGTATCCTGAGTCTGGCTCGGGGTTACCGCTTTTGGTATGTAAAATTCACCCCGAGCCCCACTCGGGAATACCGCCAGGCAGGTTAATCTAGATATTGGATCACATGACAATCATAGAAGGGAGCCCTGAACTGCAATTTATTTTAAGAAAGGTATAAGGCCCCTTTGATGCAGTATTTGTGTTTAAACGGGGAACTTTGCAATCATGGATTGCAGGAAAGCAATTCCCCAGACAGTGTTGACAGGGCAATTGCTCCTGCCGATCAATCATCTTGGAGTACATTCACCCTGCCCATACATGGTTCGAATCTCAGCCGAACTGAACCGGCCGAGGTTTGAACAGTCAACGGCTGGCTTTTAGCTCTTTCCACATTTCTTTGCACCTTTTTCATGTTAATATGCATTGAGCTAAAGCAGACTGCTTACTTTGAGTGGGCTTTTAATAAGCCTCAATGCACTTAAAAAATTTACCTGCACTTTAAGACCAATGCAGTACCCCACAAGCTATAGTACGTTTACACCTGTGTGTTGTGGTACATTGAAGCTGGAGGGCATTTGTTTATACTGACATGTGCGTTGGATTGTCATTCAAAATAAACTGAATAGTCAGGTTAGAAAACCAAACCTTACTTTTGTTTTTCCCTAATAGCCTGCTTGCTCTCCTCTTCCCTCGCGCAAATCTCTTAGGTTAGCAGAGCTGAACTTGCAATTTTTTGTAGTGTTTGGAAGATTTACTATCCATTAATGTCTGTGTTCCTTCCTGCTGCTTTAAAAGAGCGGTAGATTGAGGCGGGGAGATGATTGCATGCATGGAATTGCTTGATATCGGGGGAAATTTGAGTCAAGGTAGAATATTGTACTTGATAGATGCTGGACTGCACAGCTATGTTCTCTTTATGATGTATACCAACTGGCCAAAGGTTTGTGAAAATCTGACCATACTACTGCTTGTTTTAAAACTGTGGGCATTAATATGGAGATGCTCCCCCTCCCCTGCCCCCCTTGTTGTGGCTTTAGCAGCCTGTTGTGTTCTGGGAAAGGCTCTCCACAAGATTATGGAGTTTGTCTGTTAGAATTAATCTAATTAGCCAAAAAGAACAATTTTAAGATAAGGTCCAAATGTTGGTAAAAAAAAAAAAAAGACCTGGCTAGTAGTCTGTTCAATTTCTTCACAAAAAGATGTCCAGTAGGTAACAACAAAACCTGGGGAATGTCCAGGGAAAAACCAAGCC
This sequence comes from Rana kukunoris, assembly GCA_029574335.1. Taxonomy (NCBI): domain Eukaryota; kingdom Metazoa; phylum Chordata; class Amphibia; order Anura; family Ranidae; genus Rana; species Rana kukunoris. Next base: position 185,518,092 of record CM056055.1, on the reverse strand, counting down.
TACTTACTGACCAGCTTGCAGAACAGCCAATTAAAGGATCATTAAAGGATTATTTTTTTTAGCTAAATAGCTTTCTCTACCTTACTGCAGTCCTGGTTTCATGTCCTCATTGTTAGTTTTTTCTTTGAAGTTGCTGTAATTCTGCTCTGATCTCCACACTTCCTGCTTGTCTGGCTCCTTATGAAAAATCTCATGGCAGCTTTTCACTGTGGTCCAAGCTGTCATTACTGTGTGTCTAAAACTCCTCAGAACCAATCAGATTCATTTTAAAAACAAAACACTGTCCTGTATTTGTTTGTTTTTTGTTCTGTGTGTCTCTCTACTTGACATGAAACCAGTTTAAAAATGAAACTAAACGGCAGGCACATTATATGATTGATTTTTATCTATTTTTAATCATTTTTAAAAGGAATCCGTTAACTTTTATGTCTCTATACCCTGTAAACAGTAATTTCAGCAAAATAATGTTTTTCCTTTAGTGACCCTTTAACCTGTCTAACAGTATGCGTTAAAAACATGGGTTTTGTCCTCACGCATTTGCAAACGCATGCGTGAGCCACGCCAAGGCACCCTGTAATCTGTGGTCCTAACACTGAACAATGAGTGGTCCCCACAATGGAGGCACATGCATTCTAATGGATAGATGAGGGCAGGTGGACTTAAGGGGAGCCACCTCTCCTTAAAGGTGCAGGAGCACACCAAACACCCAGCATGTAGCACAATGGCTGTGGACATGTTTTTGTTTCAGATGTCCAGTAGGTTTGAGGTCAGGGCTCTGTGCAGGTCCACTTAAACTCCTCCATGCCCAACTCCTCACACGATCATGCTGTTGCATCAAAGAGCCTTTTCCAAACTGTTACCACAAGGTTGGACATATGAACTTTCTCTGCCGGAGTGCCCACTATCAGGTGGCAAATGTTTATGTTAAAAGCATATTCTGAGAAGTACTTTTTTTTTTTTTTTGTCTTTATTTGGAAATCATGCCTTCTCGTGGGTTCCTCTACTCATCCTTGTAATCTGGTGGGTCAGATGGGGTGATGGTCCAGATCACAGCAGAAAGCATGGATGCCCTGAGACAAGCATTGCGGGAAATGAAGGATTACACCATCACATGCGGGAAGGCAGATGCCGAGGAGAACCAGGAACATGTCTACGTGCAGTGGGTGGAGGATGACAAGAACTTCAATAAAGGGTAAACTTGCATTTAAAAATAAGCTTCAGGAGTTAAACTGTCTTAAAAAAAAAATTCTTGTCCTTTGCAATAAAACATTTTTATGTGGGGTGAATTTGCAAATCATTTTTTTTCACGAGCCTTAAATTTGTTTTCCTCTTTCCGTTTTTCAACACACAATTATATTTTAAATTTGAGGCACAGAGCCAAGAGTAAAAACTCCACTTGCAGTTCTCCCTTTAGTTTAACCACTTGAGGCCCGCGCTACCGTCGGATGACGGCAACAGCGCGGGCCTGAATATCCAACATGCCGTCATTTGACGGCATGTCATTCTGGCTTTCCCAGCGCGCGCTGTACAGCGCGCTGCGGGGAAGCCCTGTGTTGTCCGTGTCCCTTGGACACGGCCAATCACAGATCGCAGCAAACGGCCAATCAGAGCGGCCGTTTGTGAGATGATCTCTCATAGATCATCTCTCATTGCCGGCTCACACAGAGACAATGTCCTGTCTCTGGAAGGGAGGAGCCCGATCTGTGTTCCTTCCTACATAGGGACACAGATCGGTCACCCCCCCAGTCACCCCCCCTCCCCCTACAGTTAGAACACACCTAGCATACACATTTAACCCCTTCCTCACCCCCTAGTGTTAACCCCTTCAATGCCAGTCACATTTATACTGTAATTAGTGCATATTTATAGCACTGATCGCAGAATAAATGTGAATGGCGCCAAAAATGTGTCAAAAGTGTCCGATGTGTCCGCTATAACGTCGCAGTACCAATAAAAATCGCAGATCGCCGCCATTTCTAGTAAAAAAAATAAATAATAAAAAATAATAATTCTCTCCCCTATTTTGTAAGCGCTATAACTTTTGCGCAAACCAGTCGCTTATTGCGATTTTTTTTATTTTTTTTACCAAAAATATGTAGAAGAATACGTATCGCCCTAAACTGAGAAAAAAAAATGTGTTTTTTTTTTAATTGGGATATTTATTATAGCAACAAGTAAAAAATATTGTATTTTTCTTCAAAATTGTCGCTCTTTTTTGTTTATAGCACAAAAAATAAAAATCGCACAGGCGATCAAATACCACCAAAAGAAAGCTCTACTTGTGGGGAAAAAAGGACGTAAATTTTGTTTGGGAGCCACGTCGCACGACCGCGCAATTGTCAGTTAAAGCAACGCAGTGCCGGAAGCTGAAATTTTACCTGGGCAGGAGGGGGGTGTAAGTGCCCAGTAAGCAAGTGGTTAAGACTTGTATACAGACCATGCTCTATTAGATTTTTTTATTTTGTTTTTACAGAGTTATCAGCCCTATTGATGGGAAATCTTTGGAATCTGTCACCAGCGTCAAAATATCCCACGGCTCAGAGTATAAAGCAAATGGGAAGATTATTCGCTGGATAGAGGTAGGAATTATCACACGCTGGGGTGAAGCAGACCCTGGTTCTCCATTATTAAGTCAAGTTTGTTATATTCTAACATAAAATGTAAAATGAAGGTGGAATTTTGATGCCATGAATGACAATAGCTTACCTCTTCGCCCAGTCATCTACAAGGGTTTGGAGTCTTGATTGCCCGGGATAACCTTCTGCACATGTGCATGGGATTTGCATCATCCCAACACAAAAATATGCTTAAACCGTACATTGAGCCGCTCATGTGTAGGTCAGTGTACACTTTGAAATACAAATGCTCACAAACTTGTAAGCGTTAACTGCAGAATGTTCATCTATTGTTTGATGATGAGGAGTTTTCAGTTCCCTGGCTGTACTAAACGACAAATACAGCACTTTGCATAAATGAGTACACCCCAACAGATTTGTCAGAAAATCTTTACTTTCCTTTCAGAATCAACATTTTCTATGGGGCACTATACTACAAAATACTCACTGCGGGCTATTAATTGCAACTAAGATTTGTTAATTTGCACACACAAAAAAGTATTTTTTCTAACAAATGCATTCAAGACCATGTTGCAAAAAATGAAAACACCCCAATGAAAGTCTAAGAGCCCTTTCACACGGGGCGGATCGTAATGATCCGCCTCAGTGTGTCCGCTTTAGCTCAGCAGGGATCCTCCGTAAAATCCCCGCTGAGCCGTCGGCTGTCTTTCCTCCGCACTCCCCTATGGGGGGATTGGATGAACACGGACCGTGTGTCCGTATTCATCCGATCCGATCCGCCAGACGGAAGAAAAATAGGATTTTCTTCCGTCCGAAAAATCGGATCATTGCGGAAGCGGACAATTGCGGGTGTCGGCGGATGGTCATCTGCCGACACCCGCAATCACATAGGGACCAATGTATGTCCCGTTTTCATCCGCAAACGGATGGATGAAAATGCGGACATACGGTCTGTACGTGTGAAAGGGCCCTTAGGAGCAAAGCTAAATTTTAGACAACAAAATTGTAACGAGCAAGAATTCAACTACAGGGGAGTCAATTATTCATTAAACAGGTGTCCAGCAGACAGTTGATTATTAAAGGATGTTACTTAACAAAGAAAACCCCTTCCCATTTCATGCTGTCATCAATGGCACCACATGGAAGAGAAATGTCACAAGACCTGAGAAACAAAATAATTTATTTATACAAAAAAGGTGAAGGCTACAAGAAGATCAGCAAATCTTTACTTGTCAGTCAGAATACTGTAGCAAAGTGATACAAAAATGTAACAAAGATGGAACTGCAACCATCTCACAGAGACATCCAGGCCGTCCACAGAAGTTAACACCTCAACAGGAGCTTCTTCTGATTAGAAGCCATGCAAGTTAACTGCAGTTAGATAAAGAAGTAGAAAGCCAAACTGGGGTTATTGTTTCCCCGTGACACAATATGGTGTACACTGCAGAGGAATGGCATGTATGGGTCGCAGCCACAAAGGAGGCTTCTCCTTAAGTCCATGCACGAAAAACAGGGCTCATGCTGAAAAATAAGACTACTACTGGGACTCTGGAGTGATGAGACCAAGATAAACATTTTTGGAACTGATGGCTTCAAAGGTGAGGAGTACAAAGAAAAATGCATTGTGCCTACATTGAAACATGGTGGTGGCAGTGTCCTTCTGTGGGGCTGCATTTTTATAGATGGTATCATGAATTCACAGATGTACTGTTCTGTATTGAAAGAGAAGATGCTACTTGATCATTGTGTACTTTTTCAACATGACAATGTTCCAAAACACACATCTAAGACCACTGTTGCATTTCTGAAAAAGAACAGAGTGAAAGTGATTTCAGTGGCCAAGTACGTGTCCTGATCAAAACTCAATCAAACACCTAATGGGAATTCTAAAGAGACAAGTTTAACATCACTCTCCAGCATCTAGGCTTTAAAAACAGTCATTCTTGAATGGGAAAAGATAGATGTTGCAATATGTCGCCAACTTGTTCATTCCATGCCTAGAAGAATTGGTGCTATCCTTACAAATCATGGAGGTCATACAAAATACTAGATGTAGTAGTTTTTGCTGTGGGGTGTATTTTTGCATCAACTAATTTGAGTAAAACTGAAGATCTTGTAATCAAAGTTACATTATTAACCCTACTTTCATGTAATGAGCTAAACAAATGTTCTCTAAAACTCAATTTTGTCAAAATTTTGGAAATTGTTCTTGTGTTTATTGAGATTTAATTAAAATGTTACTTTACAAAAGTGGTGTATTCATTTATGCTGAGCACTGTATGTCACTATATAGTAAGGCTATAGCAGGTTTATTCCCCTAGCCTCTTTGCTTACACTTCACTTTCAAACAAAATCAAGAGTGAAAAAATACTTTTCCTTCTGCTTTGCGGTGCTGGCCCAGTGACCAATACTGGGAAATAAACTCCTTATACCTTTATTATCAATATTGCTCAGTGGCAGGTGATATAAAGTTAGCGGTAAAGGGTTATTGGTCTGCCGTAAGCAAAGCGTTCTTTTGAAGAAGTGATATTATTTTTCTGATATTATCTTTAGCATTGGTTCCTCATGCTTTTGTGTTTTTATTTTTTTTATTAGGTATTTTTCCTGGAAAGTGAGGAGCAACAGAGCGGCCTTAGTGACCCTGCTGACCATAGCAGATTAACAGAGAATGTGGCCAAAGCCTTTTGTCTGGCACTATGTCCACATTTGAAACTCCTTAAAGAAGATGGAATGACGAGACTGGGACTGCGGGTCACTCTGGACTCTGATCAGGTGACATTTCTTTTGTTCTTTGCAAATGTGTAAAAAGCTAAAGTCCAGGCTTATATAGAGGCTACTTCATTTTCCAATCACAAGCTGGGGGCAGGGAGGTGAATTGGCTCTCTTTTTCATCTATTGAATTGCACAGGAAATATTAAACCTTTGGTTAACACGCCCACCTACAGGAGGATTGGACACTTGCAAAAAAAACTGTAGACTTGTCGAGGGTATAATCCCTTGTACTACCAGCATGCCTGGCACTGGGTTCCACGTAGGATGCAAACGAGTTTCGTTCCCTTTCCTCTCCTCATTTCCTCTCTTGAAACCTTCCTATGTCTCCTCATAGACTTGGCAGATCTACATCAGGCTCTCTTGGGCCTTCTAGAACAAGGTGTAATATCTTATGTCCCTCTTGTAGAACAGTTGCAGGAGGTTTGCTCCAACCTGTTCACTCTCCCAAAACAAAAATAGAGCATTCACCTTTAAATGTCCATATTTAAGTTCACAAAACCCAGATGAAATCAACCAGATCTGTCTTTCCCTCCCTTCATCAGAGAGACTTTTTGGCTTTTGTGGACATCAAGAATGCCTACTTACATGTCCCCATTTTCCAGCACACCAGTGTTTTTCTGAGGTCTGCTATAGGTCCATTGCACTGTCATTTTTTGTGGCCCTGCAATTCAACCCATCTTGGGCACCTTGAGGGTTTACTAAGGTGTCAAGTCCAGTTTTGGCCTTGTTGCTCTTGCGGCATCCCTATTGTGCGATACTTCAATGATCACCTGTTGTGAGAACACTCAGTGAGCGCTTTGTCAGGCAACATATCTCTCACTGTTCAGATATTACAGTGGTTTGGGTCAATCCTGAACCTCCAGAAATCAGTGCTGGAACCAACTCATTGCTTGAAGTATCGGGTCTTATCCCAGACATGTCTTAGGCTAGAGTGGAGTGTTTCTTCTCCAGAAGAAGCTTCAGACTCTCCCGTCTTAGGTTCAAACACTTCAATCCAGAAGCTATCTGACTCTCTACTTCAGCATGAGAATCTTTTGCCTTGTACACACGATCAGTTTTCCCGGCGGTAAAAAGAACCTGCTCGGTAGCTTTTTCACCCTACACACAGCTGGGTTTCCCGACAGAAAAACTGCCATGAGAGCTTTGGAGGGGAAACCCGGCCGTGTGTATGCTCCACCACAGGTTTTCCCCATAGGGAAACTGCTGGGTTAAAAAAGGCCGGGAATCGCGGTGGGAAAAAAGAGAATATGTTCTCTTTTTTCCTGCCGGGATTCCCATTGGTTTTCCTGTCGGGAAAACTGCGATGGAGCATACACACGCCTGGGATTCCCAGGAAAACCAGTCGTGTGTACGAGGCATTTGACCTGTTTCCAAACAGGGTTCAGCTTATATAAGAACCGTGAGCTTTGCCAAATCATTTGCAGAGCTTTCAGCAAGTTTTTTTGTAGTTTTTAAAGTACCATTCTGCTCCAGTTTGTAAAGCTTGAATACAGATCTCTCCAAATCTGCTGTGCCAAGGATCGAATTGCCACCCTACTTATTAGTCGCTGGCTTTAACAGCGTAGCTGTTAAAACTCAGGTTCTAAGGAGCAGGGCTGTCTAAATCTGTTTCTTACAATTCTAAAGGCTAGGAAGCTCACTTCTAGGGTTTGTTATCAGACATCTGAGGCATAATTTACTTGATGTGAGGATAGGGGCTTTCATCAGGACCTTCTTCATGGGACAGATTCTCTCCTTCCTTCAGTTGGGTGGCCAGCATTTGGGTCTCGGCACCATTAGTCTCAAGTCTCTGCTATTTCCATTATGTTTTAGAGACCACTGACCTCTCACTCCTTTGTTAAAACCTTTTGTTCAGAGGGTCTCCTATTTTGGTTTCCCCCATCAGTAACCCTTTGATTTGGTTGGTTCTGTATCTGGTTCTCGCTAACCTTTAGAAGTCACTGGTTGATTCTATTGGAAACTCTTTGGTCTTTGCATAGGGGCAAGGTGTTGTTGAAGCCCAGGACTTCCTTCTTTCCTACGAAAGTCTGTCTTTCACCTTATTAACAAGTACATTGCATTTTTGATCATTCTTTCTGTATTGTTTTGCTACAAAACTAAGGCACACTTGTAGTAGAGTCATACCCTGGGCTTGCCTATAGTTTGCTAGTGTACTGTCGTCCTTTTAGGTGGTAGTATAACTGAAAGGTTTAAAACTTCCTTTGTCCCTCAGTGGACTCCAATGGATTTTAGGGTGAGTACAAAAATCAATGGGGCAGATTCACAGAGAATTAGATTCTCGTAGAGTATCAGAAATACACTACGCTGCCGTTTTTTACCTGGCTCTACGTGGAATCCAGGTAGATTTTGTCCAGTAAACGACGGCGGCGTAGTGCATTTCTCCCGTCGCAATCCATCTGCGCGAGTAGGGGGCGTGAAGCATTTAAAATAGGCGCGTTCCTGCGGCGATTGAACTGCGCATGCTCCGTTCGCAAATTTTCCGCCGTGCATTGCGCGAAAACACGTCGTCACGTCGTAGTAGCGTCGTTTACGTACATTCCTATTCCCGAACGAGTTACGTTAAAAAAATAAAAATATTTTCAAATCGACGCGGGAACGACGACCATACTTTACATGGGTTACGCACTGTTAGACCAGCAAAAAGCTCCTCTAACATTACGTAGCCAAAAAATGACGTAGGCGATTGCGAGGGACACTCGTACCTTCGTGGATTGCCGTAAAAAGTCATTTGCATATCCCGACGCATGAAAACGACGCGAACTCCTCCCAGCGGCCGCAAAAATATCGCAGTGTAGATCCGAAGGCTTACGAGGACGTAAGCCTCTCGGATCGAAGCCCGAAGCCGCCGTATCATGGTTTGAGGATTTAAACTAGTGATACGGCGCGCGGAATTTGAAATTACTCCTGTCTAACACCAGTTAGACAGGCGTAATTGCTCTGTGAATCTGGGCCAATGTTTTTGCTCTTCAGCTTGTCACTGACCCTTTTATGAGACTACAGCAAGGACAGATCTTGTATGCTCTTGATTTGTACACAGCTTGCTGTCTTGCAGGACTAGATTGACAGAAATGAAAATCCTTTGGTACATGAGACCATTTCTATATATGCAATTGATCTTCTTTGTATTTAAAGGTAGCAGAAAATGCACTGCTATTTTTCAGGAGGAATTTAATATAAAATGTATATTTTTCTGGGTACCGCTTAGATGCAATTAACATTTCTAATTCAGTCCCAGTATAAGTATCTTGTATTTTGGTTTGGCTGATTGTTGACCTCAAGAATGAACTAATAAAAGAACCGTGCAGTGGAATTCAGGTCTTAATTTTTTGTTTTACAGGTTGGATACCAAGCAGGAAGCAACGGTCAACCTCTACCTGCTCGCTACACCCATGACTTGGACAGTGCCTTGGTGCCAGTGATTCATGGGGGCACATGCCAGCTGAGTGAGGGCCCAGTAACCATGGAACTCATTTTTTATATCTTGGAGAATATCTCATAGGGATGGAACAAGCATCTCCTCACAAGCTGTCGCCAGCTGAAACATTTGCACTTTAATCATGGAAGATTCATCTTTTTTTTGCTAATACTTGTACTAGGTCAGAATGCAAGGGGTGAACAGCAGAACGCTTTAAATCTTCTATGCATAGCCAATGGAAGGTGCCAGACTGCTGATTGGCACTGCATTTCCAAGCCCAGAGATTTTACAAACGCTTGAAGGCGATCTTGGATGAGGCAAAAGGGAGGAGAGAAAAACTCTTGTAGGTGCAAAAGAGACAAAGAAAATCCTAATTACAATCAGGAATCTCACGTTGACCTCATTGCAACCATTGCTGCAAACTCTTTTGCTTGTGTTTATGTTTTACTTGTTCACCTTACTCAAGTTTACACTGTCAAGACCAGCCTGAACCATTTGTCCTGTTTGGTTTGTAACCCCCACGTACAATGCATGGCTAGGAGACACAGCCTGTAACATCAATCTCATAAACCAGCCTGAGCGCATGAAACCAGCTGCCAATTGCCAGGCTGAGTCTTCGCTTGCAGCTCCAGCAATATCTTTCTTTTATTTTGTACAATTCAAGAGTACAAGATCTGTCCTTGCTGTAGTCTCATAAAAGTATCAGCTTTATCCATCAGCCTACATAGTGGGGGGGAGGACGCTGTTACATACAAGAAGCAACTCTGAAAATCATTATGCGTTAAGCAATGTCAGAACTCGTCCAGCCGTTGCTACTGGCGGAAGGTAACACGTTACTGTTTACACACTACATGTTTGTCTTCAAGACCGCGTACTGCAGTCTACAATTCACCTGAGCATTATGCTGTCGTTTGCAGCATTTGTAACAACGGAAATGCTATCAGTTTTACTGTGTGTGCCCAATCCGGCTCCCACCTTTTGGCTCAGGTCAGGTGCCAGTTGGTTGGGCCTGACTGCCGTCTACTGTGGGTCCTGGAAGATGTTTACACAGAACTGTGTTTGACACGATACACAACATACAACTCTTCCAGAGTGACCATTATTTAACGCTAAGTAATACTACTTCAGTTTTCTTTTTAATTTATTTATGTTAATTCATTGTGATACCATTTTGTTTTTGCACTTTTTTTTTGGTATATTTTTATTTCTGTTAGGCTTCAAACAAACATGTTCAGCGTCCAGATGTTGGGTCTATCCCTATTTGCCGTTTCTTAAGGATCTCATATGGTGGGGGAATGAGGAAGGGTACCACCAGGTAGTGATTTATACTACAGGCCTTTTTGTTGTTGTTCTAGCTCCCTCCTTCAATTTTATTCCAAGGCAAATACTGACAGTGGCCTATAGGGAGGCACCCACATTGCATTGTGGCTTGGAGGAAGGGCATGCCTTAGATCAGCGGTCTCAAACCGGTGGCCCTGCAGCTGTTGCAAAACTACAAGTCCCATCATGTCTCTGCTTCTGGGTGTCATGCTTGTACCTGTCAGCCTTGCAATGCCTCATGGGACTTGTAGTTTTGCAACAGCTGGAGGGCCTCCAGTTTGTGACCCCTGCCTTATGCCTCGTTTCCACTGAGCGGATCGTTTCGGTACGGTTCGCTATTTTGGGTGTTTCTATTATGAAAGCGTGCCATAAAAGCGAGCGTAACGCACCAGCAAGGGTCCTGCTTCTCATGTGAGTCCAGAGAAAGTGGAACGGTTCCATTAGGGCGGACCTACAAATACATCTCACTGATTGGTGGACCCGCTAGGAATTTTTTCTAAACCCTGAATGGTCCCTGACGGTCCGATTTGCAGTGGAAACGCTCACGCGAATAGATCGGTCCCATTCTAAACGCTCCAAATTTACTGACCTGAACCGATCCGTGCAGTGGAAACAAGGCATTAGATACTCCGTACTGGACTGGCTTTATTTGCTTAATGCCTTTTCTACTTGCTTTCAAGTGTATCTAAAGCCAAAACGTTTTTGTTTAGTTTTGCATAACATAGGGAAGGTTTGACGCCCCTGGCATTCTTTTATTGTGGTCGGTGTCCCCACTGGGGAGATTCATCCTCTCTATTTTTCCTTTTAACCATTGTAGCGGGGACTAAAGAGGTAGAAATCTTCCAATTAGGGAAACTTGTTGCTGTTACAACAGAAGTTTTTCATTTGGGAGAGATTTTTCTTTACTTCCTGTTGTGTCTAGGAGACAGGAACTGAAATCAACCAGTGGGAAACGGCTAAAAAAAACTGAAGGCATTTAACAATTCGCTGTTCTTCCAAATCTAAAAACAGTATTGGCTTTTTATATATATTTCAAGTTTGGCGCTCTTAGGAGTAGGGTAAGTAGGGTGCTGCCATCCCTATTTTAAAAAGTCAATGAATATCGAGCTGCGGTAGTGCCGGCTCTGAATATCGAGCTGCGGTAGTGCCGGCTCTGAATATTGAGCTGCAGTAGTGCCGGCTCTGAATATTGCACATTTTCTTAACAGCAGCTGGAAGAACTTTTTAGTGGAAAGGGGTAGGGGAGAGCTTGTTGCTTGGTCAAACCAAATTGTGTGTAAAGGATAGTTTATAACCCACAGAATCAGGACAGTGTTTAAGACTTTATTAGGGGCCAACATTTTATGGAAAATGCTATTTGTGTTTGGATGCAGTATTGGGAGGGAAACAAGTACAGTATGGGTACGCAGTAGGGGGGGGGGGGAGAAAAAAGTACAGTCTTATAAATGGTGTTTCCTATGTATCACGACTGTTAGAAGGCCAAATGGACTAGTCTATGGTTTTGTGCTAACAGGAGGTTTCCTCTGTGTAGTGACCAGTTGAGGTCATCTGGGGAATAGGATTGTAGCTCAAACGCTAATTCTGTGCAAACATAGATTTTATGGCTTATAATTATTGGAAGGCGTGATGCATTTAAATCTGGGGAGAGTGCATATGGATTGAAGAGGTGGGCCACGCAATTCCCCCAGACAGGAAAACCTTTCCAATACGGCTATGTATCATGTTTATGCACTTAACGTCATAGTAGGACTTATTCTACTGGCTGTCTATCTTGGTTTCCTAAGGTCTGTGCTGTGAAACGGCAGAAACTCCTCTATAAAGGGACATTTTAATGAATAGTTTGCGTTATATTCATGTTTACCATAAAGTCATTTTTTAAATCTGAATTTTACATTAAAACTTCCACTTTTATATGTTTGCTTTTGTTTTCAATATGAAAATTTTTAGGTTGGCCACCAGAGGATGCCCTTATTGGCTCAGTGCAATTACTTTGCTTGCTTCTAAACAGTGCATCAATGTGAAAGCAGCCTTAAGCCCCTTTCACATGGTCATTCTGACCCAATTGGACCCTCCATTCACCTCTAAGGAGTGGCAGATATAAATGGACTTGAGTGGGCTCTATAGAGTAGAGTGGGCTGCCGTCCACCGCTCCGCTCATTATGGCCCACGACTGTTTACCAAGTTGCTTAAGTGGTCCCCGCTCTTCAAAAGGTTGGGCACCCCTGGTTTACGCCAATCTATTCCCATGTACTATATTTTCATTTAAAAAAGTAAAACACTTTCCCTTGAAAGTCATTTGGTTATTTACAGAAGTGAGTGCAGATGGATACATTTAATACCAAATCTTGAAGAATTAATTTTCTAAGGTTATTGTAATGGGCCGATTTTAAGTGTATTTCAGGTAACAAAATCAGTCACTGAACTCCTAATATCAAGGGGACATTGGTTTGTCTTAGGCCTGGTTTATACCATGGTGGAGAGACGTCCGCTTAGACACCTTTCACATTTGTACGACTTCAAAGTCGTGCGATTTTGCGGCCATGATTTTACCGCAATTTTGCCGCGATTCGCGGCCGCGATTTCAATGCAAGGACTACTTTGAAGTCGGCACTACTTAAAATCGTGCCTGTATGAATGGTAGTCATTGAAAATAATGAAGAATGACTTGTCATACGATTTAGCAGTCCAAAATCGTGGGACAAGAACACATTACAGTAGTACAGGAATTTAAAACCGTAATAGAGACAACCTTGGCAAAATGTTTATTTTGAATAGGATAATCAGGATCTTAAACAATCGGGATCATCATTTTCCATGGGACCAATCCCTGTTAGATGTTTACACACTGTTTAATCACAAAACGAGTGGATGACACCAGTGTGAACACTTTTTTCAAGGACTTTGTCTATTTCAGCGGTTTCCGGAGTTAAGTGGAAAGGATCAGTTGCTGTAAATGCTGCCCCACCAGTCCAAGTGTAAAACAGAACGTGACATGGAGATTGCACAGGCCCCCTGGAGCAGGTCAGCAATCCCAGATGACGATCGACAGGTTGCTGACCCCTAGCATGCACTTCCCTATACCTTTTTTTTATTTTTTATTAATTACTCTTATTAGGTTTGAAGTCAAAGGCCACATCAGACGGCTCCGTGGGCCACGGGTTGAGCATCCCTGATCTAGCCCCTTTCCTCCCAGCCTAACTGTCCCTGGCTTGCCATTTTCATTCTTTGGCTTATATTTCTTTCAGTTATGGAGGCATCACATTCACATCACGTAAGCATTACCTTGGACAGGCCCTATGCAAATATAGTCTGTCTAGGAAAACCCACTTCTTCAGACTGACATTCATTTTTCGAGGCATTTTGATACTGTATAATCCCACTGCTTGTATCAGGACAGAGGGCTCTTAAAGGGTCACTAAAGGGAAAAAACATTTTGGGCTGAAATTACTGTTTACAGGGTATAGAGACATAAAAATTAACTGATTCCTTTTAAAAATGATTAAAAATAGATAAAAATCAATTATATAATCAACCTACAGTTCTAGTTTCGTTTTTGCTTTTATTTCCTGTCTCTCTGATGTACAGAGCCAGAGACCCAATAGAGGGCAGTGATGGTTTGTCTAAAACCCCTCAGCACCAACCCAGTTTCAGTTTACACACAGTAATCACACCTCCTTGATTAGTGACCACAGTGAGAAAGCTCTCAGTACTGTGGTTATCAGGAAACAGACTACCAGGAAGTGTGGAGATCAGAGAAGAATTACAGCAACATCAAAGCAAAAAAATGAACAATGAGGACATGAAAACAGCACTGCAGCAAGGTAAAGGAAGCTATTTAGCTAAAAAAATGTTTTCCTTTAGTGACCCTTTAATTCAAGCACTGAGGCAGAATGCTGTAATATTTTAAAGTTGATATATACAGAACACTGCTGGTCCTTCCCCAGGGCCACCTTAAAGGCATCATGGGCTCCTGGGCAACTTAATGCACTGGCGTCTCTGCCAGCCTGTCCCAATTTATGTACTTTCTCACAAGAATTAAAGTATAAATAATTGATAGAAATATATATTTATTAGTACTTTCAATAAAATAGATTTTAAACAAAAAGAAAACATGCCATAAATCAAAGCCTAATAAACACAAAGGGCACAGAACAGGGGGAGGTAGAGGGGAACAATACTGGGATCAGGAGGGCCCAGTAGTACAGGTTTTGGGATGCTCTTCAGGAAACGGCCATCCTAGGACAGCTTAGTAAAAAGCACGATTGTCCTTTCAGGGGGCGGGGGGACAGGATATCCGTCTCTCCCGGGTATCCTATTCCACTTCTGGGAGGCTCAGCCGCAGGTATTGATGTCCCCACCTGGGCTCCTTCGGGCCAGTAGCAAAAAAAAACGTAGCTGCTGGCTTTTAATTTTTGCAGTGGTGGGCAGATCTCCACTTTAAGATATACCTGCTTTTTCTGTATGGACTATGCCACCATTTTATTGTCTAAGACCCTTTTCACACTGAGGAGTTTTTCAGGCGTTTTAGCACTAAAAATAGCGCCTAAATACCGCCTGAAAAACTTCTGCCCTGCTTTCACACTGAGGCGATGCGCTGGCCGGACTGCTCCAAAAGTCCTGCTAGCAGCATCTTTGGAGCGGTGAGAGGAGCGGTGTGTTTACACCTCCTCCACTTAGAAAACAATGGGACACCGCTGCTATACACCCGGCAATGCGCCTCTGTAATTCCGAAGGTATAGCGCCGCTAAAAATAGCAGCGCTATACCGCCACCGCACCTCCCGCCCCAGTGTGAAAGGGGCCTTAACCAGAATTTAATTCACAAATTTCTGTTGGAATTGATGTCCCAAGACTGGTTAGCTAGTTGGTGCCCGAGTTCGTATTTCCTTGTTGGTCTGATTGATAGAGAGTGGAATTTTTGCAGCCTAAAGCAACCAGTGAGTCGGAGCGTTGAAAACTTTCAGCAGATCTTTTCACCATCCATCTTCCCATAACATTATATGGGGATTTAAGCTGAATAATAATAATTAATCTATTTTAGACATGTTATTTACATGTAAAAGGGTTCCCTTGTGTAGACATCCAAAAGCCCTGAAATTGCTGCCGGGCACTGCGGTCTCAGATGTGATATCAGCAGCTCCCAGCAGACTTGGAGCTCTCACACGAGTCACTCTGTAGTATTTCCTTGCCTCCTTCTTTGACAGCTACTTAACCACTTTAGCCCCGGACCATATTGCTGTCCAATGACCAGAGCACTCTTTGTGATTCGGCACTGCGTCGCTTTAACTGACAATTGCGCGGTCGTGCGACGTGGCTCCCAAACAAAATTGGCGTCCTTTTTTTTCCACAAATAGAGCTTTCTTTTGGTGGTATTTGATCATCTCTGCGGTTTTTATTTTTTGTGCTATAAACAAAAATAGAGCGACAATTTTGAAAAAAATTCAATATTTTTTACTTTTTGCTATAATAAATATCCCCCAAAAATATATAAAAAAAACATTTTTTTTCCTCAGTTTAGGCCGATACGTATTCTTCTACATATTTTTCGTTAAAAAAAATCGCAATAAGCGTTTATTGATTGGTTTGCGCAAAAGTTATAGCGTTTACAAAATAGGGGAGTCGTTTTATGGCATTTTTATTAATATTTTTTTTTTTTACTAGTAATGGCGGCGATCAGTATTTTTCTTTCAGTACTGCGACATTATGGCGGGCACTTTGGACACTTTTGACAAATTTTTGGGGCCATTGGCATTTTTATAGCGATCAATGCTATAAAAATGCATTGTATTACTATAAAAATGCCATTGGCAGTGAAGGGGTTAACACTAGGGGGCAGGGAAGGGGTAAAGTGTGTTCCTGGGTGTGTTCTAACTGTATGGGGGGGTGGCCTCACTAGGGGAAATCACTGATCTTCTGTTCATACAGAACAGAAAATCAGCGTTTCCCCCGCTGACAGGACCAGAGAGCTTCGTGTTTACACACATAGCTCCCGGTCATCGCTCTGTAACGAGCGATCGCGTATGCCAGGCGCCGATCGTACCCGCCAGGCACACGCGCGGGACTCGGGGGCGAGCGGGGACGCGCACGCGCCCCCCTAGCGGCCGCTTTAGAGCGGACGTATAGCTACGGGCTCTCGCCCAGCAGTGCCACCGTCCCGCAGTAATATGACGGTGGGCGGTCGGCTAGTAGTTAAAGGAACTGCAGTCTGTTCACATAATTTGTAATAAAAACATCTTTGCCATTCTGAAACTTCACTCCAACCATTTTGCATATTCGTTTATATATACTGTGATTCTGTACTTGCCCTATATGCTGCAGAAATCTCCCTCCACTAAGTGTGGCTGCAGCCATTTTAACTGTGGGCAGCTGAAGCTGCTGTCTGTCCACTTCCTGGATTCACACAGACACCTCCAGCTCTGTAGCTCTCATTGCCGCTCTTATGACTCATTCCCCCCTCCCTTCCTGACAAAATCTCACAAAGATTTAGAGAGAGCGCTGTGTATGATGTTATAAGCCTAGGCTTTTTTCCCAGACAAGAAACAGGAAGTGGGCTGTATAAGGTATTTACTGGCAGGAAAAAAAATGTTTTACTATTCAAAGTTAAAACAACAAGGACAGAAGATTTAATAGATGGAAAGATGACTGAAGTTGCACTTTAAGAAAAAGTTTTGTCAGGAGGCGAGAGGAAGGGTAGGAGCTGGACCAGCACAGACATTCCCAGAGGTGGAGATGACATGCAAGGAGCGAGGGGGTTGTACAAGGGAATTGAAAGCAGTCAAATTTTCAAGGAAGTTCAAAGGCACATTGCAAGTAACTAAAAAATTATGTATTCAAAGGAAAAACGCCACAAGTAAGCTTACAAGTACTAATTTTCTGTGCTTTTACCTGCATTGGTTAAAGTTGTTGATGGGATGTCCTTGATATTCATGCAGGTTACAATGGGTAATGGCTCCCCCCCCCCCCCCCCCCCGGGCCGGCAAATTATCCCCACAGAGTATTACAATATACTTGTTTTGTTGTGTGCTCCTCTCCATGTTGGTCTAGGGCTGTAGTATCCCCTTTATATAGCAATACATACGTTTGTATTTATTTTACTATTCATTGATTGCTTTTCAGTGCCAAATAACAATTCTAGTGTTACATAATATCTCTTCTCATTTGGAAACGCTGGTGATTTTAATGCACCATATTTTTAAATTGACTAAACCATGAAGGTATCATAATCTCACAAGTGCATGGGATTATTCCGTTATTTGATTTTTATATTTTATCTGCTGTAAGTAAAGACTGGAAACCAGCATTTCTATTTCTCAGTATACATAATCATTAAAAGAAAAACAGATTGCTGTTATGTATAACCCCCTTCTTAAAATGTTCATTATTTAAAGTACAAGTAAGCCCAGCACTGTATCCTGGCCTAGGCCAACAAGGCCCAGGCATAGGGCAGCACAGAAAGAGTAACCACCAGCTTGCACTACACTATTAGTGTAGCGCCAGTCTTATGTAAGGGTGGACTGGGCAGAGAGGCAAATTAGTCTAGTGCCCTCATAAATCTGTCGAACTGCTTCCGGTATGTAGGCGGCCAGCATTTTGCAAACTGTGGGGGGGGGGGGAGGCACTGCTTCTAATTTTGACTGTCCTATCATCCTGGACCACAAACCTTCCTCACTGCTATGTATTTTCTGCTGCACCATTGGCATGGTTACATCTTCTTAGTCCTCTCCATAAAATTATCAGAATTCTGTGCCTAAAGTAGAACTATAATCAACACTTTAAAATTTTGGATAGAGTAAGGGAAGGGTGGGCCTTAAACAGCAAGGGGTGTGGCCTTGACAGGAAGGGGTGGGTCATATTTAAATTACGGGGTGCACGAGTTTAGTCAGGCCTAGGGCAGCACAAAACCTAAATACACTACTGTGTAAACCCCATTCATGAAATCTGACCTGGGCACATATGTGGTGTTTACTTATTTCTCTCCAAAGTCCTGAGTCCCGTGTCTTTCTGTCGCTCAATTCTTCTGTTATCATCATGATAGCTTCTGACAAGTTCTCAGACACAGGAGATAAACACAGCTGAAAATTTGTGTCAGGGGGGTAACTTAGAGACAGATTAGCAGAGAGTTGTCTATTCACAGTACAGCTCTGCAAGTTTCTTCATCCCTCTGCCTATGTGGAGGGGGGTTGGGTGCCTTTCCTCCAATCGGCTCTTACATAGTGTATGCCCAGACTCCCCTCCCACTGCTGAACAGGGCTGGACTGGGACAAAAATTTGGCCCTGGACTTCATCCAGACTGGCCCACTTTGACAGGTCTTTCCCATGGCGGCTGGACAACTCCTGCCCCCCCCCCCCCCTGGCCACCCAAGCCCCCTCTCCCCCTTCACTAACTTTATTAGAGTAGAATGGCTGGTACTGATACTCTTATAGGCAGTACCAGTGGGGAAGCTAGACATTATTTCACCTATGGCAAAGAATCAGTTCGGTGCCTCCCCTTATGGAACAAGATTAGGCAGAAGTGAGAAACTCCCAGGCCATAGCTGTTGTCAGCTGTCTGTCCCCTCCCCCATGCTCCTCTGTCGTCACCCCTGCTTATCTGTTCCCCCAGGTGAGTGCTGCGGGAAGGCAGAGACAGAGGAGCGGAGGGGGCGGCGGTCTGCTGTCACTGAAGCCAGCCCACAGAGCCATCGGCCCACTGGGAAACTCCCTGTAGTCCCAATGGTCAGTCCATCCCTGCTGCTGAATGAGGAAACAAGATTTGTAACACCAGCATTGTAGAAAGGGAAAGAGAGCAGATATACATGATGTAAGACTTGTGTAGGGAGATTTTAGGAAAGGGTTTACATCCACTTTAAAGTGATACTAAGGCTATTTTTCAGAAACTGAAGAGGCGATACTTACATGCTACTTGCAATCTCTTCTAGCAGTCCTCCACTAAAGCTGTTACTTGCTGCTTTGGTTGTATTCTTTGCATGCTTGCTCCCCAGCTGGTCTGTTTGTTTCCATAGGCACACACACACAGAGTCGGTAAGTTGTACACCTGCTCCCGCCTGGCAGGTGTTTACTTGACAGCACCAGCAGTGGTCACTTGGAGCCAGATAAGTGTTAAGGTTTGGGGGGGTAAGGGTTTTGGGCAGACAGAGGGTCATTTTTTTTACCTTAGCCCCCTTTCACACAGGTGTTTTTCAGGCAGCGCTAAAAATAGGGCCTGTAAAGCGCCTGAAAAATGCCTCATCTGCAATCCCAGTGTGAAAGCCCGAGTGCTTTCACACTGGAGTGGTGCGTTTGCGGGGCGTAAAAATAATGTACTGCAAGCAGCCTCTTTTGAGTCGCTTTGCAGGCGCTTTTAACCCTTTATTCGGACACTTGCGGGGGTTAAAAGCATCCTGCTAGTGGCTGAAACGACGGTAAAGTGCCGATAAAACTGGCGGTGCTTTACTGCCGACGCCCCCACACTGTCAGTGTGAAAGGGCTCTTAATGCAGAGAATGCATTAATTAAAAAAAAAAATTATACTTTTAGTACTACTTTTATACAAAAAAATGTATTTGCTTTTAATTGTTTTTCTTACCCTTAAAGTGTTACTAAACCCAGGACCCTGCATTCACTATATCTTGTCTCCCACAGTACACAGATATACAATTATTTTAGTAAATATAAACTGCTAAATACCCTTTCTAATCCGGAGTATATAGCATTCTTATGACTTCTATGAGTGTCCTATGAGGCTACAGGACCCTGACCCTCTGTTTGGACAGTGCTGATTGGCCCTGTGCTGATTACATGCAATAACTCTCTAGGAATATACACCAAACTGAGCATTTGCAGAGTGCTCCCAAGGCTCTGTACTAACAGTAGGTGGATCAGGGACAGTGGGAAAAAAAGGGAGGATCCGAGAAGACAGGCTCAAACAGCCTTTTTACCCAATGTAGAGGATTAACCCCTTAGGTTCGACAGTGTGTATAACAAGCATGCTTTACTGCATATACAGACTGATTTTACTGTTGTGGATTTAGTAACACTTTAAATTCTAATGTTCTAAATGTTGTCCCCCTGCCTGCCATTATACTCTTTTCCCTGATCCAGTGAGAATAAGCCCAAAGAGGCTCCAAAGAAGCTTGTCAAATTCTTCTGAACAGGACCTGTTCTTGCTCTGTATTTTCATTTATTCACATGGAGCGTTAGGAGTATAAGTTTGTACTCCAGAACTCTTCATAGAAATGAATAGAAGTCCAGTGTGCATGCGCAAGCCCTGATGTCTGATGCTCAATGATTGCACATAATGGATTGGGCTGGTAATTATTCTTTAACCTGAGGAAGACCAGGGGCACTTTGTGTCTAGGCATCTACTTCAGTTCCCAATTTCCTTGGTTAACCTGAATTTCACCTCTAAACTAAAAAGTCAACTGCATATTGGTTTAGTTGTAAGAGTTTTTCCATGGCCCTCTAGTGACACCATGTTGTTTGAACAAGTACGATTAAGTGTCACGGTAGAAATAAGAAGATATCTCCAGCTACAGTTTACACATTAGGATTTATATGGTAAATATATATCTAAGCAAATGGGAAAGTATGGGGGTAGCATCTGTAATGGTGTATAAATATAAACTGTATTTCCTCTGTATTTTGATGGTTTCTGTTTAAGGGGGATTTTTAGCAAATTGAAAAACACAGGTTAGGAACGCCTTTTGTATTATCCTCTCCCACAGGTCCTGCGTTCTAAAGATCTGCTGTTATAAATCTGGCATTGTGGCTTGACTTGGAGAAGTCTCACCAAACATTTTCTTGGTTACTCCTGTCCACAAGGGGACAAAGTGCAAGTAGTACTTTTTTTTTGTCATTTTAGGTGATCTAGCTGAGTGCTGAGCTAGCATGGTTGACAGGGGGCTTCTCAAAGGTGTGATGCTACCCATACAGAGGGAATGACAGGAAAAGGTGAGCAAGATTGATAGTGTATGGGGAGGAAGAGAAAGGACTTCTAGGACAATGTGATTGAGCAAAGGTGGTGGGAAAGTAGAATATAATTGGTAGCTGGAGGTGAGGAGTAGAAGAATGACAGTAAGAAGACAGCATTCGTTTGGAGGAGAACCACTTGGCCTTTAGGAGAAAGATCAAAACCCATCTCTTTTAAATTCAAAGGAGAAATGGTCAAACAAGTGCCCAGAGGCGATTCAGTTCGCATGTGCAGCGCTATATAAGTTTTTCACTTCAGTAGCTTCTTGGCTTTGCTGGAGTTCTCCCATAGGAACACCCACAAATTGGGCTTCATACAGGGGTGGAGCTCGCAGCCATAATTACAAGACATAGAGAAGTGCTTTTCGGCCAGATGGTCCTGCAAAATCTATCTGAAGCGCACATTTTCTTTAACATGAATCTTTGGACCCGCAGGTAAGCTTTTATTCCTGCTGAGACTACTTCTATGCCATAATGAAGTTCTTGTGGAAAACACTGAACCCTTATTGCCTAATGTTTCAGATGACAGCATAACATTATCATTTCAAAGGGGGGAATTATAACATCATTATAACATTTGCTTTTCGGGTCAAGTTGTTACGGACGAGACCTGTAATCACGCTAGTATTCCATGTAGAAGTATTAAGGCGTGGGTTGGGTCTTGGGATATGTAATACTCTGAACATATGCAATGAATAGCTGATGATGTAGTTTTATGCCATTTCTTCATTACTTGGAAGCTATTGATCTAGCGCCTTCTCATTTGCCAGCATCCTTTGCCATTTCCCAGAATCCTGCAGGCTACAGCCAGACTGACTGTGTGTGTAAATACAGACCATGATTTCTACGATGCCGATTCTCGCACACTTTGGAGCCCTGGGACATTATAGTTCAGATTTCCTATATGCCTTTGTAAGTCTGATAATGTCTTCTCTGTTGAACAATTAAACATGCCATCTGTCTTGTGTGTCCTGAATTTGTTTTTCTTTTCTTTTTTTTTCCTGTGTGAAGTTCGTTTTTATTTTGTGACTCCACCATTGTTTTTCTGCGAGCATATGACAAAAACATTCATGTCTGGGATATTGTCACACATTTCGTCACTGTTGTAGGACAAATCCTAGGATACGAAAGGGGATGGGCAAATGTTAAGTCTGTTTATTTTTCATTGTGTGATCCTTGTGAAGCAATAGTTGGGGTACGCATTAATGGTTTAAAGTGGTCACAAGACCTTATGGAAGAACTCCAGGAAGTCTTAATGATAAATTCCAGGTAAACCCAAAATGGTATTTTCACACAGGAAGGATAGATTCCAGTTATAGATATTTTTGTATTGTTAAAGTAGTCCAGCTTGGACCAATGTAACTATGCATACACTATTACTGGCCAGTCTCCCTGGAAGCTGGACGTGGCAGGCTCTACTACTCCAGACTTTGGGGTCCCATGCGGAGTGGCTGCTTACTGAACACAGACAATTGCTCGCTTGGCATGGGCCTCCATTCAGGGAACACTTTGCATCTTTTTAATGGACAAGGTGGAGATCACTGGGACTAATGTCCACTTCAGGGATTTCCAGCTTCCAGGGTGATCAGCCAGGTATGGTATATACATAGTTACATTGGTCCAAGCTGGAGCATTTCTGAAATTGATCTTCAAGTCCCACTGCCATTAAGAAATGGCAAGTCAACCTTTCCTGTGTGAAAATACCATTTTGGGGTTCACCTGGTACCAGAAATGTTTCAATGTGGCACTTCTACCATATTTTAGCCAAGTATATGCAATACAAACCTAGATGATAACCAGCATCCCTTTGTTTCCTGTAGGTATTATTTCTCTTTCCACCACTTGCTGGTGGTATTAAAAAAAAAAAAGATGTTTGCAGCACCAATACAAAAATACTGCGTAAGGGCTAATTTACGCTTGCTTTGACTTTAACATGCCTACCACTTAAACATGCTTTTTTTGAAGCTTGGCAAATGCCCTGTGTGTGTTTTTTCTTTTATATGTATAAAAAAGGAGGGGCCCAGAAAAACCCTGGCCCATTGGTACCCTCTGGCAGCAGATCCCCAGTTTAGTAGTAACTCCAGCTCTGCTGATGCCCTCCACACAGTAGTAACTCTCGGCTCTGCTGAGCCTCCTCGCTCTCCGATCCCCGTTCACCTTCCCCTTTCTCACTCCCACGCTGCTCACCAAGTGTGATGTATGCTAGTTGTTCCACTCAAGTCCGGACACCGTTCACCTTCCTGCTACTTCACACTGCAAACCACGAGTGATGCCAACACTACACATTTTCAGAATATATACACACAAACTAGAAGTGTTTACGTATTTCCAGTTCGCGTGTTGGTTTTCCAGTGCATCTGGGGATATCTCATACCTGCAATACTTTCAAAGCAAAGCTAAATGAAAGTATCTCGAAAGCATCACATGCTATAAGCAAGTGTCATCATAGCCTTCTATGGAGGCTTTGGAGCACCAAAACAACGACATGGGGTATAATTTTTGAAGTGTGTGTGAAGAGGACTGTAATTAGCACAGGAATACAGCGCTCAGGGTGCTCATTGAAAACGATCAGCACAAAGATAATGGATGCAAAAAATAATAAATGCAGGAGTACAAGATGACAGCATTTAATCTAATAGTCCTAAATTTTAAAATCCAGAAAAATGGGTTTGAGACTGTCCATAGAGATGGGTTAAAACAGTCTGGGCTTTTTAGGAGTTGGCATCAGGTGGGTGATTGGCAGATAACCAGGGCTGCTCTTCAAGAGTGAAGTCAACTCGAACCAACATGAAAAAAGAAAAACAGGAGAAAGCTCCTCTAAGTCATCTGATTTATTTATAAAAACAAGAGCAGATACCCAACACTTACATTAAATGTAACGGGAATGAAGACAGAAGTGCTGGTAGTCAGGAGGACCTGGAGTATGAAGTCTGCTTGTAGGTAATGACCGATCTCCACTCAAAGGGCTGGGGGAAGCCGAGTCTCCGATCGTATGAGAGCGCTGTTTAGACAAGCCGCTCGTCTGTCGAATAGTGACGTCAGGGGGACAGTGGCTGGCAAGGATCACAAATGCGTTGTGATACCTCTGTGATCCTTGCCAGCCACCGTCCCCCTGACGTCACTATTCGACAGACGAGCGGCTGGCAAGAAGCTTTATTAAAATGAAAAACGTCTGTAAACCAAATGTGAGTTACCACATTTGGCGTTTCAAATGCCTCTGAACCCATTTTTTTGCATTCCAAAAAATGCCTCTAAGTTCAGGAGCAGCCGAAGAATATGCCCAACTGCTCCTAAAAGTCTGTTTACCAGCAGCAATGTACATGAAGCCTAATGCAGTGTGTTGACCTCCCCCTGTCGCTCTCAACCAATGTACTTATTAACACAGCTCCCTACGACTGTCCACAAGCACAGATATATTTTTTTGTTCCCTCCAAATTTTTGATACTCCGCTTTATGTTGTGAACTAATTCAGGCCACTGTGCACCAGCCCATAGTACGTAATAATGCTGCATTCAAGTCTGTATAAATTACAGATCTGAATGCAGAGTATTGTACACCAATTTGCATGAGTGCTTTAAGTGCTACTGTGCCCAGACTTATGGACCTAAACTGTTATACATATCCTTAGCAAATGGTAAAGCCGGGTTCACAGATGTGCAGCTGTGGTTTGCAGTCTGGGGTCCAGTGCATTCCTGAAAACTGTTTTACATTTTTGCCTGAATTCGCACCTGAACTGGACCCAAAAACACACACGACCCTTTTTGTGGCCGCCCCGGCCATGTGTGAACCAGCTCCACTGAGAGTCACATTCACATGTCATGTGAATTTGATGTGGTCTAAAATGCATCCAATTTGCATATATGTGAACCCAGCCTAAAAGAGCTTTAAAACAAGCCAACACTGACCTTTCCAGCGGCATTAAATGTTATGATATACTTTTTCAAAGATTCTCAAAAACTCTAGAGAAGGGGGTGGCTAACTTCATACAGTGTGGCCCCTGCTATCAAAGAGCCGAACATAATATTCAGTGAGTTTAATGCTACAGAAAGTTGCCAGACATGGAACAGGAGGTGGTCAGATGCCACAGATATGCTCTGGGAGTGTGTTAGATTACATTACATTTGACAGTTACTACAGCCCCTTTACAAATAATCATTCCATGTCTTCTCCCACCAGCCCCCTTATAATTTGTTTGTTCCACAAATTCGAATCAGGTGTGGTAGGACTGTGTTGGGTGGCTTTTCCATCACTGTCCCTTCCGCATCTCCACCACAAGACAAAGCAAAAAAGGGATTTTTAAATACAGCTTACCTGTAAAATCCTTTTCTTGGAGTACATCACGGGACACAGAGCGGCATATTCATTACTATGTGGGTTATATGGAGTACCTTCAGGTGTGGACACTGGCAATCTCAAACAGGAAGTCCCCTCCCTATATAACCCCCTCCCCTAGAGGGAGTCCCTCAGTTTTGTAGCAAGCAGTATGCCTCCCAAAATGGTCACCCAAAAGAGGGGTGGGAGCTCTGTGTCCCGTGATGTACTCCAAGAAAAGGATTTTACAGGTAAGCTGTATTTAAAAATCCCTTTTTCTTTCTCGTACATCACGGGACACAGAGCGGCATATTCATTACTATGTGGGATGTCCGAAAGCAATGCTTTAATGAGGGGAGGGAGACATCTTCCAAAGAAGGATTCAATTTAGAGATAAACTCAAATCATACTAATAATTCCAACTTAGTCAAGAAAAAAACTCTTTCTCTCTTTTTTTTTTTTTTTTTTTTTTTTAACCAAGGGTGTTTCTGATCCCGAGGATTTCAAACTGCAGCCTGTAGTACTGCCTGACCAAAGGCAGCATCCGCATTTCTTCTCACGTCTAGTTGATAAAACCTTGTAAACGTGTGGACTGATGACCACGTTGCCGCCTTGCATATCTGAGCCATAGAGATCTGATGGTGTGCTGCCCAAGAGGCGCCCATGGCCCTGGTAGAATGGGCCTTTACCGACAACGGAGGAGGCAACCTCTTCAACCCGTAGGCTTGAATGATTAATTGTCTAATCCATCTCGAGATGGTGGATTTTGCAGCTGCCTGCCCCTTCTTGGGGCCATCTGGTAGAACGAATAACACATCTGTTTTCCGGATCTTTTCTGTAGCTTTAAGATAGGCCTTCATGGCCCGGACAATATCCAAGGTATGCAGCAACCCCTCCTTTCTAGATGTAGGTTTTGGAAAGAAGGATGGAAGTACCAAATCCTGGTTTAAGTGAAATTTGGATATAACCTTTGGTAGAAAGGAAGGATGGGGCCGGAGAACTGCCCTGTCCTTATGCAGAACGAGATATGGTTCCTTACACGATAAGGCTGCTAATTCTGACACTCTCCTGGCCGAAACTATGGCGACCAAGAAAACCAATTTTCTTGTCAGTAAGACTAAAGGAATCTCAGCCAACGGCTCAAAAGGCTGTTTCTGTAGAGTGGACAGGACAAGATTTAAGTCCCATGGACAAATTGGTGACTTGACAGGAGGATTAATACGCAAGACCCCCTGTATGAAGGTCTTTACCAGCGAGTGGGTGGCCAGCGGCCTCTGAAACCACACTGACAGAGCTGAGATCTGTCCCTTGATTGTGCTTAGTGCCAGGCCTTTATCCACTCCTAGCTGGAGAAAACTTAACACCCTATCAATAGTATATTTGCGGGAATTCCATCTTTTGGATTCACACCAGCCTACGTAGTTCCTCCACACCCTGTAATAAATCACCCTGGAGACCGGCTTTCTAGCCCTAATCAGGGTAGGAATTACCTGCCTAGACAGGCCTCTACCCCTGAGAATCAGGGATTCAGCCTCCAGGCCGTCAAATTTAGACGCTGTAATGTAGGGTGGAGGATCGGGCCTTGTGAGAGTAGGTCTGGTTGTAGAGGAAGAGTCCAAGGGTCTCCCACTGCCATCTTCAGGACTAGTGAGTACCAAGTCCTCCGGGGCCAAGCCGGAGCTACTAGAATGACTGGCTTGTTCTCCACTCTGATCTTGCGCAACAGGCGCGGGAGTAACTGTAGTGGAGGGAATGCATATAGAAGTTTGAATTGATGCCAAGGGCAAACCAACGCATCGGTTCCGCAGGCCATAGGATCCCTCGCTCGCGACACGAACCTGTCTAGTTTCTTGTTGAACCTGGATGCCATTATATCTACGTCCGGCATTCCCCACCTCTGGCAGATTGTCTGAAAGACCTGGGGATGCAGAGACCACTCCCCTGGCAACAGACTCTGGCGACTTAAGAAGTCTGCCTGCAGGTTGTCCACTCCGGGAATGAATATCGCTGAAATGCAGGGTACATGAACCTCTGCCCATTGAAAAATCAAGTTCACCTCCCTCTGAGCGGCCTGGCTCCTGGTTCCCCCTTGGTGGTTTATGTATGCCACCGCCGTGGCATTGTCTGACTGGATTCTCACCGGGAACCCCTTTAATCTGGAGGTCCAAGCCAGAAGGGCTAGGCGAGCAGCTCTGATTTCCAAGATATTGATGGGGAGCTGCCTCTCTGCTTTCACCCAAGTTCCCTGGCGGGAGAACCCCTCGAAGACCGCCCCCCAGCCTGCCAGGCTGGCGTCTGTGGTAACTACCTTCCAGACAACAGGGCTGAAGGATTTTCCCTTTAGAAGATTCTGAGGGTTCAACCACCAGGCCAGGCTTTGTCGGACCCTTGATGATAGCGTCAAAGGGGACTCTAAGGCATGTGCCCTCTTGCCCCAGGCTGCTAGAATGGCTGCCTGTAGGACGCGAGTGTGGATCTGAGCGTATGGTACTGCCTCGAATGTGGCCACTAGCTTGCCTAGTAATCGCATACACAGGCGAATAGTTGGTTTTTTCTTGTTTAGAACCAACTGAACCAACCCCTTGATAGCTTCGATCTTTACAAGGGGCAGGAACACCTTTTGATGTTCTGTGTCTAACCTCATGCCGAGGTATTCCAACTGCTTTGTAGGCTGGAACGCTGACTTTCCCTGGTTCAGGACCCAGCCGAATTCTTCGAGGTACCGAACCGTGAGGTTTACTGCCTTTTGCAGACCCGGCCGTGAGTGATCTATGATTAAAAGGTCGTCCAAGTATGCTAGGACTGTGACCCCTTGGATCCTTAAATTGGCCAGAACTGGGGCTAGGATCTTCGTGAATACCCGGGGGGCTGTGGCCAGCCCGAAGGGGAGCGCCCTGAATTGGAAGTGTCGCTGCCCCACCGCGAAGCGTAAAAACCTTTGATGCGACTGAAAGATTGGTACATGAAGGTAAGCATCCTTTATGTCTATGGAGGCCAGAAAATCGTCCTTCTGAAGCGCGGCGGCTGCTGACCGGATGGATTCCATCTGGAAGGAACGAACCCTTAGGTAACCGTTTAACCTCTTTAGGTCCAAGATTGGCCTGACATCGCCGTTGGGCTTTGGTATGACAAAGAGATTGGAATAGAAACCTAGGCCTTGCTCTTGGGCTGGCACTTCTATAATTACGTCCTGGCCAAGCAGGTGATCCAAAGCTGCCAGCATTGAGGCCTTCCTTGCTGGATCCCTTGGTAGCCTTGATTCTTGAAAATGAGGCGGAGGATACCTTAGAAACTCCAGTCTGTAACCTGTGGTTACAGATGCCCGGACCCATTTGTCGGGGATCTTGGCTTCCCAAACTTCTGAGAAGAAACGAAGCCTTCCCCCCACCCGCAAGAGTGGGGGCGCCCCTTCATAAGGCAGACTTAGGGGCTGTCTTTGACGGCTTGCGATACCACGGCCTCTTACCCCCAGGGGCCTGTCCCTGCGATCTACTGTTAACGTTGGATCGTGCAGGCGGCCGTCGATACTGCCTGGAATTAGAGGGCCCCGAGACAGGAAAGAGCTGCCTTTTAAATGTAGGAGCCCGGAATGTCTTTTTGACCGGTAAAAGGGTACTCTTGCCATTTGAAATAGTCTGAATATATTTATCCAGATCCTCTCCGAAGAGTCGTCCTCCATGGAAGGGAAACCCTGCCAGAAGCTTTTTGCATGGGGGCTCCGCCGCCCAGTTCTTCGACCATAAGAGCCTTCTCATGTGCACCAAACATAGTGATAAACGAGAGGCCTGCTGGATGGAGTCTTTTATAGCATCTACCGCAAAACACAGAGCTCTGGGAATGTCAGAAAACTCTTCTGCTTGTTGGGTAGGCATGTCCCTTAACATTTCCTTTGTCTGGTCTTTTAATGCCTGACAAACTCCAATTGCAGCCACCGCTGGCTGCACCACTGCTCCTGCCGTAGCAAAGGATGCTTTTAAAAGTGTCTCTAATCTTTTATCAACCGGATCTTTAAACATATGTATGTTTTCCACCGGGCAAGTTAGTGATTTATTCACACATGAGATGGCTGCATCCACTACTGGGAGCCTCCACCTCTTGGAGAATTTTTCCTCCATGGGGTAAATGACCGCAAATCTTTTCGGTGGCAGAAAAATCCTGTCCGGCCGTACCCAATCCCGAAAGATCAATTCCTCCAAGAGAGGATGGACCGGAAAAACTGCGTTGCTTAACGGAGCTTTCAAAGAGCCCAGAGAGGATACCGGAGGAACCTGAGGCTCTGGCAATGGTAAACTAAATGCCGAGCGGACCATGTCCGTCAAAGACTGTACCCACAGTCTTTCTGTCTGGGAGTCTGAAAATGGTTCCTCAGAGGCAGATCCCTCAATCCCTGAACCCTCTTGGTTCAGGTCTAGTTGATCCTCCTGTGATTCCAATTCCTCTGGAGAGAGAATCTCAGCATCTGAGGATACACTTCTTGGTGATGGGGATCTAACCCGTTTCTTACCAGGAATAGCTCTAGCGATCAATGCTGCTATTCTCTCTTCTAGCCCCCCTAGGGATACGGCTAGCATCTCCTCTGTGATAAACACAGGGCTGGGCTGATCTGGGCCAGCCTCCGCACCAGATCCCCCTAATGGCTCATCCAAGGCGCTTCTTATGTTAATAAGTTGCGGGGAAAGTATCGGCATATCAGAATCAGAAAGGGAACCCTTTTGTTTTTTGGTCTTTTTTGTACCCTTTGACCCCGAACCCTTGGAAGCCATAATACAAAATCGAGGGACTCCGCCCACACAACAGACTGTAGTGGCCAGGAGTACAAAAATCAGAGTTTAGGGGACAATAGATCACTAATGCCCAAAAACTGATGGGATCCCGTATGTTCTTTTTTTTTTTTTTTTTTTTAAATATATTATATATTTTCTTTTGACAACATACCGTGACCCCAAACTAAGTTTGCCAGCCTCCAAACCTGCTGCAAAAAAGGGGGATTTCTTGGCTTAACAAAAAGGTATTGGAACAAAGTCCACATGTACTACCCCTCTTCCGCCACCGGGAGTCACTGTTCTGCCGCTCTGCGTCCTCTCCTCTGAAAATCAGCCTCAGACTGAGCACTGACAATGCCTGCTGTCTATAACAGCACAAAGGCGCGCCCCTGTATGACGCCGCAGGCCCGCCCCCCCCCCCGCCCTCCTGTCTGAACGGCGCGAAAAACGTCGTTAAGACGTGCGCGTGCGTATGCCGGAAACAGGAGGAACATGGAGGAGCCGCGCTGCTGGAGATCCAGGAACGCAGAAACAGGCGGCAGATTCAAACCCCCGGCCAGGTAGGACTCTCCAAAGGCCCCTAGGGATCCTTACTAGTCCTAGGAAGAAACAGCAGGTTTAGCTAGCACACATATTTAGACAGGGGGACCTAGTGATGGGGGAGAAAAGGTGTCATCCTGTCTCTCTTTAGACATAGTGAACAAGGTTGCCCATGCAGAGCATACTTAGGCTATCCCCCTTTTTAGGTTACCCCGGAGAGCCTGCTGTCGAACCAAGTCCCGCAGGCTCCCCCTTACCTGCTCCATGCTGCAGGATGTTTGTCCAGCAAACTGATCCAATCTTCTCCCATCTCCGTGGGTAGCGTAGTAGACCTTCAGGCCCTGGGGTCCTATGAAGGTACCCACTGTCCTGGACCTATATAGCACCCTGGCAAACAGGAACTTATGGTTTTTACAAACTCCAAGTCCTGGGCCCAGGGTCCAGCCCTCCAAAGAGGAGCATTATAGGCAAAACCCCACGGCTTGGGGCCCGGGTACTGTCCACTTTGGCACTGAGGCTCCTTGGACAGATCCGGTTAGCCCGCCCTTAATCCCAAGGATGTGGAGCAAAGCTATTCCGTGACCAACACCTAAGACACTGGCGGAAAAACTGAGGGACTCCCTCTAGGGGAGGGGGTTATATAGGGAGGGGACTTCCTGTTTGAGATTGCCAGTGTCCACACCTGAAGGTACTCCATATAACCCACATAGTAATGAATATGCCGCTCTGTGTCCCGTGATGTACGAGAAAGAAATGCCTCATCTCCAGTGTGACCGGTGCACACTGTGTTGCGGTGGTGTGCACTGAAAAAAGTACTTTCTCCAGCACAGTGCATTACATGCTATCCAGTAGAACTCTATGAAATGTCACTGTAACCTTTCAATAAAGTTTTTTTAGAAAGGTGCAAAGCACTAGCATCTGCACATTAACTTTGCACTGGTTTGGCTGGACCGCATTACACACCAGATGCTGGGTTGCAATGCAGTAGCTGTTTTGACTAAGCCCTAAAAGGAGAAAAGTGATAAACCAGAAAAAATATATAAGGAATTGGACTAAAAAGTGTAACTACTAAAAAGCCAGTCTAAAGCCTCATACACATGATCAGACTTCCATCTAACTTTTCTGTGGATTTTGCGCCGAAGGGGCGTTGGCCGCGAACTAGGTATTTATACACATGGCAGGACTTTTTCAGCCAACTTTACTGCCACCCTTTGGGTAACTTCTGCTATTGTTGTCTGATCTTTAGCATTGGTTCTGAGCATGCGTGTTTTGGTCCTTAGTTCGATGGACTTGTGTACACACAATAGGATTATCCTCCATCGGACATTTGTTGCCGGAAAGTTTGAGAGCATGCACAGCGAACATCTGTCTGTTGAAAATCCGAAAAACAATTGTCCGATGGAGCATACACACGGTTGAATTGTCTGATAAAACACGTCTGTCAGACCGCTGTCAAAAAGTCTGATTGTGTGTATGGGCCTTAAAAGTTATTTTTCTTCACTGGCTACAATAATCACCAAAATACAGACTACTATCAGCTAGGGCTGCAAGTGTTACATGGTTACCCTGAGCACCAGGGTTCCAGAACTGATTTCAGTCTATTTCTAACAGCTTCAAAACACCTGCAGATTGTTTACATTAAAGGTAACTAAGATTCTGTTGAAGTAGAAATATAGCTACGATTTCACTGAAATTTAAAACCATTTTCTTCCCAATGCTTATACATACAGAGATGAATGTGAGTTGGTTTTTGCATTTATTGCTTGTTCCAAATAAGTGAATACTTTAAGCATGCTTAGTCACGGCACAGGTTGGTTTTAAAGCATGGATACACTCGTAGTCAGTGACAAAGGCACATGACCTAGTGGAGACAGGTAAAGCTACATGACTGCAGCTAGTTTTAGAAGATAAATCATAGCAATGTTTTACACTGACAAGAAACCTAGTACCAGTATTAAAATCTTCTGTTCTTGTAACTGAACAGGCAAATTATGGCTTTGTTCCTGCAAAGCCTTGCCTCTGGTTGCCGTATTTGAAGTTTACTCACCAAGTATGGCAATTTACCTGGGTTAGTTCACACTTTTTTTCCTGCACAAAATGTTGTACCAATACCAAGCTGTAAAGGGAAAGTTCATTTTTATTTATGCACTATCACAACACGACTGTGCAAAATCCTGTTTGATAAATTATGCATCTTTGGAAGCTATGATCTGCCTCATGCATGGACTGGGTATGTTGCATGATTATACTGTGTTCATCCACAGCACCCAATGATTTTTACCAATAAACTTCACGTGTATAGAAAAGGGGGAGCAGATTGATGGAACGGGGGGCATGAGTAGAATCATTGAGGTTGATTTACAAATGTAAAACTGAGAAATGTATCTATAGGGATACTCCGATAAGCCAGAAACTTGGGTTGTATGGATAACTGCCCCAGTGGTCCGTGCTGAGCTCACTGTTTGGCCAGACCAGCTGTATTTGTGACTATGGGCAAGAGCTCCATAACTGCTGCAGTTTTCATAAATCCACCCCATTGAAGCCTAGTTCTGAAAAAAGTGCATCATACATGTAAATTTCTATCCAGTGGCACCAACCAGATTATTCAACTTTAGCCCACGGTTGTAAATTTCACTTTTTTTTTTCTTCCACTTAGTTCACCTTTACTAGAAACCTGAAAGGAGAAAAAATATTGTGGAGTATGGGTAGCACAGAGACTTTTCCACGATAAACCAGACCCCAAAAAAGTTTATAGTAAAGTATGGAGGCTACAGTTTCTGATTGCAAAGCTATTTGCCTTGTTGTTATGCTGATCCAGAGGTTTAAGTACTTCAGTTACTGTCCGAGAACAAGTATGCAGATCCTCAAGTCTGACTCAAAGGGCTGAATGCTTGTTCTGTGTATCAGAAGGTATCGAAAGTGTAAGTCAGCCAGAGAACTTGCGTGTTTTAGCAATAGCGTCTTCATTTAGGGACTCTTCAAAGTAAATCTGTACAGTTTGCAGTCATAATCCCCCACCCCGGTCAGTATTTCTAGGGATAATTGTTGTACTGATTTAGACATTGATAACAGCAAAAAAAAGTCAGGCAATGTAACTAAATCAAATGGCTGCTTGATAACTAGTGCTTGTCTTGGCTCCAAGCACTTGCCATAGACCAGTGTTTCTCAACTCCAGTCCTCAAGGGCCCCCCCCCCAACAGGTCATGTTTTCAGGATTTCCCTCAGATGAAAAGGCTGTGGGAATTACTAAGGCAGTGAAACTGATCAAATCACCTGTGCAAAATAATGGAAATCCCAAAAACCTGACCTGTTGGGGGGCCTTGAGAACTGGAGTTGAGAAACTGCCATAGACAAACATCAGCAAATGGAATGCAAAGGAAGGGGGCAGTTGACATGACACCCCAATCCTTTTAAGTGCTTGGAGCCAACACAATGGGACATCTCCTTGCTAGGTCAAAACAAAAAACACTATAAGAATTGTTTACAGGTAATCTTATCAACTGCATTTTTAAAACAAATACCCTTTCTGGGGAAGAAAAAAAATATTGCACATCTGTACAAGTGTGGAGAAATAAAACAAAAACTGAGCACTATGTGGCTATTCCAACTCCATGCTATGGCTACATGTCCGTCTCAATTACAGATAAAAATTCATGTTCTCCTCCTGTGTCCCAAGAGATGGGTGGCTTGATGGCCATTCATGCAAATGTAGGGGCATCACAGCACATTGATCCTAAGGTGGAGCACGTAGACACAAAATGATACTATGTGGCTGGCTTAAGGGAGCAGCTCAACTGTGTATTCGATATTATCCTTGGTTCAAAAGTAGAGACTGTATTGTTAATAGTAGAAATGTAGAGATATAAACAGTTCTGCCTTTAAAAACCATAGACGTGTCTGTTTAATTATTGTTATTATTGTTTAATTGCCTGCTTTAGTGTGCCAAATGAGTTATTCCAAAAGAACCTGCCACCTGGGCTCCCAGTAGTCAACCATATTATAGCTGGATGCTCTACCGGACAATAGATGAGTGAGGATACAAGCCAAGAACTGCACTCCCTCCAGTGAATACGAAAAAATGCTAACCATACTTACCATAATTTTCCTTTCCTGGTGGCTCATCTTGTCAGCCTACCATTTTGGTAAAGCTGAGGCAATGATAGGCTGACATGATGAACTCCAAGCATAGTGAAAATTGTTATCTATGCTTACCATAATTTTCCTTTGCTGGAGGCTCGTCGTGTCAGCCTACCATTGAGCTGCCCCCGCCCCAAATAAACTCCAAGCATACCGAAAATTGTTATCCATACTTACCATAATTTTCCTTTCTTGAAGGCTGATCGTGTCAGCCTACCATTGAGCTGCCCCCCCCCCCCCCAAATGAACTCCAAGCATACCAATAATTGTTATCCATACTTACCGTAATTTCCTTTCTTGAAGGCTCGTCGTGTCAGCCTACCAGTGAGCTGGCTCCCCCCAAATGAACTCCAAGCATACGAAAAATTGTTATCCATACTTGCCCGAATTTTCCTTTCTTGGAGGCTCATCGTGTCAGCCTACCATTTTGTTGGCTCCACCTCAATGAACTCCAAGCATCCAGAAAAGTGTTATGCATACTTACAGTAATTTTCCTTTACTGGACGTTTCATCAATCAGCCTACCATTGGATTGGCTCCACCCCATTCCATTGGATTGATGCTCTTTTTTTCTTTAGCCATCAAACTTAATAAAGGAGAACTTCAGACAATTTTATTTTTCTTGGTGCCAACCCAGCTTACATAGGGTATTTGCTATGCCTACTGCCAACCCACAGTCCACACTAATATCTAAAAGTCGAATATCCCTCCGCTTCCAGTCCTTTAGTTATAATTGTGTTCATCTAACCCTCCCTTTGTAGTTTTTTACTATATGCCATATTACTGTTATAAAAAAAAAAAAACTATAGCAATACATATAATAATTGTATTTTCCTGGCACCGAATAATGGCAGCACATCTTCCCTACTCTGTTTGTTCCATCTATGAAAGACTGGAGGGAATGTTGCATACTTTTATACATTCCTGTGTCCTGTGGGTTGACAGCGGGTGGAGAGACTATAAGCTGCCATGATATGGGCAAAGTAAACTTGCGGTAAAGTACTGATACCATTTTCCTACGTCTCTTGAAAGGTAGAGGAGGGTAGCATCCTATGTCAGGGTTATTTTAGCTCTGTATCCACACTAGGTTACATTTCTCATCATTCTCAGTGCTGGTAATAGAGCAGAATGGACAGACGGACGGACATCGTATCCAAGACATAGCAACTAAAACCTGAGAGAAATTGTAACATTTCTCAATACAAACGTTCTAGTGTCTCTTTCTTTTTTTAATTATTCCCCTCACTTCCTATCCTGATAACAAGACAGGAAGTGAGAATATACCTCCCAATGAGGACACAGACAGCAGTTAATTAAATGTTCTAACCTTTTCCCCCTGGTATACAAAACGTATGTTTTGTCTGGAGTTGTACTTAAAAGTAGAAGCAGCAATTAGATGTGTGGCCCAGGATCAGTAGCTCTAATAAGATGTTGCTAGGACTTTTTCACCCATGTACAGAATGTTGCTTAGAAGGGACTTTAGCATGTGATAGCACTGCATGGCATCCCAACCCACTCACACCAGATTATAGAAGACAATACCTCATTTGTTCTGATGGAAAACTTAATTTGCTTGCTTCCTTGGTAACGTACAATCATTATGTAACATGACTTTTTTTGACTGGACTATAAAATGTATTTTTTTCCTTTAATAAAAATATTTTATTTTGTACTGCAAACAGGAACACTGTATTTTCTACAACCCAAAAAAAAAAAAGTTTACTTATGTATTTTCCCCGAAAAACTGGATGGTTTTTGACCTTCCATTAAACAAAGGGGATCCCTCCTCACACAGATTCTAACCTCTGACCTATAATTTCCAGATGAGAACTACTGGTTTATTACTAGGACGAGCCCCACACAAATATGGAATTTATATATAATTTTTTTGTGGGGAAAAAAAAACAATTTTAAAGGAAACCTGTACTGGGAAGAAAAACGGGAGCTGTCATTGGTCACCACTTGTTGTCCAGCAGTCCCATACTTCAGTACCTTATCACAGACCCTGAAATGAGTGTACAAATTAGGCCTCATTTACATGGGCACCGGCGCCTGTACTGCAGGAATGATGCATTTGATTTTGCACCTGCATCCAGTGTGTGCAGGCAGCCTATGGAAGAGAAAGCAGATGCTGCATGAACACATCCCAATTTCAAACTTTGACAGACATGCATGGGGTCAGCAACCCCAAAAGTAGATAGTGAATGAAGCCTTAGGGTCGGTGTGGACAGGCTTGTTCACAGCAGATGGAGTTTGCATTTCTATACGTGTTAAACAGGTAATGCAGGTCAAAAGCACCTCTGAGTAAAATCTGAATGTGTCTCAAACTCAGACCATCAACACAAGCCCGGAGCCCAATTATACTGTCCCCTAGGAAGTCAGAACCTCCAATCTGCATCCTTGTTTTGCACAAAGATTTAAGTTATTGAAGCCACTGCAGCCAGACAGCACTGGGACAAGATCATCCAGTGAAGTGATGAGTGTACACTCGCTATAGTTATGTGTAACTTACCAACTGTGGATAATATTAAACATACAAAATAAGAAAATGACGTGCTGGTTGAAGCTGCTGCTGTCATGTAAAGTCAAAGACCCCATAAACAAACAATTCAACAAAAATTTAACTTAGCGATGCTTCTATATCAAACATATTTGCTAAATAAACATATACAGGTGAAACTCGAAAAATTTGAATATCGTGCAAAAGTTCATTTATTTTACTAATGCAACTTAAAAGGTGAAACTAATATATGAGTGAGACTTATAACATGCAAAGCAAGATAGTTCAAGCCGTCATTTGTCATAATTATGATGATTGTGGCTTACAGCTCATAAAAACCCCAAATCCACAATCTTAGAAAATTTGAATATTGTGAAAGGGTGCAATATTCTAGGCTCAAAGTGTCCCACTCTAATCAGCTAATTAAGCCATAACACCTGCAAAGGGTTCCTGAGCCTTTAAATTATCTCTCAATCTTGTTCAGTAGGAATCACAATAATGGGAAAGACTGCTGACCTGACAGTTGTGCAGAAAAATCATCATTGACACCCTCCATAAGAAGGGAAAGCCTCAAAATGTAATTGCAAAAATAAGTTGGATGTTTTCAAAGTGCTGTATCAAAGCACATTAATAGAAAGTTATCTGGAAGGAAAAAGTGTGGAAGAAAAAGGTGCACAAGCAGCAGGGATGACCACAGCCTGGAGAGGATTGTCAGGAAAAGGCCATTCAAAAGTGTTGGGGACTTTCACAAGGAGTGGACTGAGGCTGGAGTCAGTGCATCAAGAGCCACACACAGACGGATCCTGGACACGGGCTTCAAATGTCGTATTCCTCTTGTCAAGCCACTCCTGAACAAATGTCAGAAGCGTCTTACCTGGGCTAAAGGAAAACACACCTGGTCTGTTGCTCAGTGGTCCAAAGTCCTCTTTTCTGATGAGAGCAAATTTTGCATCTCATTTGGAAACCAAGGACCCAGAGTATGGAGGAAGAATAGAGAGGCACACACTGCAAGATTCTTGAAGTCCAGTGTGGAGTTTCCACAGTCTGTGTTGATTTGGGGAGCCATGTCGTCTGCTGGTGTTGGTCCACTGTGCTCCATTAAGTCTGGGGTCAACGCAGCCGTCTACCAGGAGATTTTGGAGCACTTCATGCTTCCTTCCACAGATAAGCTTTATGGGGATGCTGACTTCATTTTCCAGCAAGACCTGGCACCTGCCCACACTGCCAAAAGCACCAAAACCTGGTTCAATGACCGTGGGATTACTGTGCTTGATTGGCCAGCAAACTTGCCTGACCGGAACCCCATAGAGAACCTATGGGGCATTGCCAAGAAAAAGATGAGAGACATTAAAACCAAACAATAAAAGAGGGAGGAGGGGGGATAGTGGGGTCTTTATATACCCATCGCTCTCTCAACTCTGTGATATAGTTTATTTAAGTAGAAGAGATGAAATATCCTGTAACGTAATTCTTGAAATAAATAAAGAATTAAAAAAAAAAAAAAAAAAACAATGCAGAAGAGCTGAAGGTCACTATTGAAGCATCCTGGTCTTCCATAACACCTCAGCAGTGCCACAGGCTGATAGTGTCCATTTCACGCCGCATTGAGGCAGTAATTGCTGCAAAAGGGGCCCAAACTGAGTACATATGCATGCTTTTATCAGAGGTCCGATTTTGTTCTATGTACAATCCTTGTTTTATTGATTGCATGTAATATTCTAATTTTCTGAGATTGTGGATTTGGGGTTTTCATGAGCTGTAAGCCATAATCATCACAATTATGAGTCTATCTCATATATAAGTTTCACCTTTTAAGTTGCATTAGTGAAATAAATGAACATTTGCACAATATTCAAATTTTTCGAGTTTCACCTGTATAAAGTTTCCATGTCCTCTGATGACGCTCAGTGGGAGGGGCAAAACACATCAAGCTGGGGCGAGATAGAGACCTTAATTTAATAAATAATTACCTGAATCTTCCCAAGCAGGAATCAATTACATTTGGCACTTTGCTTTTCACTTATGATTGCTCTATGATGGATTAGTGATTTCACAGGCACTTTATATATGTTTATTTAGCACTATAGTTTGATATAGAAGCAGTGCTAAGTTTCATTTTGTTAAAGAACATCCAGTTCCCAAAGCAAAGGTGCCAAGTTGTGCCCCCCCCCCCCCCCTGCATTAGGTGCATGCTTAGGAGGGGGAGAGAGAGCACAGCCTGCACCTCCTTCTGGCTCTCCCCTCCTTTCCTTGCCACTTTCAGCTCTGAGCTGATAGTAGTAGGGATGCCGCAGTCACTACTGTCAGCCTTATACTAGAAGGAACTTAAGCCTCCCCCATCCCTACAATACATGCTGTGTCCCGGGAAGGCGCCCCCCTCTGCCCACCCCTTCAGCCAGGAAGCTCATGTATTTTCAATGCAGTTCTGTTGAACTGCTGTATTTAAAATATACACCACTTACTCAGATGTGAAAGGTACCCCCGTTAAATTTAAATTTATTTATGTATACAGTAAATACAGTTCTGTGTCCTACTAACCAGAAAGAAAATAAATAAGAACAATGGCTTCAATTAACAGTCCAAATATTGACATTTTACACATAGCACAAACATCTCCAATATGGTGGAAGGATGAATATAAAATAAAATATTAACATCCGCTCCGAGACCCTACAAGGCATGTCATACCGAAAAAACGTCCTTGTCTGCAGGACTCGTCCCTTTGTCTTGTACATTTATAGCCTGTCTTAAAGTAAAAGGCACACAGAACGGACAAAATAATAACTTAAAACATACTTGTAGTAACTCTGTTACAAACCTGGGCGATCCAAACACAGCCTATGATATAAACAGAGTATAAACCTTCAAGGAGAACATGACAATACAATTCAAAGAGCTAGAGCTACAGGCAGTTGGAACTGCATGCAAATCTTGACTTTCCCTGTAAGCTGAGCTTTGCGCCAAGACCTACCCATCGGTCCTTTAATGTGTTGGGTGGCCTCATTACCCAATATTAGGGGGTGGGGCTAAGGTAAACATTAAAAGGAAAGGTTAAGATTTGCATATAGTTTCTTCTGTCATAACCTCTAGATCAGTGGTCTCAAAACTGTGGCCTGGATATGGCCCTTTGCTTGGCTTTATCTGGTCCTTGGTGGCCCGATTCCCCCCACTGACACCAGTGATGTGATACTATTCTCACTGACACCAGTGATGGGATACTATTCCTCCCACTGACACCAGTGATGGGATACTATTCCTCCTACTGACACCAGTGATGGGATATTATTCCTCCCACTGACACCAGTGATGTGTCACTGTTCCTCTCACCGAGACCAGTGATGTGTCACTGTTCCTCTCACCGACACCAGTGATGTGTCACTGTTCCTCTCAGCGACACCAGTGATGTGTCATTGTTGCTCTCACCAACACCAGTCATGGGGCACTATTCCTCTCACTCACACCAATGATGGGGTGTCTCACTGAAACCAGCTTGCCCCCTCTAAAGTCTGAACCATAATAAACTGGACCTGTGTTTAGAAAGTTTAGAGACCCCTGCTCTAGATCAAAGGTAGGCAACCATGGCACTCTGGCTGTGGTCAAACTTATAATCGTATGTAATGCCCACAAACATTTACTATAGTGCATCTTTTGAGTCTAAAGTTGTTTAAGCTTCTATTTTCAAACTTTTTTTTTTCCACCCAGTGATCCTGTAAGAAAGACACTTTCTGTCCCAGGGTGACAATACGCACACACTGTACTATATATATGGAGCAGCATTGTCACATAACAACAGAACACCTCCAAATCTCTTCTGCATAAAATTGGGGAGGGTGTTCTGTAAGCCTGAAAGACCTGAAAACAATGAAACGGACCACAGCACAGGAAATGAGCAACTCCTACAATTTCCGGCTAATCAACAAGTAATGTTGAACACATATAACAAAACACTTTCAATGGTATATTTGCCTGATTAAAAGTGAGAAAATAAAAAGTTCATTGTTGGGGTTTACATATACTTGAATCCCAGGACCCTGCATTCACTATATCTGGTCTCCCACAGTACACAGAACATGGAATGCTATTATTTTAGTAAATTTACAGGTGTGTCTCAAAAATGTAGACTATCATCAAAAAGTTAATTAAGTGTTCTTGCATAGCAAGGCCACTTACTGTTATTTCACATATATATTATTGTTATAGCCAAATGTACCACCCTAACTCATCCCACAGCTTTTACACTACATAGACAGCAATATACTCAATGGTTGACGAAATATTGTCGTTTTTGCGGCGAAATTGGTCCCATAGGAATGAATGGTGAAAGTTCAAAACTATAGTGGGAGCTGACAAAGGCTGAAAAATCAGGGCATTTCTAAACTGCCACCACTCCCTCATTTTAAAGAACACCTACATATCTTATATCAAAACGTTCAGCTATCGCTGCTGCCACTACCCATGTCCACAGCTAAGCCATAGTCCTGATAGTTTTCACAATATGACCATTTGTTTGCAACTCATGCCATCCATTGACATTCACTGAAACTCCACTCTAGACTACTGATGGAGGCAAGAACACTTCACACAATTTCCCCAGATATTGTAGCTTTTCAGTACAGTATTTCAGTAATTCAAAAAGTGAAACTCCTGAGATATATAGATTTATTACACACAGAGGGATATATTTCAAGCATTCGTTTCTTTACATGTTGATGATTATAGCTTACAGCTAGTAAAAAAAAAAAACGAATTCAGTATCTCAGAAAATTAAAATATTGTGAACATTTTTAATATTGTACACGCATGGCCTCATACTCTAATCAGCTAAATAACTAAAAACACCTGTAAAGGGTTCCTGAGCCTTTAAATGGTCGTTCAGTAGGTTACACAATCATCGGGAAGACTGCTGACTTGACAGTTATCCAGAAGACAGTCATTAACACCCTCCATAAGGAGGGTAGATCACAAAAGTGCATTGCTAAAGAAGCTGGCTGTTCACAGAGTGCTGTATCCAAGAATTCTGATGGGATAAGGTCTATGGAAGGAAAAAGTGTGCTCAAGCAACAGATAACCAAATCCCTGAGAGAATTGTAAAGCAAAGGCCATTGAAGGATTTGGGGGCGAATTACAAGAAGTGGACTACGGCTGGTGTCGGTGCTTCAAGACCCACCACACAGACTTATCGCAGCCTCGGAGGACCACCTTCGTCATCACATTCCTGGTGAAGGGGTCCTGTGAGGCTTCAAAATGTTGCACGTGTGTGATCTTTGTGCAATAAAAACCTTCGAACAACATTTGAGGATCCTTAGTGTGCTCTCAAGAACATGCGCGAGGGGAATATAGACAAGACTGTATCCAGGACATGGGCTACAACTCTCCCATTCTTTGTGTCAAGCCACTTCTGAACCAGAGACAACATCAGAAGCATATTACCTGGGCCAATGAGAAAAAAGGACTGGACTGTTGCTCAGTGGTCCAAAGTCCTATTTTTGGATGAAAAGTTAATTTTGCATCTCATTTGGAAATCAAGGTCCCAGAGTCTGGGGGAATAGTGAAGAGGCACATAATCCATGTTGCATGAAGTCCAGTTTAAAGTTTACACAGTCAGTGATTATTTGGGGAGCCATGTCTTCTGCTGGTGTTGGTCCACTGTGCTTTACCAAATGCAAAGTCAGCAAAACATTCTACCAGGAAGCACTTCATGCTTCCCTCTGCTGACCAGCTTTATAGAGATGCCGATTTCATTTTCCAGCAAGAATTGGCACCTGCCCACACTGCAAAAAAGTACAAATACCTGGTTTAATGATCATGGTATCACTGTGCTTGATGGGCTAGCAAACTGGTCTGACCTAAACCCCATAGAGAATCTGTGGGGTATTGTCAGGAGGAAGAGGAGAGACACCAGACCCAACAATGCAGATAAGCTAGTGGCCGCTATCAAAGCTACCTGGGCTTCCATAACACCTCAGCATGCCACGCCTCCATGCCATGCCACATTGATGTAGCAATGTCTGCAAAAGGAGCCCCGACCAAGTATTGAGTGCATACTATAGTGTACACTGACATACTTTTCAGTAAGACAACATTTTCTGTATTAAAAATCCTTTTTTTTTTTTTATTGGTCTTATGTAATATTCTAATTTTGAGATACTGAATTTTAGGTTCTGACTAGCTGTAAGCCATAATCATCAGAATTAAAAGAAAGATATGCTTGAAGTTTATCACTCTGTGTGTAATGAATCAATATAAGAGTTTCACTTTTTTATTGAATTACTGAAATAAACTTTTTGATGATATTCAAATTTTTGGAGATGCACCTGTAAACTGCTAAATACTCTTTGTCATCAGCAGTATATAGCAGTCTTGTGACTTCTATCAGTGTCTGGTTAAAGCTTGTAGGAGGAGTTCTCATTCTTCTCCGACTGTCCTATTAGTTGGGATGACTCCTAACTCTTTATTTGGACAATGCTGATTGGCCCTGTGCTGATCTCATACCCCCTTTAAAAAAAAAAAAAGGCTATAGCAATACACACAAAACTGAGCATGTGCCCAGTGCCCCCCCAAGCTTCTGTACTATCTGGAGATGAATGTGGGACAGTGAAAAAAGGGCAGGATACACAATGCGCAGGATTAATCATTTAGGTTCCACAGCGAGTACAACATGCATGCTTTACTGCATATACTGTCCAATTTTACTGTTGTGGGTTTAGTAACACTTTAAATACATTTTAATAGCAGTGCCAGCTGTCCCTTTGAATGAGTTGCTAGCAGGCATGAAGCTTGCTGAAAGCCTGCAAGCAGCTCTTTAACCACTTAAGCCCCAGACCAATATGCTGCTAAATGCCCAAAGGCGTTTTTACAATTTGGCACTGCGTTGCTTTAACAGACAATTGCCCGGTCGTGCGACGTGGCTCCCAAACAAAATTTGCATCCTTTTCTTCCCGATCGGACCCCCGACCCGCAAGAAGGCAGGGACGTACATGTACGCCCATCTGCCTGTACATGCCATTCTGTGGACGTACATATATATGCGGCGGGCGTTAAGTGGTTAAAGTGACACACAGCACACCTATAACGATACAGGGTTTTACCTGAATTGGTTCTATGGGGTGCTTTATTGCTATAATAAAAGCTCCTTGAAGCAGGATGAAAACTCTGCTAATTGTTATGTAAAAGCTTGCTGTACACACAGCTCTTCAAACAAACGTTTACAAGCAGAGGCATGGGTGAATCTGGCCTAATGGGGCAAATATGTGAAAAGATTACCTTCAGAAAATCCACCAGTGTATGGGTCACCACCAGCCCCAATATCCAATAGCTATCCAGTCAGACATTATTTGGACATGATGGAATATGTAATTGTTCTAAG
The DNA here is from genome assembly GCA_029574335.1 of Rana kukunoris. NCBI lineage: Eukaryota > Metazoa > Chordata > Amphibia > Anura > Ranidae > Rana > Rana kukunoris. The sequence continues at coordinate 185,473,449 of CM056055.1, read as the reverse complement.
GATGCAAGTGTATCAATACAGCTGTTCAACAAGTTGTTTACCGTCGCCGGTCAGTGGTCTGGATCACACAAAAAGTCAGATCTGTAGGTGGCCAACTCTGCTTGAGCTTTGACCCCATTCTTGAAGGAGGAAAATTTTGAAACAGCTATATCTATAGATATAAATAGTGGGAGGAGACGCTGCTCCAGGTGAGGTTTAACTGCGTAATGGTCTGCACCCATGGGTGCCCGCCCTGGATTGCCTTTGCAATGCATGAAATCCAGAAAGAAACAGCTGCACACCATGGCAAGTCCTTGCACCATTTATTGTGTAATGTTCAAAAACAAGTGACACAAAAGGACACAATCATCATGAATAAGCACACGTTCGTGTGAAATGCGTCAACAAGCGGCGTCTGTGTCCTTTATTGTCACTTGTTCTTGAAGATTACACAATAAATGATGCAAGGCCTTGTCATTGTGTGCAGCTGTTTCTTTCTGTATATCTGCAGGTAAATGGACAGCTTAGCAACATGTTGTGTGCTATGAAACACTAAAACCTGACAGTGGGGTATAAATAATTTATAAACACAATATTATTCCGTGTACGATATGTGCAATATGCAAACGTATGCACATAAATTACAAATTCACACAGCTGCGGTTTTAAATTATGTGCGACATAACTTACGCCACAGGGACCTGTGCAGAATGTAAACCCACGCCTGGGCAATTTGTAATCGGTGCAGGAAATCATTACTGAAAAAAACTAAAAAAAACATGCAATTTTGTTTGTTGCTGAAGCAAATGGGTATTATTTGAAGGAGTTGTAAAGTCTCAAGGTTTTTCACCTTAAGGCATTCTATTACAGCGACGGGGACAAGCACAGCAGCGCCAGCCGCTGTCTCAGGTCCTCATTGGATAGATTGATAGCAGCAGGAACCATTGGCTCATGCTGCTGTCAACCAAATCCAGTGACACGGGGGCGGGGCCAAGTCCTGCTGTCTGTGTCAATAGATGCAGCCAGACTCAGGAGCGCGCCTGCACGGGTGCCCCAATGGAAAGCAGCTCTCCGTGGGGGCACCCAATGAAAAAGAAGGATCGGGCCACTCTGTGCAAAACCATAGCACAGAGCAGGTAAGTATAACATGTTTGTAATTTAGAAAAAAAAACTTTACAATCACTTTAACATCACAAGAAAGAACCAGCCAGATCTACAACTCAAGAAAATAATTGTAAAAGTCTTGCACAGAAATGATCCCCCACAGAATTTCAGTGTTGGAATAAACTTTCAGAAGGAAACCCTTGTTCATAAAGTACGTAGACACAGTGTGAGTGTGAGTGTGAGAGAGAGAGCTGTGCATGATGTCATAAGCTTAGGCTTTTTACCAGACAAGAAACAGGAAGTGGGCTGTATAAGGTATTTACTGGCAGAAAAAAAAAATGTTTTACTATCCAAAGTTAAAACAACAAGGGCAGAAGATTTAATAGATGGAAAGTTGAAAAATATTTACTGAAGGTCCGCTTCACGGCTCCCTTCACACTTTTGCATTTTGGAACTCTGTGCGGTGCCTTCATTTAGAAAGGCACCAGAATACAACATACAGTTGGTGCCAAGGACCCGCACTGCCGAGCACCACAAGGAACATGTAGTGCATTTGATGCCCTCTATCAAGCAAAACAAAAAACAGTGCAACTCTTGCTTTTACTTTGTTTCCAACCCATTCCAAATGAATGAGCTTCTTTAATGTATTGCATGTTAATGTGCACAGTAACACACGGCAATGGAACAGGTAGGTGTAAAGGGCCCTCAGGGTTTAATCTTCTACCTTTACCTTTAGTTGATCTAGATCGGAGATCTCCAAAACTCTGACCTTCCATGACTGGGCATGATGGGAATTGTAGTTCCTGAACAACTGGTGGGCCATAGTTTGGAGATCCCTGATCTAGATGGACTTGTATTTTTTTTTTTCAACCAGACTAACTATGTAACATTGATATTGTGAAGCAGGAATCTGAAATGATCAACTTTCCAAACGATTTATTCTCTTGTTCCACTAGGCTTGTACAGGCTCTTATGTTTTCTTTGCCAGCAGTCATTTGTGTCTGCACTGTATTGCAGGATCCCATTGCTAAAACATGGGTGAATCCACATTTTCCCAGGTCTACAGCGCGTTCCCCTTTTCTATACACCATGTAGAAATGACAGATTTGGAGAAGAATGTTACAGTCCTTTCTGATCCAGGCAAGTCGCTGTTTCAAGCGGGCAAGATATCCATTGGACACACAACACGAAAACGCTAGATCGGAGCACCAAATGCAATCTGGTTAATCTGTCCGATTTCAGCAGCAGCAGGAAGTTATAAAGCTTGTGAAAGTAGAACTCAAATGTGGGCTTTAGAAATTCTGCAGATCCCTGTGAATGTTCAGTTTCTAAAGAAAATGTGAATGTTTTTCAATTGGTACAGGCATAAGGGAACAAAATAATATTTACAAAGATGATCATTTCCCTGCTCTGTCACGGGGTGGTCACACACACTACACAAGTTATGAACGCTTTGAGCGCCGCTTGTGATAAGACACCCGTCTGCCCTTAGAGGGTTGACCAGCTTGCATCAGAAGTCAAGGTTATTGCAGAGAAATTCCAAAACGCTGGAAAATCCCATGAGCGGGTGCTGATCGTTCCCTTTACTATGGATAAAAGGAAGTGAAGTTCTTTTCATATGTGCACGTCCCTCCTCTGTAAGCTGATCATACTGCAGAGATTTCGGACATCCCATTAGGGAACTGGCTAGGGCCTGCCTTGTCTATGGGACAGAGTGGGGCTCTAAGCTCACTTACCCTAGAATGGTTGAAACTTTGAGGTGGGCTGTGACTGTAGTCGGAGATGGATGGACCTTCTTGGGTAACGTACCTCAACATAGCAGCCTTTCCTTCATGGTAACCCATGACAACCTAAATAATCAATTACAGACATATTAACCTGTAAACTGGTTAAAACAGCTAGAAATAGCACAATGTGTGTGGTTTTTTTTTGCAGTGCAGCTTTTGAGTAATCAGCGTTGTTTCAGCACCAGAAGCAAATCCACAATCATGAATTCTGCTGGCAAGCTATGCTGCAATGTATTATGGGTCTCACCAACATAAACCCCTCACAGGCTAGCAGCAGCATTCTGTTGCAGTACATTCTGAAATTTGTGCCACGCTTGTCCTCTGGTCTCTGGTGATCATAAAACAGATCTTCATTTACATTCAACACATAAAGCCAGAGATTACATGTGGGTGACGCCAAGTTGTACTGTTAGTAAGGTAGAGCGGTCAGCGCACTTTAATGCCGCAAGGGCTGCACAGCCATGGACTGCATTGATATATTAACGTGATCTTTTTCCGGTTATGACGGCGTTCCTCTCATGTGCTTCAACGCTGCAGGAAGTCCTTTGGTATGCAACTCCTTTTCTGGCCTGTGGAACACACGGCAAGAACAGGCTGACGGGGGTGTGTGAAGGTAGCGTCTTCATTGTACAGGAAGCCGTCCTCTTACTGAACCACTTTCACTAGAAGAGGTAATAAGAGGGATTACAGTCAAAACCACATCATTCTCTTCCCTTTTTTTTCTATTTTTTCTAGGGCTTTTAGACTTTATTCAATCACTATACTTACTGCAAGCTGTCACGGACAGGAGGACATCCTCATGCACCTGGGCTCAGGTGACTACTGAACCAAACTTCACTCACACATTATTACTTGAGCATCATTCAGTGCAGGAAGATGGACCTTCCACCACCAGAGCAGAGGAAGGAGCCATCCTCATTGGACTGGACTGGTGAAAAGACCCTTGGACCTTATTCACCATAAAATGATTTTCTTGAGAGGGACACAGGAAGTTCTAAACCTTTGGGTTACACTACCACCTACATGAGGTCTGGACACTGGCAAACAAAAAAATGTAGGCAAGCCCAGGGTTTAACCAGCATGCCTTGAATTTTGTAGCAAAGCAGTACTGACAGTGTTATCACAAGCAGGGAGGGGTAGGACCCATGTCTCTCAATGTACTCCAAGATAGGGATTTTATGGTCTATTAAGGGACACAGGAAGTCAAAGTTCTGGAACGTCCAAAAGCAGTCAAACACAGGGGTGGGAAACCACAAATAACTGGTAACAGGCCCAAGGAAAACAAGAACTGGAGACTGCCTGGAGATGCTTTTTTAATGATGAAAAACAAAATTGTGCACAACACTTTTCCCAGTGGAGGAAGTCAGCACTCATAAGTAAATTGCTTTTCATATGTGCACGTCCCTCATCTATAAGCTGATCATACTGCAGAAATTCGGACATCCCATTAAGGGACTGACTAGGGCTGGTGTGTTCTATCGAGAAGTGCCCCCTTATTGAAAAATGACGACGTGCCCATGCACATCACAACAGATGAGTTTACAATCAGCTGTTGCGATGGTGAGACGGCACATGCGCACATTAGCAGACGGAAGAAAAAAAATCAGATTGTGCTCTCGAGGCGTGTTCATGTGGGTGAGGGGCGGATTACTACATGATGGGGGCGGATTATTAAATGATGAGCAGTGCTGCAAAACACATATTTTTGTGCTATTCTTCCTGGACGTTTGCAGGGCATGTTTAGTAAACTGAAGGGCGGGTTAGGTTTGGGGTTAGGGTTTCCCATTGAAGAATATGGCTAGGACTCAGGAATTGGAACAGGGACCTCCCCAGAGGTCAAAGGTCATGAGACAGGTTCCCAGAGGTCAAAGGTCACAGGGCGTGGCTGACCCACCCCCACTAAAGTGTACCGCTTACCCCAACTAAAAAATCCACCTCCATTTGAACAGCACTGTCCATCATTTAATAATCCGGCCCCATCATGTAAAAATCCTCCCCTCAAGAACATGAATGTGCCTCGGCAGCGGGCGGTGTTCTATTGAGAAGTGGCCACTGCTGTACGCAGGCGCCGTCTCAGCTGATCATAAACTCAGCTGTTGTGATGCGCAGTTCGATCCGGCAGTTCTCGATAGCGGGCACTTTTCGATAAAACACCGGCCTGTCTTGTTTATGGCACAGAGTGGGGCTCTAAGCTCACTTACTCTAGAATGGTTAAAACTAGGGTTGTCCCGATACCGATACTAGTATCGGTATCGGGTCCGATACCGAGTATTTGCGGGAGTGCTTGTACTCCCGCAAATACCGCCGATGCCTAATCCGGATACTTTTTTTTTTTTTTTTTTCGGAGTGGGGGCGGAATGGGGGCGGAGAGAGGGCAGAGAGTGGGCGGAAAGGGGGCGGGAACCGATCGCAGAGGAGACTGAGGGGGCAGCGAGGAAGGCGGACTGGAGGCGGAGAGGAAGCGAAGAAGAAAGCGGAGAGCAGAGCAGTCCCCAGGTATGTATAAAATCACACTGGATCATTGGAGAGCTGCTTCTGCTGCCGCTGCCGCTGCCGCCGCCGTCTAGCTGTTCGGCGCTTAAGCCAGGGAACATAACAGCTTTCATTTGAATAGCTGCTGTTCCCTGCCGCGCGTCGTCATGCCCCCCCCCCCTTGTCGGGCGCTTTTCCCAGGATTGGACAGGTGATCTGTCTATCAAAGTGCCCGGACAAGGGGGAGGGGCCATGACGACGCGCGGCAGGGAACAGCAGCTATTCAAATGAAAGCTGTTATGTTCTGCTGAGCGCCGAACAACTAGACGGCGGGGGAGACATAACTGCATATGATGGGGGAGACATGGCTTCATATGGGGGGCAGACATGACTGCATATGAGGGGGGAATTATGGCTGCATTTGGGGGGAGACATGGCTGCATATGGGGGGGGACTGCATATGAGGGGGAGACATGGCTTCATATGGGGGGAGACATGACTGCATATGAGGGGGGAGTTATGGCTGCATTTGGGGGGAGACATGGCTGCATATGGGGGGGGACTGCATATGAGGGGGAGACATGGCTTCATATGGGGGGCAGACATGACTGCATATGAGGGGGGAGTTATGGCTGCATTTGGGGGGGAGACATGGCTGCATATGGGGGGGAGTCATGACTGCATATGGGGGGGAGTCATGACTGCATATGAGGGGGAGACATGGCTTCATATGGGGGGGGAGACATGACTGCATATGAGGGGGGAGTTATGGCTGCATTTGGGGGGAGACATGGCTGCATATGGGGGGGACACAAGGCTGCATTTGGGGCGCATTGCTGCATTTAAAAAAAAGTATCGGTATTCGGAATCGGCGAGTACATAAAAAAAAGTATCGGTACTTGTACTCGGTCCTAAAAAAGAGGCATCGGGACAACCCTAGTTAAAACCAACATGAAACTTTGAGGGTGGGCTGTGACTGTAGTGGGAGATGGATGGACCGCTGAAGTAAAATATTACTTCTTGGGTAACATACCCAACATAGCAGCCTTTCCTTTTTTTTTTAACAGAAAGAATTGCATGCTTTTTTAATGATGAATAACAAAATTGTACACAACACTTTCCCCAGTGGATGAAGTCAGCACTCAGTCCCTCAGAGTTAACCCCTTTACTTATAGAACCATGAGAAAGCAAGAAATTGAGAGGCGACCAAGTATTCAAACAGTCAGGTAGCTTCAAGTGCTCAGCCCACTCACATAGAGAGTATTCAAAGACAGGGCAAACGTTGAGGCAATGCCATTGACTCTGGACCTGGAAAGTGCTCTGCGCCTGACCTGTTACCAAAACAGGGGTTGGAAAGCACGATACTCAGAACCTAGATTTCGAAGCGCACTTAAAGCGTAGCTCTACACAAAAGGGGAAGCTCTACTTGTTTGCACCCTCCCCTCCTCCACGATTACATTTGGCACTTTGGGGGCGGGAGCCTGGTTTTAACAGGTGCCCACTCCTACTTCCTGGTAAGATCGCTGTACAGCGATCTACATCATTTCTGGCCCCTCCTCGTTTCCCCCACTGCCTTCGGGGGTCAGAGGTCCCAGAAGACGCCAGGACCATTCAGAAAGCACAATGTGACTCACGCATGCACAATAGAAAACAGACTGCGAAGCCACAAGGCTTCACTTCGTGTTTCCCTTACTACAGATGCTGTTGCCTGCACCTGAAGGTGATTGACGAATCAGCGATGGGTGCCGACATTGCAGGATGTCCTTATATGAAAAGTCAGCAGCTACAGTATTTGTAGCAGTTGACTTTTTTTTTTTTCTTACAGACTAGAATTCCTCTTTAAAAGGATAGCCCCGCAATGTCCTGTCCAGTGGGCTTCAGTCACACTCCAAAAGCCAGGCTAAACAGTGAAATACCCTTGCAAGAAAGTAGCAATGGGCATCAAATTGGCCAATTTATGGTCATACACCCGATAGTTTTCTAGAATTTTATCAACTTTCATCCAGATTTTGATCACAAAAACAGCCATACAGTATGGATCAATACAGCCTACCATCAACTTCAAAAATCGAAGCCGTTACTGTCTTGAACTGATTGTTTTTGCCATCAAAATTGATTGGAATTGTTGTTTGGCCACCACTATTCTTGTGTGGAAGAAGTCTTTTTCAGCTGCATCATGGAAACGCGTGCAACATGACTTAAAGCTCCTTCACACCTGGGGGGTTTCGTTTTATAATGCCAACAAATTCTATGCCCGACTGAGCAAGAAACGGCTGATTAACCAGATGCCATTACCTTCCTTGTAACAGGGTCCATCACCAGCCACTTCTCTGTCACGGTTTGAAGGTCTTGACCATTGAGAGGCTCTCTTAACCTAACCTTTACTTCAAGTTTCCCCCCAGTTGGTTTTCTTCCATCAAACACCTGAAATAAGATTATTAAAGATATACTTAAGTATTTCACTGTAAAAGGTAGAGTTTTTTTTCTTTTTTTTTTAACAGATGCTTGGAATAAAGGGATATTACTATTACCTCTACAATCTCTCGAATCTCACACTGCGTCTCCAACTTGTCCAGTTTAACATTTGCAGTCCCAATTTGCTTATCACTTCTGAACAAGAATACTCTACAGAAGAGGAGAGAGAAGTATGTTTAACAACATTTGATCAAGTAAACAAGTCTATGGGCTGCACATAGACATGAGATGGTGATCTTTTGAACCACAGAGTATCTCTTTGTTTTCATTCAAACAGAGAGGAGAGGGTATGCTCCAAGTTGGATGCAAACGATGAAAAAATACCTACCAATCATATTATTTATTATATTTACAGACAACTTCAAGAAGCCCAGAATACTTGCAAACCTTTTGTACTTTATCTTAAGCCAAGAGTGATGAGCCAGGGGTGCAGCCCATGAGTTGGAGTGAAGGACTGACATTTATATTGTCAAGTGGGACAACAAGGATGACGACTACAAACGTCAAAGCTAACACTAGCTACAGCTTTGGGGCAAGTCAAAGCCCACTATCCTCTCTAAGCCCAAGTTCACACTGGCATTGACAGCGGGTGTTTGAGGGGCGCTTTTAATGCTCCTCAAACGCCTATGCAATTAATGGTTGCCAACCGTCAGTAAATTTACTAACAGTCTGTAAAATCCGTAATGTTTGCATCTGTATATAAATGTGCATTACGGACATACAGACTACACGTACATAATGAACATTAATGGACAGATGCAACAATTACAGATTTTACAAACTGTTTGTAAATTTACTGAAAGTTGGCAACCCTGATGCAAATGATACCATGGGCTGCCCACAGTGCTGTTCATATTACCAAAGCAAAAAGCTTTAGCGTTGCTTTAAAATTGAAACCTTGTGTCGAGTTTGGAGGAAATTGAAGCCTTTCAACGCTTCCCATTAAAGTCTATAGTAACACTCCACAAATGCACTGGCAGGCGGTTGTGATGAGTTAAAATTAGTTTTTAATGCCCTGTAATGATAGAGGCGAGCATAGAGTCACCTGCAGTTACTTCCTTCAATGCACTTTTCTGTTTATGCTGCTTGAAGATGGCAGACATCAACGTCTGAGGGTAGGTGTGTAAATGATGATACGGGGCATGAAACAATTGGATGTACCCAATAGTGTCAGGATGCCCTTCTCCTCTTCCTTTGTTCAGCCAATTGCTCATACATCAGCATCATTTGCAGGAGGCCAAACAAGAGGTAAAGGAATCCATGCTCTTGCCTTCCCTGCTAATAGAGTATGCACAGGAAACATTCACCATGACAAGCTACACCTAAAATTGTTTCTTTCCTGTAATGTCATGTCAATAGGCTTGTAAAAAGCCAGTCTAACATCCGTACTAAAGCGCTTTAACGCTATAGAAGCATTTGTTAAGAGCTAAGCCTAGTACACACTGGGCAAATGTCGGGCGGCATCATCCGGTTTAATAGAAACTGGCTGACATCAGGCCCGTGTGTACTCGGAGTCGAGCCGACAGCATCTGTCCGTTCGAAGGGGCATGACCGAAAAAGGTCTGCCGATCGTCTCCTGATCAGCGCTCTCAGCCAATGGCTGAAAGCGCTAACTGGAGTGTTCCTTGTAAAAACACAATAAAACAGCAGGGAAGAGTGGTGCACAGATTGTTCAGATTGTCTGTTTGTTCAGCCCTGCTGAGTTGAACGAAAAAACACTACTGGTGTGTATGATGCTTTACAAATTTAGTGCCCTAACAGTCACTCACCCTTTGTGGAAAATTTCAAACTTGATGCCTTTGGCCTGAACCACCCGTTTGAAGCCTCTGTGGTTGCGGTTGATATTTAGTTTAAACGACTGTTCATACTCTGTATAACAAAAACCATGCAAACAGAACATACATCACCAACGTATACCATAGACAAATTATTTAATCACTGTGATTGACAGGACAGTACAGATTGATATACAGTAAGGCAGTGTTTCTAAACCTAAAGATTTACTAAAACTGGTACACACAGAATCTGGTGCAGCTGTGCATAGTAACCAATCAGCTTGTTCAATTAAGCTTTGACCAAAATAAACACGAAAGCCGATTGGTTTCTATGCAGAGCTGGCACCAGATTTTGTGTGCACCAGTTTTAGTAAATCTCTCCCACAGTGTCATTCCAGGCTGGATTTCAGATTTCTTCTGGACATATAGCATCACCTTCCCACAGCAGTATTCTGACAGGCGGTGGTTTTAGTCCCCTGAACATTCACACATACGCTGCCCAACATTAGCACTAGGCACAGAAATACTTTAAAAAAAAAAACTCACCTGGAGAATTGGTGTTTTTAGCGACAAGGGTTTTATTTCTCTGTGGCTGTTCCTGCAAGAGAAAAACATTGACTGCGTTTAAAAGCTCAGATTCAAATGTCCCTTTAGACTGTAAGCTCCATGAACAGGGCCCTCTTAATTCTACTGTAATGAACAGTATTGTAATTGTACTGCCCACCCCTCTACATTGTAAAATGCTGTGCAAATTGTTGGCGCTATATAAATCCTGTAAAATATAATTTATAATAAAATGTTCCTTTTCAAAACATTTTTATTATTTAAGGTACTTGTATAGTGCCGTCAATTCACGCTGAGCCTTACATATACATTGTACATTCACATCAGTCTCTACCCTCAAGGAGCTTACAATCTATGGTCCCTAACTCACATTCATACATATACACACACTAGGGTCCATTTAGAAGCCAATTAACCTACCAGCATGTCTTTGGAGTGTGGGAGGAAATGGGAGTACCCGGAGGAAACCCACGCAGGTACAGGGAGAACATGCAAACTCCAGGCAGGTAGTGTTGTGGTTGGGATTCAAACCAGCGACCCTTTTTTACTGCTAGGCAAGAGTGCTACCCACTACACCACTGTGCCACCATAATTCCATTTCCACACATTAATAGGAGCCTGAGATTTCACAGGTATAATCTGTTTTTTCTTCACTTCTTACCGTACTTGGATATGGAAAATCAAACTTCACAAACGCATGCAGGTCATTGGGCGTCATTCCTGTGAAACAGATTAACAGAATTGGGTAGATGTCATCGGATACCAAGTAAAACTACAGGTAAAAAAAAACCAGAGAAAAATAAACTTCATATAAAATATGGAGTTATATGGTGACAAAGTGTGCAACACAACCATGGAGTCCACACTTTGCTGTATATTCAGCAGCTTGTGAGAGGCCATTTCGGCGTTTGTGCCATTGAAGCAAATCTTGCTTTGTTCCATGCAGGGCAGAACAACAAAGTGCTTTGAATGCTGCCCTCCCCTGCAGAATATTTTTCATTATTCCCCCCACTGCTACATTCAGCCCCTTGCAGCTAAAAAATAAATATAGTACTTCCGGGAGTGGGGGAGGATGTGACTAACTCCCTTCCCTCTCCTGTGACAGCGCTGGTGCTTGTGATTGGGTCAGTGTTGTCACATGGGGTTTCTTCTAATGAGGAAATTGGCAGGATTTGCACTCCTTTGAATTTTATTTCCCTTTGGGAGTATCTCACCAAAAAGGACATTTGTGTTGCAGGGGATGCCAAAAATGTGACTTGTATCCTAGTGCAGACTCGTGGGAAAATCAGTAAACCAATTACACAAGTAGGAAATTACGTTTTTAGGGGGGCATTTTACAGAAAATTACAGAACTGCAGATTGAAAAGGAACATTCAATTTCCTTTCCTTTCAACAGGAGATGGAAACAGAACATGTATGAAAAGGTGCCTAAAAAGCCACCTGCTGTCTTTGAAATTAAGTCCCTTGCCTCCAATGGGTTTACCACATTGGATGTCCCCCGTTGATACCTGGTTTTGGGATGCTATGTCCATGCCGTGTTGGGGTGGCACTGGACTGGGTGGGAGGGGTAATGTTGTGGTAGTTTTTTCACCACCATGTTTACAACTGTTTATTTCTATTGAAGGTACTTTGTTATTGTCATGCATACATTATCGATATTGGCTGCTGGTATGTTTTATGCTATCTGATGTGTCTATCTCTGCTCTGCTGGTCCAATTACGGTCTGTCATATGTACCCTATACCCGTCATGAGTTCCCTGAAGCTTCTTACGTGGAATGTTAGGGGTCTGCGCAATAAGATCAAGCGCACAGCCGTTTTGACGTTCCTCAAGTCTCAGCGTGCTGACATTATTACACTAGTCGAGACCCATGTCACAGGCCACTTGCAATCCTCTCTTAAAAAGCCCTGGGTAGGGTGGGCCTATCACGCCACCCATACCTCATATTCCAGAGGAGTATCGGTCCTTGTTGCTAAACGGGTGCTGTTCAATCTAGTGCTGCTCCAGACAGACCAGCAGGGCAGATATGTATTTATGCACGCCACTATTAACGGATCCCCTATCCTGTTACTAGCCTGCTATATCCCCCCTCATACAACTCAGCTGTAATTAAGGAGGGCCTTGCCTTTATGGCACAATATCCCTCAATACCGGCAGTGTGGATGGGGGATTTTAATATGACCCTCACTCCTGCTCTAGACCGAATGGGTATACTGGACCCCCCTCTCGACCCGCCGACCCGCCGACCCACACCAGACTACACCGCATACTGACCGACTTTGCCCTTGTTGATACATGGCGCCACAAACACCCGCACACACAGGCTTTCTCGTGCTTTTCAGCCAGCCACAACACTATGTCACGCATTGACTTCATCATTATTTCAAAGTCCTTGACGCCTAAACTGGAAGAGGTGGGTTTTGCTCCGAGAGTACTCTCGGATCACGCCCCCTACTGGATCATGCTCCGGCTCTTGAGGGCCTCCCCTGCTCCTTCTTGGCGGCTAAACCCATTTTGGCTGACCGCTCTGCAGGACCAGGATGACATCCCGGCGGAGTTGCAGTACTATTTTGCAGCCAACGGGGATTCGGCCGCATACGATATGGTGTGGGAAATGTTCAAGCTTCACGCCCGCTCTCTGCTTTCCACACGTATCAACAGACTTAAACGATCGTCGAAACTCATTGTCCAGCAGGATACTGACCACCTACGGGAGCTGGAGGAGACGTTCCGTCGGGACCCCTCGCCCAGCACCGCTAATACACTTAAAGTTCAGGCGCGGCAGGTTTCCCAATTGCATATTGAGAAGGCCAAACAACGCATATTTTTCTGTAGGCAAAGGGTGTTTGAATATGGGGAACGATCGGGCAAATTGCTTGCGTATCTTGCCCACCTAGACTCGCGCCCCCCAGTGGTGGTGTCGTTGACCGACCAGCAGGGGAACGATGTTACTGATCCACAACGAGTGGCGGAGGAATTTGGGAGATTCTACTGTGCGCTCTACACTTCCCGAGTCACCCACACTCCTCAAGACACCAGGGACTATTTGGCGAGTGTTAGGTTCCCTCGATTGACTGATGACCAACTTGACCTCTTGGAGGCCCCTATCACTAAGGAGGACATCTCCGAGGCCATCTCCTGTCTAGCCACATCTAAGGCCCCAGGGTCGGACGGCTTACCACTTGAGTTCTACGCCACCTACTCTGAAATTTTAACCCCTAAACTCCATGATCTGTATAAATCCATATTTGACTCAGGAGTTCTACCCCCATCTATGAGAGAGGCCCAAATTGTGGTGATCCCTAAGCCTGGTAAGGACCCCAAACATCCAGAATCGTATAGACCCATTTCCCTACTACAGGTAGACATCAAAATACTAGCCAAGATCCTAGCCTTCCGCCTCAACCAGGTCATTCTATCGTTGATCCATCCTGATCAGACAGGCTTCATGCCAGGTAAGAATACTGCCATGAATATTCGCCGCCTATTCATGAACATTCAGGGGTCCCATCATGAAATCGGCTCGAGGGTCGTGGTGGCTCTAGATGCCGCCAAGGCCTTTGACTCCGTGGAGTGGAATTACCTGTGGGAGTGCCTTTTGGGATTTGGATTTGGCCCCAACTTTATCCGCTGGGTCCAACTCCTATATCAGTCCCCAAAAGCCAAGGTGTTTGTGAACGGTTGGCTCTCTGACCAATTCCCGCTGGAGAGGGGGACCCGACAAGGCTGTCCCCTTTCCCCTCTGTTGTACGCCTTGGCTGTGGAACCACTGGCCATCCTGATTCGCGCAGACACCGGTATTCGAGGCCTCAAGATAGGGAATATGGAGGAAAAGATTGGGATGTACGCTGACGACACACTCTTGTACTTAGCAGACTCGGGTCCCTCTCTTGTTGCAGCCCTCCAAGCCATAGAACGTATGGGTGGCCACTCGGGTCTAAGTATTAATTGGTCTAAATCCCAGATCCTTCCGATCGACCATTTCCCCCCCTCGTTCACATCCCCCCCTCTGGCCCTCCCAAGGGTCTCCTTGATCAAGTACCTTGGAGTGCAGGTCACCAGATCCCTCACGGACTACACACTATTAAACATTGAACCCCTATATACCCTGATCAAGCCCAAGACACAGACATGGGCCAGACTACCCCTGGGTGTAATGGGACGCGTCAGCCTAGTCAAAATGATACTCCTCCCAAAGATTCTCTACTTGGTATGGCATGCTCCCCTGTATATACCTCAAAAATTCTTCAGGATAATTGAATCTATTCTTAACTCGTTTATATGGGGTCACAACAGACACAAATTATCTTGGAGAATTCTGAAAAACCCTGTGACATTGGGAGGAGTCGCTTTCCCAGATTTTCAGGATTATTACCTTGCCTCCCAGCTGTCCCATTTTTATAATTTCAATAAAACAGAGCGATCACGGTACCAGCTATTGCTCTGTGAGCACCCTGACGATCCTGCCCACTCTCCACTTCAGTCGGTCCTCAGAACCCCTTTGACAGGACGTCCCCCTCATCACAAAGCAGGCATGCTGGCGCACCACCGAAGGGTATGGCAGACAGCATTACAGAAACTCGGGACCCCACAAGTCCATTCTCATACCCCTCTCTGGTTCAACACATGCCTTCCTGAATTATTGACCGTTCCGGACCCCGCGGTGTGGACACGCCATGGGATCCTGTACATACACCAGATTATGACCCCTACGGGGCTTAAAACATTCCAAACGCTGAAAGATGAGTTTTCTCTCCCAAATCACCTTCTCTTTAGGTACTTGCAGCTGCGCCATGCTATACAAACCCAGTTCACTGGCTCCAACCCGTCTCTGGCTGTTCCCTCTATAGTAGACATAGTCACTGACACCGCACCAGCCAAACTAATTTCCACTCTATACTCCGCCATCCGCCTCCCTGGTACAACAGCTTTGGCTTATGCTGCCAAGACTAGGTGGGAGGTGGACGTTGGACTGGTTGAGGATGAGGATTGGGATGAGATTTTGGGGGGCACTAAAAAAGTCTCCCCCAGGCTGTCAGACCACCTCACACAGCTGTATATCATACACAGGACATACCTGACCCCTCAGAGGATAGCGCGTTTTAAACCCATGTACAATCCAGGGTGTCGCCTCTGCGACCACACCCCAGCCTCCTTCTATCACCTTCTATGGTCCTGCCCAGTTATCCAAGCATACTGGATGCAAGTGATACGCTTCCTGCACGACGAGATGGGCTCTCCTGCTACTCTAGACCCAAAGATGTGCCTACTCGGTCTGCTGCCGGAATTAGATGCTGATAAACACCTGCGTACCTTTCTACATGAGACGCTCTTCTTGGCGAGAAAGGTGGTGGCCCGTGTTTGGATGCAGGCCCTACCCCCCACAATTCAGTGCTGGAAAAAAGTAGTCAATGATGCCCTCCCATATAAGAAACTGATTTATGTCCATAGAGGGTGTCCGCTTAAGTATGAGAAGGTCTGGGGCAGATGGGTTGGCGGATGGCGAGACGTGTGCATGATGTGCTTAACTCCCCCCCCTTCCCTTTCCCCTTTTTGTACCCCCTTTCCTTTTTTTTTATTTTTTTTTTTATGTGCGCTGGCTCCACCTCCGCTCGGTCTATACTTTTATGTCACTTAGGTAATCCAATGTGTTTATGTATGTATTACTTTTCTTTTGGTCACAATGGTTTATATCGATTTATGTACCATGCATGTACTCTTCAATAAAGTTGTTTTTTCCAATTAAAAAAAAAAAAAAGCCACCTGCTGAGAATAAATAAGCATACATAAGGAATATTCAACATTTCATATTTGCCTGGCAAAAAAAAAGAAAATCAGTTTTTGTTAATTCTATTTAGCTTTGACCATAATAATCAATACACATACAAAGCCAATACACATTACTTAAAGCCCAAGTTCAGGTATGGATTTAAAAAAAAGGGGCCCCTATCCTTCCAAGCAGTGCAAGGGTATGTTTTATTTCACCTAGATGCAGACAAGAAGACTACAAGACTTACCTCCGCCCCCGGCCAGCTCCGGCACTCTCCAGCTCTCCGGTCTGTGGGTGGTCCCTCGGCATCCATAATTTAAAATGCAGGAGGGAAATTGCAGGAGGAGTGTGACTGCAGCCATGAGGGCCTTGGAGAAGAGACAAGGGGGACCAGTTGCACCACTGGAGGGACCCTGATGGAGCGAGGAATGAAGGTAAAAATTCACACCTTATTCCTCATCCCTTAGGCAAAAATTTGCATATAAAATTATTAGTTTTTTTTTATGTGCCTGGAGTTGGGCTTTAAAAAAAAAAAAACATTGAAAACAACAACCTGTAATGTGCAGACACCTCTCCTCTCAAAAGAGAAGATAAGAACATGGCTGAGAAATATTTGTGGTTTGCTAGACAAACATGCTTTCCTCCAGATTTTAATACAAACAGCTAAAGGAGTATAGAAAGAGACAGACAAGAAAAATGTCACCTGCAGGGGCTGGAAGATTAATGCCTCGTACTATAATCAGCAGCATCTCTGTACTACTTAGCTCCGAGAATACTCTGTTGGGACAGAAGGATCATCATCAGTTATATACAAACCAACAATCGGTCCAAATAACTCACACATAAACTACGCTATTTCAATATTTTACCATTTCTAAAAAGAAAAATACATAGACACTGTATCTGAACAGTTACTGGTGTTGGAGTCTAACCCATAGTCTAATGGTTGTAGATTTCACAAGTTACTGGTGTTGGAGTCTGACCCATGCCTAAGCTGAACATTTAATGGTTGTAGATTTGAAAAGTTACTGGTTTTATATCTGTTTTATGACGGCCCTGAAAAGTTACTGGTATTAGATCTGACCTGTGCCTGATCCAAACAGTCACTGGAGTTGGGTCGAATTTATGACTGGTGTTACTTCTGACCTGTGCCTGATCTGATCATTCAGCGTTTATAGGTCTGATCTAAGCCTGACCCAAACAGTTACTGGTGCTTGATCTGACTTATGCCTGCCCTGAAACGGCTTCTTAACATTCCTCACAATCCATATAGATCAAAACGGTTACCTGACTATTCTCAATGTCTTGTCTTCAAAATGATAGGGAGGTGGATCCCGGCCCTGAGCTTGCGATAGGTGAAGGATATCACAATTCTTCTTGCATTCGTCTGCCATTTTTTCAAACCTGTCACAAGAACACAACATCACACATTGCTGCAGATTTATCCCAAGGAGCTCTACAAATTCTCAGTTTGTCAAATTGGCGAACAACAATATAACACAACAAAAAATTGGATTTGTGTATTTACCATTTTTCTTGGAGTCCATTGAAGGATACAGAATTTCTTAAAACTTTACCTAAACTGCTGCCTATAGGGAGTATTTGACACTGGCAAACAAATAAAAAAAAAACTGTAGGACAGCCCAAGGTATAACCACTCCTAATATTAGCATGCCTCAGATATGAATTTGTTGGTTAGTTGGCGAGGGGACACACTGGATACCTTTGCTGCCATTGTACTTTTGCTGGGTGTCCAGTGCGTTCCTATACCTTTAAGGGGGTGGGCTCCCTCCAGGCATACCTGCCCTAAATCTATCCATTGTTATACAGTGCCTTGAAAAAGTATTCACACCCCTTGTCCACATTTTGTCATGTTACAACCAAAAAACGCAAATGTATTTTATTGGGATTTAATGTGATAGACCAACACAAAGTGGCACATAATTGTGAAGTAAAAGGAAAATGATAAATGATTATCAATTTTTTTTTTTTACAAATAAATATGTGAAAAGTGTGGTGTGCATTTATGTTCAGCCCCCTTTACTGTTATACCCCTAATTAAAATCTGGTGGAACCAATTGCCTTCAGAAATCACCTAATTAGTAAATAGAGTCCACCTGTGTGCAACTTAATCTCAGTATAAATACAGCAGTTCTGTGAAGCCCCCAGAGTTTTGTTAGAGAAAAGAGTTTAACCACTTAAGACCCGGACCTTTAGTCAGCTAAAGCAGTGGTCATCAACCTTGTCCTGCAGGGCCCACTAACAGGCCAGGTTTGCAAGATAACTGAAATACATCACAGGTGATATCATTTGCTGCTCAGTGATTGCAGTATTCTAGTCTGCATCTCCCCAAGGTAAAAAATAAAACCTGGCCTGTTAGTGGGCCCTGCAGGAATGGTTGATGACCACTGAGCTAAAGGACCCGGCCAGGTTTTGCGATTCGGCACTGCGTAGCTTTAACTGACAATTGCGAGGTCGTGCGACGTGGCTCCCAAACAAAATTGGCATCCTTTTTTTCCCACAAATAGAGCTTTCTTTTGGTGGTATTTGATCACCTCTGCGTTTTTTATTTTTTGCGCTATAAACAAAAATAGAGTGACAATTTTAAAAATAAAAATATTTTTTACTTTTTGCTATAATAAATATCCCCCAAAAATATATAACAAAATATTTTTTTTCCTCAGTGTAGGCCGATATGTATTCTTCTAACTATTTTTGTAAAAAAATAAAAAAGCGTCAAAATGTATAGCATTTACAAAATAGGGGATAGTTTTATTGCATTTTTATTAATTTTTTTTTTTTTTACTACAAATGTCGGCGATCAGCGATTTTTTTGGTGACTGCAACATTATGGCAGACACTTCGGACAATTTTGACACATTTTTGGGACAATTGTCATTTTCACGGCAAAAAATGCATTTAAAATGCATTGTTTATTGTGAAAATTACATTTGCAGTTTGGGAGTTAACCACAAGGGGGCGCTGTAGGGTTATGTGTGACCTAATGTGTGTTTACAACTGTAGGGGGGTGTGGCTGTAGGTGTGATGTCATCGATTGAGTATCCCTATAAAAGGGATCACGCGATCGATGACGCCGCTACAGTGAAGAACGGGGAAGCCGTGTTTACACACGGCTCTCCCCGTTCTTCAGCTCCGGGGACCGATCACCGGACTCCAGCGGCGATCATGTCCGCGAGTCCCGCAGCTTCGGACCGGGTCGTGGGAGCGCGCCGCAGGCTCGTGCCCGCGACCCACGGCTAGGTACTAGCACAGCACGTACCTGTACGTGCATGTGCCCAGCCGTGCCATTCTGCCGACATATATGTGCAGGAGGCAGTCCTTAAGTGGTTAAAGCAGGGTTAGGTTATAAAAAAAATATCCCAAGCTTTGAACGTCTCACGGAGCACTGTTCAATCCATCATCGAAAAATCAAAAGAGTATGGCTCTGCAAACCTACCAAGACAATGGCCGTCCACCTAAACTGACAGGCCGGGCAAGGAGAGCATTAATCAGAGAAGCAATCAAGAGGCCCATGGTAACTCTGGAGGAGCTGCGGAGATCCACAGCTGGAAGAGCCGTGACGCAGCCCTGCAGCTTACGCATGTATTTGCAAATGTGTGCAAACAACAAAACCCCTGGTTTTAATGTGAACCGTTAGACAGGACAATTTATTTCAGGCTGGTTGGTAAATGAGCTGGGATTTTTTCTTCGTTGCGTTTTTGCCAAGCATTGCCCTTCCACGTGCTGCAAAGGCCAGTTAAAGGTTGGGGTGGTTGCCATGTGTTTTGATTTGTGTATTTACCAAGAATTATTTATTTTTAATGGAGTACATTGAAAAAATACATTATTTAAACCTCTGGAGTTGCCTATAGGGAGGATTGGACACTGGCAAACTAAAAACAGTAGTACAGCCTGAGCTATAACCCCCTCCTACTCTTTGCATGTCTCAGAAAATAATTTTATTTCGTTTTATTTTTTTTCCTCTTCCGTTGAGGAACAAAGGAAGTCCTAAAATTGTACAACATCCAAATCAGTCCAACTGAACGGTGGGAAACATAGCAAAAAACGATAAATAAACAGTATGGGGGTTACTGAGGCTTGATGCCCAAAGGAGTCATGATAGCAAAAAAAGAAAAAAAAGAAGCAGGACCAAAGGGTCACTTTCCAGGCTCACTGCACAATCATCCAGTGCACTGGGACCAAAAGCTAGGCTAAGGAAACCTCCTCTAGATAACTGCAAATACAAATCAGTGAATAGAAAACATCAGCAGCAATCGATTAGGATTATACTTGATTGGGGAAGAAAAGAAGTGACTACAAATTTCAAAAGTTAGTTTTATGACATCAGACCTGAAGAAAAAACATCCATCCTCGTAGGAAACTAGCAAAAAACTGAGGCTTGCCGCTAGTAGGAGAATTATACACTGAACTGGCCCACAGTTTTTTTGTTTGCCAGTGCAGGCGGCAGAATAAACAAAAGGTTTAAGACTTTCTGTGTTTCTCAATGGACAAGAAAGAAAATGTGTCTGTATCGTTCTCTTAGAAGAACATGACTTGAGGACACACACACATGTGCCTCCATTCTCCAATGTCTATGGCCACCTTTACATTCTATAACTGAAGTGGTTACTGATGTAGAGGCTCTTTACTCACCTTGTGGTTTCTGTAACATTTCCCATCTGTGTAAACTGCTTGGAGTACCGCAAACATTTCTAGGAAAAAACAAAAGACTAAATGATGACAGTCCATAAAGCCCCTGAAGATTAATCTAATTCTAAGTCTGTAAATATATACTTTCTACATATTTAACAGCTTAAAGGGGTTATAAAGGCAAAAAAAATCCCCTAAATAGCTTCCTTTACCTTAGTGCAGTCCTCCTTCACTTACATCATCCTTCCATTTTGCTTTTAAATTTCCTTATTTCTTCTGAGAAATCCTCACTTCCTGTTCTTCTGTCTAACTCCACACAGTAATGCAAGGCTTTCTACCTGCTGTGGAGTGTCATGCTCGCCCCCTCCCTTGAGGGGGGAGGGGGCGAGCAGGAGAGTCAGGACGCTCTCTACTTGCAGATAGAGAAAGGAGCTGTGTGTTAGTGGGCGTCCTGACTTGTTTTTTCCCTGTTAAAAATAACAAGCGTGTTATACTTACCTGCTCTATGCAGTAGCTTTGGTGCTCCTGGCCCCTGACTCCGGTTCAGCACCCACACAGCAAGCAGCTTGCTATGGGGGCACCCGAGTTAAGCTGTAGCCCCCTGTGTCCATTAAGACACAGAGTCGTGGCCTGGCCCCGCCCCCTTTCTCTCCTAATTAACTTGCTGACTTTGATTGAAAGCAGTAGGAGCCAATGGGACTGTGCTCCTGTCTCATCCAATGAGGAGGGAAGTCCAGGACAGCCGAGTTTCTCGTGCAACATCACTGGACTGAGATGGGGCTCAGGCATTAGGAGGTCTGCTGCACACAGAAGGTTTTTTATCTTCATGCATAGAGAGCATTTTTTTTTTTTTTAAAGGGGTTTGCTTATTCATAGGTTTTGCACTGTGAAAAGGAGCAGTAAGGCACAAACATGGGACCAGTAAAGAAAGCGAGAAGATCTCCCAAGCAGGGGACACAGACTGTAATAAACACAAATTCCTTTCTATCAAATAAAATAAAAAAGTGTGGCTGGAGTAGACCTTTACGTATAAAATTAGAGAATAAGATGGGATATTTGGAGAATAAGTGCAAGGTACCTCATGCTGTTCTTGAAGAAGCTTCAACAACTGAGAGTAAACTTCATCTGAGTTCTGTGGTGACCTTGTATCTTCGTGTTCTATTACAACAAAGTCATTGTCCTCATCTGCTGGAGGTGGTGGGATCTGGGAAAAAGCAAAGACAGATTAACAATTTGAGGATCCATTATGTTACAATACACCTACGATGAGCCACAGCTCATGAACTGCAATAATGGATCCCGTCATCTTCTACATGTAATAATAGTTTGTCACAATCCTCAGGAAGTGCCAATAATGCACAATTTCCAAATTTTCACCCAGTGTTGAAAGAATCCCCCACAGTACTACAACTAGTTTGCTGTCTGATGTGCATCTCCATGGTGAAATGGATATATCAAGCGAGTTACTGATAGAATCAAGAGCCCATCTAACGCAAATCAGGCTGCCTCTCAGCAAAGTTAGTGCATATATTTGACTCCTGCTATTGCAATAATTGGACAGAATACAGCAAAACATTTGCAAAGGGGCCATCCCCAAACAAACAACAAAGTTGGGAGCATGAAACTGTCCAAAATGTTTTGTTATTCTGACGCATTAAGAGTTCCCTTCACTGGAACCAAGGGGCCAAGCCAAACCCCTGAAGAACAACCCTACACCATAACCCCCCCCCCCCCCCTCCCTTCACCAAATGATTTGGACCAGTGCACAAAGCAAGGTCCATAAAGACATGATTGAATGAGTTTGGGGTGGAGGAACTTGACTGGCCTACACAGTCATGACCTCAACCCGATAAAACACCTTTGAGATAAATTAGAGTGGAGACTGCAAAAGCCAGGCCTTCTCGTCAACAGGCCTCGCTTGACCTCACAAATGCGCTTCTGGAAGAATGGTCAAAAATTCCCATAGACACATTTCTAAACATTGTGGACAGTCTTCCCAGAATAGGTGAAGCTGTTATAGCTGCAAAGAGTGGACCAACTCAGTATTGAACCCTATGGACTAAGACTGGGATGCCATTAAAGTTCATGTAAAAGCAGGTGTACCAATACTTTTGGTAATATAGCGTATGTTAACAGATGAAATCAATGTCTGTTGATGCACCAACCTTGGTAATGTCAACAAGGGTCCCGCTCTTGACTTTATCGATGGAAGCTTGGATAGTTCGGACAACTACCATGTGCTCTTTGGCAAGGACCAGGTCGTTTTTTTGCTTGGCTTGGAGAGCTGCTTTCCTGTACTGTCTCCTGCGGTTCTCCAGAAATTCCAGCTGTTCTTGTACTGAAAGTCACACAATCAGGCAAAAGTCAGAAATGTCAGCTGTAGTTGGACAAGAAGAGAATCCCGGAGCTCATGTACAGTACATGATGTCTATTCATACCTGCAGGGGGAAAGTCCCCAGTGGGGTCTGTGGTTTCAGTGCCTTTGGTTTTAAGGGGTGCCTCATCTTGCTGTGGAAGGTTTGGTGGCACTTGTGGTTTGACAATCAGGGTGGGTTTTTGTGGGACAGGTTTCTTTGTTTGCTGTTCACCCTAATAAAATAGAAATCATAACTAGGTTTCCATGCTGCGTCTTCATTTTAAACTGTAAACATTTTTTTTAAAGTACTTGCAAAGTAACTTAATGACAGTTTCTTTTATTTTTATGAGCACTGTGTGTCATTAACAGCTGCCATTTTTCAGAATTAAATACTTGTTTTCACTTTTTATTGATAGTTCTGTTTTTCTGCAGCCCCTTTGTAGTAACTTCCCGTCAAAATGCATCCCAGTGATGGCTACATGACAATTTTCAGGCATTTCCTGGTGGCGACAACAATGGACTATGCCTACACAGTGTGCGATAAAACCTGTAGTCTTTACCAGAAGCCCATGTCAAATGGTGACAACACATGTGTACAATTAGGAGAAAGCATTGCCATCCTAGAACAAAAAGTGCCTGAACAAGGAAGTTCATGACAGGAAGTGTTTAAATTAAAGTTATATTAAAGGCAATTAAAAAAAAAAAAAACACAACATGTTATACGTACCTGCTCTGTTCCATAGTTTTGCACAGAGCAGCTCCAATCCTCCTGTTCTCGGGTCCCACGCCGGTGCTCCTGGCTCCTCCTTCCTGCCAAGTGCACCCAAACAGGCTCGCTCCCGAACCGTGGCTCCTCGTGTCCATTTACACACAGAGCCATGGCTTGGCCCTGCCCCCTCTCTGTCTTGATTGGCTCAGCCAATGTGGATGGAGAGACCCCAGAGAGCCAAGGTTTTTGCGACATTGCCATAGGAAGATTGGGCTTAGGTAAGTATTTAGGAGGGGGGGCGCTGCACACAGAAGGTTTTTTACGTTCATGCATGGAGGTAAAAAAAACGTTGAGCCTTTAGAACCTCTTTAAAGCTGCACAATAAAAAATAGAATGTCTTTTGAAATTGCATTAACATTTTACGGCATATATAAGGTTTTATTGGATTTGCAAACACTTTAATGGCATTTTCGAAATAACCCACGAATACATTTTAAGGTGCTGGCAACATAGAGGGAGTAAGAGTTATAGGTTTGTAACCTGGAGCAGCACAGTGGTAAGTGGTTGGCACTTCTTAGTAGCAGCACTAGGGTTGTGGATTCTAATACCAACCATGGCACTACTTGCAGAGTTTTCAAGATCTCAAAGCTGACATGTTCTCAGTAAAGCTCCCTTTTAGCCACTGCGCCGTGCTTCAGGCTGATGATTTTACGACAGAAATCTAAGGTAAAATTCAGATAAACTTGTTAGACTGAAGACTTTGGCTTTCTGAGGAAATGGTTTAAAATGATGCACCGCACTCCACCAGGGCCAAAGATGTGAACCAGATTCAGGGCCGGTGTTAACAAGCGTTGGGCTTGTGTCTATGGTATAATTTTGAGAGGTTCCTAGGATCTTCCAAAATTCCTTGACAAGTGCAGTTGATCTGCTTCTGACCCGCATTTGACTTGCTAAATGCAAGTTTCACCTTTTTTATAGTGAAAGATTTCATAGTGAAGATTTGCAGTCCAATGACCACGGCTATGGAACACTCTACCAATGAAAATCTGCATGGAATAAAACCATCGGGCCTTCAGGAAAAAACTTAAGACCCACCTCTTTTGAAGGATAAGGACGACACCGGATGGAATAAGCGCCTTGAGGCGATTTAGTTCGCATTTGTAGCGCTATACAAGTTATTCACTCACTCACTCAAAAGTAAACAGTTGACAAAGACCCCAATCACTGCCAATCTCTTCATTCTCCTTTCCAAAAACCTGTTGGATTTTTTCTTTGGTATGACATTTGTGCGAATAGAATGCCATAGATAAGGATCATAGCTAATGGAAGCAAGCAGCAATTTTTTTTTAAAAAAAGTAAAAAAATGATATGATGGAAAAAGTAGAAGAAATAAGATTGAGAAAAGCAGAGACTTGCAGTGGAACTCACTTCCTCAACTAATGAAGCAATAGTTTGTTTTTATTCACTCAACAGCCATGATATTCAGACTCAACCTCAAGTTCCTGTCATATGGCACAGCTCTTCTTGTGACCAACGATGTGTGTCAGAGGAAGTCCATGAAATATGTGCCACAGCTCCTAAATGTCACATGATGCATGGCTGAATGTGTGACATGGGTAGAATCTGATTTACTTAAAAAAAAAAAAGAGAGAGAGAAATAAATAAAAATAACCTAGGAAAGGCCATATACACCAGGGATATAGCAGACCTCCAGCTGTTGCAGAACTACAAGTCCCATGAGGCATAGCAAGACTGACAGCCACGAGCATGACACCCAGAGGCAGAGGCATGATGGGACTTGTAGTTTTGCAACAGCTGGAGGTCCACTAATTGCATATCCCCGATATAAACCATTCAGGTAGACATCCAATTACAGACAAAACTAGATGAGGCAGTGTTCCCCAGCTAAAGCGCAAGCCAGCTTCTGGTCTGGGGGCTGGCGGCAGCCATCTTAACCACAAGCACAGTTTGTACCTGGTGCCAGTCCTTGGGCACATATACATGTGAGTGCAGTGTAACTGTAAGGTTTTATATGGTTTAATAAAAATCTTCTGCTTTGCACAATGAACCTTTTCCCCAATACCGTTCTTTGACTGGCGGTGTATGCAATGCTTTATCTTGGCCTAGGCCAGTGATGGTGAACCTTGGCACTCCAGATGTTTTGGAACTACATTTCCCATGATTCTAATGCACTCTGCAGTGTAGTCGAGCATCATGGGAAATGTAGTTCCAAAACATCTGGAGTGCCAAGGTTCGCCATCACTGGCCTAGGCCAACACTTTGCAGGGAGGCAGCACAAAAAGTGTCCCCGTAGCTTGTGCTACACTTTTAGTGTAGTGCCAGTCTTGGGGCGGACTGGGCCGGGAGGCAAATCAGTCTAGTGCCCCCATAAAGCAACCGCACTACTGTCGGTATAATAATTTTGGCAGGGCCACCAATGGGGGGGGGGGGCAGCGTTTGGCAACTTGGGGGGCTTTGCTTTGCTTCTAGTTTTGACTGTCCTAGCATAACAGTGGACCTCCCGTTTGAGTTCTCAGCTAGAGAGAGACAGATGCCATGTCGGGAGGCTAAAAACTGTCAAACAGTCAGCTGACGGGCTCCATAGCAAGACAGGAAGTCAGAGTAAATCCCTGCAAATTAGGACACTCTACTGCCCCCCCAAGGCCCTAAGAACTAGTGTCCCCACTGGAAAATGTCAGGGCAGGTCTGGGGGTGTGGCCTTGACAGGAAAGTGTGGGAAGCTGTGGATCATATTTAAATTAGGGGGGGTGCACGAGTTTCGTCAGGCCTAGGGCAGCACAAAACCTAAATACACCACTGGGTGTATGGCATTAAAAGGAATCACATCCTGGTACATGTGAATGATCAAGTTGGTAACAAGATACACAATCAAACCAAAAAAAAAAAAAGTGCAGCGAGACCTATCTAGCAATTGAAGGTCCATTCATTGTGGCGAGTATATCCATGTGGGGTCACCTGGAAGTGGTCACGTGTTTTATCTGTTACTAATGACACCAGAACCTGTTCACTTACCTTTTGTTTTTCAAGCAACTATTATTTCAATGGGACTTACTGATACATTGTTGTATTTTTGGTGCTGTTCATTTATCATTTTTTTTTGGCACTTTTTCATATGTAGTAAACTGCTTAATAATCTTGATTCACATATTTGGCAGCGCAGTCTATATACACCGAAACCACAGAACCAGCCAGGTAACCAACTGTCTGGTTTAACAATGCAACTTATTATGTCACCCCCTACAGCTCCAAACTGCTCACCTAACAGCAAATTAGCATTGCCCCCCTCGTCCAGTGAACAAGGAGCTCACCAGAAGAGGTGTGCTTGTACGAGACTGTCTCTACCTTTGGAAGGTATAACAGTATGCATATAGGTATTTGAACAGTGTATGATGCTACAGTTATTACTGGATAAGAGAGCTTGAAAAAAACAAACAAAAAAAAAAACCTGTGTGGGTCAAATCAGACAATTCAAGGGGTAACAAATGTGATTAGTTCAGAGATTCAATAATCAAGAACTGCCTACCTCCTCCTCTTCATCTTCAGCTCCATCATCCTCACCAGCTTGTGCCAACTTCTGAGCAGCTTCCAAAGCTTTCTCCACACTGCCCACATCTCCTGTGCTCTCCAGGCCAGGGAATGGAGGAAACCCTACAAGGAATTCACATTCTTTAACCAAGAAAGTTTTTCTACGTGATAAAGAGACTGAAGCCAAAATAAAAGGTTTCCTCTCACTCCAAAAAAGGAGAGAAGTCCACTCTAAATAGAATAAAGATTAGCTGAGGGACCTGTAATGTCTTGGGGTTCTGAGTTAATATGCTGGCCATATACTGCACAAAAAATTGTCTGAAATTCGGTAATTCAGACAGTTCTTCGTTTTTCGAACAGTTGTGATGTTTTTGAGCCGAAAAAACGAAGGACAAGTTTGAAAATTTTCTGCTGAACGAATGATAAATTGAAAAGGTTAATGTGTTTTCCGTCACAACTGTCTGCACTAGATATATGTAAATAAAAAAAAAAAGAACCACATTTTTTTTATTTATGTCCTCTGAATGATTTATCGGTTATTACATGATAGCACCATCGTTTGCGCTCATGGCCGAATGTTTATCGAAAATGGGTTCGGCCAATTTTTCGTATAGTGTATGGCCATCATTAGGGTCCATTCACAAAGTGGGTACATTTGCAGAGTGGTGCTATCCATTACAAAAGCCACTCCAACACACTGTACAGTAGCAGTCAACACATTGCATGCAATAAAAGGGTAGTGTGAGTTTATTTTTTGTCTATTAAAGTTAATTAGCAGCCAATTTATTACGAATGGGTTGCTATACTACAATGCATGCAAAAACCACAGCACACTACTAGTTCACATAGAGGTGCCTAGGCAAGTTCGAATGCCACTGAAAATAAGAATGAGCCAATGCACCATGCTGTTTTTCATGTAATACCAATATGCTACATGTGATAATGTATATATAAAAAAAAACATTTATTCCCCATATTACTCCTTGTGAACTGGTCCGAAGGTGTCCCTTGCCATAATACAGAATATTCCATCACCTTATTGCTCTGTGATTCACTGGGCAATCTGTCTTATAGCAGAGATGGCAACAACATAGGAAGGCTGTCAACTGTAATTAACCACTGCTGTAAACAAAATCTAAATACATATATTTTATGATTTTCCAGCATTTTTTTTTTTTTTATATATATGTCTCCGCTGACGAAGTCCCTTTGGACGAAACGTGTACGGGAGGAGGAGATACATTTGTGAATAGGGTTGGCCGATTCCGAGTATTTGCGAGTACTTGTACTCCCGCAAATACCCCCGATACCCAAATAGAATACACTCCCCCCCGCCGCCGCCGTATGTGCAAAGCCGACCCCGCCACCGTTAATACAAAGCCGCCGCCGCGAACATTACACGCACCTTTAGTTTGAATAGCTGTTTACCGCGCGCCCTGTGTAAAGGACACTCCCCCTTGCTCGGGATTGGACGGATCTGTCCAATCCCGAGCAAGAGGGAGTGTCCTTTACACAGGGAGCGCGGTAAACAGCTATTGAAAAACTAAAGATGCGTGTAATGTTCGCGGCAGCGGCTTTGTATTAACGGCGGCATCATCAGGTAGGGGGACATGGCTGTATATGGACGACATGGCTGCAATATGTGGGGGGACATGGCTGCAATATGTGGGGGGGCATGGCTGCAATATGTGGGGGGGCATGGCTGCAATATGTGGGGGGGCATGGCTGCAATATGTGGGGGGGCATGGCTGCAATATGTGGGGGGGCATGGCTGCAATATGTGGGGGGACATGGCTGCAATATGTGGGGGGGCATGGCTGCAATATGTGGGGGGGCATGGCTGCAATATGTGGGGGGGCATGGCTGCAATATGTGGGGGGACATGGCTGCAATATGTGGGGGGACATGGCTGGAGGGACATGGCTGGAGGGACATGGCTGCATATGTGGGGGACATGGCTGCCTTTGGGGACACATTTAAAAAAAGTATCGGTATTCGGTATTGGCGACTACTTTAAAAAAAGTATCGGTACTTGTACTCAGTCCTAAAAAATTGGTATCGGGACAACCCTATTTGTGACCAGGGCTGGACTGGAACAGAAATTTGGCCCTGGACTTCATCCAGACTGGCCCACTTTGACAGGTCTTTCCCATGGCGGCCAGACAACTCCTGCACCCCCCACCCCCCCGGGGCCACCCAAGCCCCCTCTCCCCCTTCACTAGCCACTAGCCTTTCTAATTTATTAGAGTACAACGGCTGGTACATATAGGCAGTACCAGTGGGGAAGCTAGACATTATTTCACCCAAGGCAAAGAATCAGTTTGGTGCCCACCTTATGGGACAAGATTAGGCAGAAGTGAGAAATTCCCAGGCCATAGCTGTTGAGTCAGCTGTCTGTCCCCTCCCCCATGCTCCTCTGTTGTGCCCCCTGCTCCTCGTGTCCGCTCCACTGCTTCTTGTTCCCCCCAGGTGAGCGCTGCGGAGAGGGAGAGACAGAGGAGTGGAGGGGGGCGCCAGTCTGCCGTCACTGAAGTCGGCCCACTGAGCGATCGGCCCACCGGGAAACTCCCTGTAGTCCCAATGGCCAGTCCATCCCTGTATGTGGCTAAAATATAACTTTAAGTACACTTGTCTTATGCAAAGACTTGGAATGCTCACCTCTCCTGCTGCCTGTGCTGCTGATCGCTGCAGTAGCAAATAAAAAATTATGCCTGAAGAGCATGTAAACTAAAGTCCCACATGTCAAACGTGATTCAACCAGCCAAGCCCCTACACCACTACTGTATACTGTAGTAACACAGCAGCTGGTAGAAGAAACCACAGAGCACAGCAGGAAACAAGGGAATTGACACTTCGGCAAGGAACGTCTGAAATTTTAACCATCTATGACCATTCCTGGTCAACTTCTAATAAACAGGACTGTTTGAAAACTTTTGATAACCACCTTAGCCCCGGGAAGGTTTTACCCCCTTAATGACCAGAGCAGTTTTTGCGATTCGACACTGCGTCTTTTTAACTGACAATTGTGGGGTCGTGTGATGCTGTACCCAAACAAAATTGATGTCCTTTTTTTCCAGAAATAGAGCTTTCCTTTGGTGGCATTTGATCTCCTCTGTGGTTTTTATTCTTTTTTAACCACTTAAGACCCGGACCAATACGCTGGTAAATGACCCAAGGTGTTTTTGCGATTCGGCACTGCGTCGCTTTAACAGACAATTGCGCGGTCGTGCGACGTGGCTCCCAAACAAAATTTGCGTCCTTTTCTTCCCACAAATAGAGCTTTCTTTTGGTGGTATTTGATCACCTCTGCGATTTTTATTTTTTGCGCTATATACAAAAATAGAGCGACATTTTTGAAAAGAAAACACTATTTTTTACTTTTTGTTAAAAAAAAATCAAATAAACTAAATTTTAGTCAAACATTTAGGCCAAAATTTATTTAGCCACATGTCTTCAGTAAAAAAAAAAAATCGCAATAAAAAAAAATAGCTACCTAGCGGGAACAGCGACACTAATACAGCGATCAGAAAAATGATCGCTTAGTGACGCTGGCAATAGGGAGTGAAAGGGTTAACTAGGGCGGTGATCAGGGGGTTAAAACTTTATTAGGGGGGGTGGGGGGGCTATCCTGAACCTAACACTAACTGTTTTTTACAGTGCCTGTCACACTGACACTAAATGCAGTGATTAAATCACTGCATTCAGTAACACTGTGACAGGGGGGTGGGGGGGGCGATCACAAGGGGTTAATATGCCTATGTGAGTGTGTGTCAGTGTTGTGTTGGTGCACACTTACTTGGCATGTCTTCTCTCATCAGCAGCGCTGGGAAACAGCGCTGCGATGAGAGAATACATCATTTCCTCCTTCCTGTGTAAACACAGGAGGAGGAAGTGACAGGCTGGGAGCGCGCTCCCATTGGCTGGGAGCGATCGCGGGGGGGCGGAAAACACGGACATCCGCCCGCAGATCCCGGATCGCTCCCAGAGGTAGGGAGACCCCCGCACGCCGCGGAGGGGGTCCCGATGGGACCCCCGAACCGCACTCAGGCGGGGACGTAAATTTACGCCCTTGTGCCTGTACGAGCCATGTTGTGGCCGTATATGTGCGTGCGGGGGTCTTTAAGTGGTTAAAACAAAAATTTCTTTATCAGTTTAGGCCAATATGTATTCTTCTACATATTTTTTTGGTAAAAAAAAAAACAAACAAAAAAAAACAAGCGTATATTGATTCGTTTGCGCAAAAATTATAGCGTCTACAAAATAGGGATTAGATTTATGGCATTTTTATTAAAAAAAAAATTCTACTAGTAATGACGGTGATAAGCAGTTTTTAGCAGGACTGACATTGCAGCAGACAGATCGGACACTTTTTTTGGGACCACTGACATTTATACAACGATCAGAGCTAAAAATAGCCACTGATTACTGTATAAATATCACTGGCAGGGAAGGGGTTAACTGTGTTCCCTATAAGTGTTTCTAACTGGGGGGGACTGGGAACAGTGGATCCCTGTCATGTCACCTGTCAGAACGAGGAAATGCCTTGTTTACATAGACATCTCTCTCTGTTCTGCCTGTGTACAAGGCAAAACGCAGGCTATTGGAGGACATCAACTGAGCCTGCGCGAGCCGCGGTACATCTATGGCGATTTGGACAGGAGAGCCATTGTGCGGCCAGTCCCAATGCGGTTAACTAGCGACTTGCAGCCAATAGGCTGCAGCCACCAATCAGTGTATTCTGATAGTGGAGAAGTCCCGCTGACAGAATACAGTGGCACAGGGGGGAGGATTCCTCCATTCACCTAGATTGAGTAGATGGAGGAATCCGTTCATTATTTTTCTATCAAAAAAACACCATCTACGGCCAGTCTTACTTTATAAACTATCACTGCTTTAAAGAATTAAAAAGAAAAACTAGCACTGGAACCAGAAGTGTTGACCTGTGGAGAAAATAAGTTAATGGAATTTACATGTAGAACAAAACAAGTAATATGTTACCTGGAGGAACTGGGAGCTCAGCCAGATTCACTGATCTGCCAGCTTTGGAAGCCCGTATGGCATCCTGATATTGCTGTAAAGAGATTAGTTTGGTTACATTTAATAAGGAACAGATCCATGTGTACTCTGCCTAGCCCCTGATACTTTGTTTAGTTTTCCCTTTATGAAAAGGAAAGCTTTAATAAAACAAAACCACTATTGTTTGTGCACTGCATATAAGGAGATAAATGAATCATAAGAATATTTATAATTATTTGCCAACAGAATGATATCTTTATCAGTGTGGCTTTATTCATTGGATTAATCAGCCTGTATAGCAGTTTTCATACACAATGGATACAGCTTTTGCTTTTGGCTCTGAATTAAAGTGATTGTAAAACTAAAAAAATGTGCTTACTTATGGTTTATAGCTTCAGCCATAACCCCTGGTAAACCACTTGCACAGTGTATACATACGTATTGTGGTCAGCAAGTGGCTACTGTACCATGCGGTCCTGTGCAAGCAAACGCACTGCGTTCGTGACCTGTGTTTGAGGTGTCATTAAGACTGACACCCGCAGATCTCGTAAGTGCACTTTCCTTCACCTTGTTCTGGTGTAAAAAGGCCCTTAAAAAGGGGTTGTTAACCTTTGTGTTTTTTCACCTTAAAGGGTCACTAAAGGAAAACATTTTTTTAGCTAAATAGCTTCCTTTACCTTACTGCAGTGCTGTTTTCATGTCCTCATTGCTCGTTTTTGCTTTGATGTTGCTGTAATTCTGCTCTGTTCTGGACACTTCCTGTTTGTCCATTTCCTTATAACCACAGTGCTGGGGGCTTTCTCACTGTGGTCACTAATCAAGGAGGTGTGATTACTGTGTGTAAACTGAAACTAGATTGGGCTGAGGGGTTTTAGACAAACTATCACTGCCCTCTATTGGCTCGCTGGCTCTGTACATCAGAGAGACAGGAAACAACAGCAAAAAATGAAACTAGAGGTTGATTACATGATTGATTTTTATCTATTTTTAATCATTTTTAAAAGGAATCAGTTAATATTATGTCTCTATACCCTGTAAACAATCATTTCAGGCCACATTTTTTTTCCTTTAGTGACCCTTTAATGCATCCTATGCATTAAGGTGAAAAAACACCGACTTCTTCCACATGGTGTGGCTGGGCCCACATGTGGTGGGATTCTGGAAGGTGATTCTCAAATTCATGGAGGAGGCTTTAGCCCTCCCGAATATATACTCCCCAGCCAGATGCCTGTTAGGGGATCTGGACGAGGAGGAATTATCAAAATCCAAGAGGACGCTACTTAGAATATTGTTCTGTTATGTGAAGAAGGCGTTGGCTCTCAGGTGGAGGGATCCGGTGCCTCCCTCGCTGCAATATTGGGTGGATCTGGTGAGCCAGGCGGTGCCAATGTATAAACTGACCTATGCTGCTAGAGGTTGCCCTAACAAATTCGAAAAAGTTTGGAATGACTGATTGAAATATACCACTGGGAATGTTGAGATGAGATGAGGTAATGTTTGTTAATCTTGTTTAGTTCGAAATCTCATCTGGAAGTGATATATTTGTATGTGAATCTATGATCAAACATGTATAACATGCACAATGTTCGGAGCTATGCTCGTTGAACCTGTACAATTGTGATGTGAAGCTCAATAACCATGTGATGTACCACCGTTTTCCTATTTTGTTTTTATGTTTATTTCTTTTGTCTTTTGTTGTTTAGAAAAAATTTCAATAAATTTACCCTTTAAAAAGGTGAAAAAACACCTTGCAATGTCCGGTTTTACTTACCTGAGCCCCCAATTTCCGTGGGCGTGATCCCGCCGCCGTCTCTCTCCACGGGGTTCTCGGCCTCTTCATTGGATAAATTGAGAGCAGAGCAGGCATTGGCTCCCGCTGCTGTCAATCAAATTCATTGATGCAGGTGCCAGGGGCGGCACCGAGTCCTACATTCGGCGGCTACGGACGCCGTATGCTGGACACGGGAGTGCCCCTGAAAGGTAACGCCCTTAGGAGAGACCTGCCCAGAGGGGGTTATCTAATGCGGGAGGAGCAGAGAGAGCCGCCGTATGGACCTCAGAAGAGGATGTTTAGGGCCACACTGTGCGAAACGACTGCACAGTGAAGGTAAGTATGATATGTTTGTAATTATTATTTTTTTTAAATCGAACCTATAGTATCACTTTAATATGAGTCGTTCTGTCCCATCTCATACCTTAGCAATTCCTCTCATGCATTCTGGCCTTCCTGTCATCTCCATTGGCTTTGGCTTGCTGTGCTGCAGATTTGTAGCGATCCATCCTTTGCTGTAGAGCTTGTAACACCGTAACAGCGGGTGCTTCTGGAGAGCAGACAAGGAACAGCTTGGTGAATTCAATAGTTTAGTATTGGGCCCAGGAGATAATTTGTCACACTACGTTTGTAATAAAATTCTCCTTTTTTTTATATAGAAGAATACACAACAGAATCTGATTGATTACCATGGACAACACCAACCGTCTGACAAAATTCTTCTCAAGGAACATTGATTATAAATGTCCCATAATAGTACACTGTAAAGCTGACCACACACAAAGCAATTTGAATGTATGATAGAACCTTCGATTAGATACTATCATTTGTACAAATCAAAAAGTATTAAATCAGCCATAATAAAGTTGTTTTAAATGACTGCAAAGAACAGAATCGAAATAACTCCGATCAAATGCAGCAGAAAAATCTGATCACTTTGGGTGAGATTGACACAGTTTTTTTCTCAGTTTTTGACTCCATTTCAATTTAATCACAATTATAATTTAACAGATTGACAGGCACATTTGATCAACACAAGCCCAATTTTCATTTCACAGTCAAATGAATTAGAGTGGTCAACTGAACTCGTAGGTGGTCGATTGCTTACTTTTTTATGATCACTATTGATCAGATTTGTGATTCCAAGTGAATCAAAAGTAATCGAATTTGCTTAAAAATCGCCCATATAGGGCCAATATAGTGAAAGTTGGCTGTAAAATTCTCAGTAAGCGCATCAGGCGGAGAGGGATCAATCAGATCGCCATAATCAGAATCTTCAGAGAATTTAAAACCTGACTTGTCTTATGTTCCATCGTGTTGCAATGTGAAGTGAAAGGCTTATTTCCCTCACTATGAAGAAAGGAGAACAGTTGCTGGCATGCAAAAACAATTTTTAGCACACAGTTTTAAATTTAATGGAATACAGCCATGCACACGCTGAACTCTGACATCAGTACTCACCTTGTCTGGTGGTGGGATCTTGGGGTTCCGGTGTGCTTAGTTCTGAGGTTTGCACTTCTTGGTCTAGAGAAAAAAATAAAAAAATCTCCTTGAAACCCATAAAGAAGTTCACTCTTAGCATGTGTACTGCTTTTGCTTCTACCTACCATTAGGGGGAGGAGGCATCTGACTAAGATCAACAGGCTGTCCGCACTCCATAGCTTCTAGAACAGAGCTAAATTTCTAAAAAATGTAGACAAAAAAAAGTCTTAAAACGAATCCACATTTTATGGATGTGAATACACTTTTAATATAGTAAATGTTATAGCATACTTAAAAGAGAAGTATGGGATTTAGAAAAAATAAAACATTTATGCTTACCTAGGTGGATAAAGCATCAAACTGATACTGCATCGGTCCCCCTGCTGGCTCCTCACTAAGAACGGAGTGATCAAAGACTGCTGATTGCTCAGTTCTTCGTCAATGGCTCTATGTTATGCTCCTCCAGCACTCAAAGGAGCGATGGGCTGTGGAGGTGGCAGAAGGGGCTGGCTCAGGCTCTCAGTGGATGGCTGAGAGGCTAAGCCAGCTGTCAGCCCAGGCTTCTGGCAGATCCAACCATAAATGCCCTCTATTGAATGCAAATGCCTTCTATTTGGGACTTCCCAAATACCAAATCACTCGTCTGCAAGTCGTTCAAAATACGGCCGCCAGATTAGTGACTGGTAAAAAACCATGGGAGTCAATCTCCCTTTCGCTTAGATCTCTTCACTGGCTACCAGTGAAGGACAGAATCACTTTTAAGGCACTCTGCCTTACACACGAGTGTATTCAAGGAATCGCTCCCCAATATCTATGCGAAAAAATAAAAGTCCACAACCCCAATCGCACTCTGCTATCCACAAATCAAAACCTACTGCACATCCCAAAAGCAAGATACAAATCCAAAGGAACAAGTAAAAAATTGCGCAAATCTGAGTGAATAAACAATTGCGAGCAGCGTCTCAAAGGTGTTATACAACACCAAGAAATATACAGAAAAAATTGGAGTCACGCTACAAAATAACATGTGGTGTAACACTAAAATGAATAAATTGGTGTAATTAACGCCAAATTGTGCAGAAATATCACATAAAATTAGCATTTAGTGAACACAATAATAGTGAACAGTGAGCATAAATCATTAGAAGTCCATGTGGTGATCATACAGTCCATCAAGGGAGATTCTTAAAGAAACAAAAAGGTCCCCAGTGTAGAAGGGACACGTAGGCACCAGCTGAAGCTTACTGGAACGTGTTCATCAGAGAGCAACACCATGGCCAATGGGACCACTGGTTGACACATGATCGTTTTGAGCTGAATACACCAACTGGCTGAAATGAATGGATGTTCCCTTTGCTCCTTGCTGATTGTGGATACCATTATTTGCTGTTATTGATCTCAGTGAGATCAGAGACTCTGGTAAGGGTCAGTGTTTTCTGTGCGGTGGAGGTTTTTGTTTGTCATTACTCACACCTGTTCGTGGATTTATCTACACTGGGGACCTTTTTGTTTCTTTAAGAATCTCCCTTAATGGACTGTATGATCACCACATGGACTTCTAATGATTTATGCTCACTGTTCACTATTATTGTGTTCACTAAATGCTAAATTTATGTGATATTTCTGCACAATTTGGCGTTAATTACACCAATTTATTCATTTTAATGTTACACCACATGTTATTTTGTAGCGTGACTCCAATTTTTTCTGTACAAATCCAAAGGAGATCGGAGATTTGCTGTCCAGGGACCGCGACTGTGGAATGCACTACCTACCACCATCCGACTGGAATCAGACCACTTGGCCTTCAGGAGAATGATAAAAACTCATCTCTTCTGAAGGCAGAGCCTTCCTTTATCTAAGGAATGGAAATAGCGCCCAGAGGCGATTCAGTTCGCAAGTGTTGCGCTCTATACATTTTTCACTCACTCACTCACACATAAGATCTGGATTTTTTCAGAGCCTTCATCAGCTCTGTGATTCTAGCCGACAGCGGGCTGAAGTTCGCTGTTGGTTGAAAATGGGTCACAGTAGTGCAGAACGAACTGCACTCCTGTGATCCATAGGAAAAGCGTAGCTAGAATAGCTTTTATTATACTTCTCCTTTAATGCCACTTTAATTACTTATTCAAATGTAGATCATACCCATGAGTATTTATATGCGTCTATAGGTAAACCGTTTACTGTGCTGAGAACACACTCCCTTCGTGCTCCCAGAGCATTAACTAAACTGTGGTGAAAAGCTCCCAGATGCATAGTTGTGATTGGGAGCTTTGATCATGTGATCGCTGTGACAGCCAATCACTGTGGGCACATGATCCGAATGCCCACCTTCGCATCCTGGCATTTCGATACACCTAAACAGCCAGGAGATGGCAACGGGAAGGGGTTAATAAGACAATTTACAAAATTATAATGCAGTGAATGGCACATACCTTGCAAATCTTCATGTACTCTTTGGCCTTCTCAATGTCTCCTCGCTGCTTCGCCCGCAGCGCCGCCATCTTGTACTCATTGTGCCTTGCGACAAGTAGGGTCTTCCTCTCTGCAGTTTCAATAGATAGCACTAGATTGTCAATGATCCCTTTACAGAAACTGGCCCATACAGAGAAGTAGTTTACATCCTTACGTCCTGGGCTAATTGCAGGTCATAGCAACCAATGGCCCTTGCCTCTAGCATCACTGCAGTAAACATATACATAAGGATGTAAACACAGTATTTTGGCAAAGCAGCATGGATGACAGAAGAAACCTACAGGTATAGCACCTGGCTGTATCTAACTATATTTCAACAAACCACACTGTGCATTTACAGCTACTGGGGCCCCTTGACTGCAGGGGCCAGTTTCTATTAAAAGCGAACTTAGCCTTCAATAGTAAAACTAACATAGATAAGAGATTTCCCTGTGGACATATAGCAAAAAACATAACTGAACAGAGCAAGTGCTGAAAGATTCCCACGCAGTGCTATCTTAGGCCGGGTTCACACAAGTGTGGCTGCACTTCCCAGCATGTGGTCTGGTGTGTTCCCGTTCACTGGTTCAGGTGCGAATCAGGTTTGAATTTCTGCCTGAATTTGCACCTGAACCGGATCCAAACACGCACAGGAATCTTTTGAAATGAGGCCTGCGGTCGCCCCGGCCCTGTGTGGACTGGCTTCATTGAGAGCCAGTCACGCTCACCTGTCATGCGAACTGGATGCAGAAAATCCGCACCCAATTCGTACATATGTGAACCTGGCCTTATGGAGCCACATTCTCATGCAGACACTGTGGCGTAACTATGTCTCTGAATTCATTTAAAAACTGTTGAGGTAAGAAATGTCTGCCAAGTTCTGCATGGCGCAGAATGTATTTCAAAGAAGCAGCAGAAAGAAAAGGTTGTGGAATCAGAAATTGCATCTCTAGAAAGCAAAGACTTCTACACTGGCCCCCGGAGGTGAACAACTAAATGCTCTTATATGAGCGTCTCAACTCCAGTTACTGTGTGATGCACATGCCTCAAAGCAAGCAAAAACTTTCTTT
The DNA here is from genome assembly GCA_029574335.1 of Rana kukunoris. NCBI lineage: Eukaryota > Metazoa > Chordata > Amphibia > Anura > Ranidae > Rana > Rana kukunoris. The sequence continues at coordinate 185,434,470 of CM056055.1, read as the reverse complement.
GGGTCCCATTCACACAAATGCATGCTGGTATGCATTATACCACAAGCTGTGCTGCAATGCGATGTTAACATGCATCACAGTGCTTTCTTTTTTTTTTCTTTAATTGGTATTGCTTTGCACTGCACAAATGGGCTGGTGTGAATGAGCCCTTGCATTCCCTGAATGAGCCAAATCTGCCTTCATTTGTGCCTCATACCCTCTGCTTCCCAGACTACAGCTAGTTTTTCTGTGGCCAAATAAAAAAAAAAAAGGTTGTTGCACTTTGTGTGATTTTTCATGTATAGGGCAGCCTTAAATGCGTCGCACAAAAATGCACATGTGACATCACACCTGCTTCATTCGTCCTTTACCACTGCGAAACCGGTAAAAGGAAACCTCAAGATTACAACTTTCAGAAATAAGGACAGCTGGATTTTGTTGACATGGGTTCTGAAACCCTCACCTGCTTCTTCTTGTGCGACAGCTGGCTCCCCACTGGCAGTAACTGGTACTTCTGCATCCACAGGCTGGCTCTCGCTGCTAAGAGTTTCTGAAGGTTCGGTTAAAGCTGGAGCCTCATCCAGTTCCTGTGCAGTGATGGTGGAGAGCGGAGCTTGTGGAGCCGTTTCAGGTTTCCCACTGGCCACTGGTGGTGGCATCTCCTCCTCATTCACAGGCTTGCCTTGTTTAGCAGCTTTTAACATAGATTCCAGTGTCTGTAGATTAGAAGACAGACATATCCAGATTGATAATATAGTATCTAATATAAGAAGAGAGCACATAATATTCCCAGCTCAGTATCTTTTTTTATGTCCTTTGAATTCTCAGTTGCGTGACTGCACAACAATTTCCATGAATTAAAATGGTAAAGCAACTACAGCAATTAGTCATGTAAAGCATTCATATACAAAAGTTAAAATATATTAGCAAGACAAATAATTCAAACATGACATTTAAAAACTTAAAACATGTTTAACATAATACATTCCCCTCCACCAGGGAAAGAGTTTTTTTCCCCCTTTTTTATGCTGTGAGGTCCTCTTTGCCCCAATGATATGATCACAGACAGGTACTATCAAGGTCTACTCTTTGCACTGCCAGAGCATGGACCCAAGATGTCACCTCCTCCAGATACAGGTTGCCCTTGTGGGTCATGCTGGCTGGCAAAGGGGAAGGGGGGGGATACACCCTCATCATGGTCCAAAGCAATTCAGCCCTGTTCAGCTGCTGAGGGGGACAAAGATGCAATGAATTCACTGCAGGCTCTGCAAGGTGGTCACCCTTCTGTAGGAAGACCAAAAGGCTGTCAGAATCGCTGGGTATTTTTTGAGCAAGAATCAAGATCTGGTAAGCATAATTTCTTTAGTGGTGTGTATGGATGTCTAAGAATTTAGGATAGTAGAAAGTGTACTTTAAGGGAGTTGCTGGATTGTAAAAATTCCAGAAGTCTTGACTCAAAGGCCTATATCAATATTGAAACCAACCTTTAGTCCTCGCTCATATCGCCTGGCTTTGGAGGTCTCATTGGCTTGCTTTGCATTGGCAATTGCTGTCTGATAGTTGGTTATCCGGTCTTGTAGAGTTGGCAGCAACCCCCCTGTACTTGTCTAAAGAAGGAATAAAGCAGCAGTTAAGGGCACACTTAAAATGCTTGTTATCCTAGAAAAGAAAAAAAAATACCTGGCTGATCCTGCCTGTTTCTGCCCTCCCCACTGTAAACTGATCATGGTTTACCATTGCTGCTAAGCCCTGACACCGTGGTCTGTTTATGTGCCACCTTCACCCGCAGCTCGCTTCTGTCCCCCCACACCTGTTGCCAAATATGTGTCAGGGATCTTCAGCCATTTTTATTGGCCAGGCTGGGATGAGGAAACTCCTATGTGTGCACACAGGAGTTTAATCATCCAGATACCCAGCATATGCCTGAATTGTACAATAAGCTGAATATCAGAATGCTCTGTGTACCTTGTAAAGTAAAGGGTTTGTGAGGAGGACAGCAAGTATTCTTAGACACAGAATATCTCTTCAGCAATAAGAAAATTATGCAGCTCACCCAAACATTTTTTATCCAAAGTTTTGCTTAAAATATTAACATATAAGCTTCAAAACAAGCCTGCACTTATCTCAGTAGCTTCGGTATTGTGGAGCAATTCTTTATCGAGGATCACAACATAATCGCTGCATTTACTTGCAGCTGGTGTCTGTACATCTACAGCACCTGTGCGGTTTGTATACATTAAAAGGCTGTCAGACTCCCAAGTTCCTCCTCTGCCAAAGAAAACAACGGGGAAGACCTGCTATTTCAGTGCCCCTGTGGTACACTTCAAGGATGAATTTCTCCACAGTGCCTGCAGCTTCAAAGTTAAAAAAAAACTTGTTTTAAAGCTCATTATAGTTTAAAGAATATGTAAACACAACATTTCATATACCTGATATGTGCCTGCTGCACCATATTTTTTTGTATTACTTCCTTTGTGTGAAATCCCTGGTGTTCTTGACAGTTCTTCTGTATATATATATATATATATATATATAACAAAACAAAAAACACTTACCACACCAGGCATGAGAGGATAGTGTGGTTAGTTCTCAAACTGTGCTGGGAACTCAGCCTGCTCTCTTCCAATGATCAGACTTCTGATCACATGCCGCCCCCCTCCAGCCATTCACTGGGAATACGAGTGTGCTGTGGTCCCCCCCCCCCCCAAGCTCTCATGCAACTGAGACTAAGCTATGACTAAGGCCAAAACACGTCAGTGCTGTTTTACTGTCACTCTGATGTACCAATAAACGACATTTCAAGGATTACAGTCTTGCCGCCTTTTCTTACTATTTGCTACATTATAAAAATAATTATAAATAATACTCCTTCCTTTTTTTTAATTATGTTTATATCTGTAAACAAATGTTTTGCCTTTCCTTTCTATTTTAGGCTGAATGGGTTGTTTTACAAGATGAGGGTTTAAATATACTTTAGAAATATGCAATTATTTAAATGGCCATGGGCTCGCTCTCAAAGCTGGCAAGGTCAGTTCAGTCAAGCCCTATTCGTATCTGCGTGTTTTAGTTGTTTCGCATGGAAAACAAAAAGTGCCGTTTGCTGCAGTTGGTGTGGTTTCCAACAAAATGTGTGTTATAATGGGAATCATGTAAACATGTACAATGTGTCGCAACACAATACACCTGCAATACACAAAAGACAGGTGTGACTTGAGCAGTCAAACCTTCTAGATTGTAAGCTCTTACGAGCAGGGCCCTCTGATCCCTTCTGTATTGATTTGTATTGTAAATGTACTGTCTTCCCTGATGTAAAGCACTGCGCAAACTGTTGGCGCTATATAAATCCTGTATAATAATAATATTATTATTAATAATAATAATAATGGCTCCATGCACATTGGAAGCTAAAAAAAAAGCTATAAAAAAAGCCAAAAGCTTTGCAGGGAGCCTTACATTGGTTTGCGTTTTTGCATTAGCGTTTATTAGCTTTTTTTTAGTGTAGCGTTTTTTAGCTTTTTTTTTCAATGGATAAAAAACGCAGGCGAGCTGCGTTTGAGCGTTTATTAGCATTGTTTCTGCCAAAAAACAGCACTTTGAATTTTTTTTCTGAACGGCTAAAAAAAAAAAAAAACTATCTCCACTGCTCATTAACGGTAAAAACGTCCATAGAGTGCAGTTTATGGGCTTTGAAAAAAAAAACAGCAAAATGCCAATAAACTACAGTTTATGAGCTTCAGTGTGCATGGAGCCAGCCTAAAGCTGGATAGATAGATAGATAGGATAGATAGGAAAGATATAAGGATACATAGCTAGATATAAGGATAGATAGATAGGATAGATAAGATAGATAGGAAAGATATAAGGATACATAGCTAGATATAAGGATAGATAGATAGACACACAATATACTGTATATAATATATATAAAATGTACATGCACAGAAACTAGAGCGAGACACTAGCTTCTAGAACAAGGATATGTAATTAGCGGACCTCCATCTGTTGCAAAACTACAAGTCCCATCATGCCTCTGGGTGCCCTGTCAGAATCTTGCTTTGCCTCATGGGATTGTAGTTCTGCAACAGCTGATGGTCTGCTAAATGCATATCCCTGTTCTAGAACATACTCTCAGATAAGAGTATATGCAATAATTAATAAATTTAAAATATCTATAAAAAAAATAAAAAATGCTGAACGTGTGTCAGAAAAGATCAGTCACAGGGCAGAGAAAGTACCTGAACATATGGTAGCATGCTGAGAAGGAAAGATTACTGCCATCAGCTGTCAAGTGCTCTGTGTCCTTTCAGTAATACTTTAGGATCCTCTAACAGATAAATATATAAAACTAGAAATCCTAAATAGCCGGAGAGAACTTCTGTCCCTGCAATCCCAGCCCGTGGAAGTGAGTGTTCTACATTGCGAGTGAGGGAAAGTCTTGAACGAGGAGGACTGGTGGAAATAAAAACAAAGCGATGCGGGAGAGAGGAGTGGAGGTAGTAGAGAACAGTAAGCGCTCTGTCTCACGATGCAGGGAGTGGTCGGACCAGCTGCAGTCAGTGGGAAAAACCGTTACCACGGCTGAGCCTGGATTTATAAGTAAACGGATTCAAACTAAAAATAAAAATGTTAAAAATAACCTGTGAATCAGAAAATAAATGTAAAACGTATACTTTGGTCAAATTGGTCAACAGATGCACAGCCATACAAACACATAGTAAAAGGGACACTGTCTTTTTTTTGTCTTTTAGTCCTCATTTTAGTAAACACCAATGCATTTCTAAACAGAATGAGTATTTGTACTATATATATTTTGGGGATCAGCCAAGTAGATGTGAACTCAAGCAAAAAAAAAAAAAAAAAAATTATATTTTATTATATATATATATATATATATATATATATATATACACACACATACATACGTACACACACACAGTGTATCGGCGCCCCAACCTGTTTGACAGCGGTGCCCTGTATAGCAGAAGACATTTCTTCCATGGCCCAGGAGGGTTGACGGAGGCAGTGATTGGGGGGGGGGGGGGGGTTATCGTTGGGATCAGAAAGATGTGAGCATTTATTGTCTACTCCTATGAGAACGGAGGAGTATTTTGCCTATTATCAGCTCCGCAAATACTGGAATGCTGTCTATACAGCAGTGGCGACAATAAGACCCTGTGGCACCAGTGTGGGCTAACATGAGAGCCGAACTGTGCATACACAATACCCGAGTAGGGGCCATGGCAGTGCCCTATTCTTGCCGATACCCTGTCCTGGCAAAAACACGGCCACTATAGAGTGAAGCAGTGGAGTCCTCATTCTGCCCTGTAATCTCATACTGCCTCTGTCCCCTATCCTGTAAACAGCGGTCATCAACCCTGTCCTGCAGGGCCCACTAACAGGCCAGGTTTGCAAGATAACTGAAATACATCACAGGTGATGTAATTTGCTGCTCAGTGATTGCAGTATTCCAGTCTGCCTGTTAGTGGGCCCTGCAGGACAGGGTTGATGACCACTGCAGTGTAGCAGGTGTATCACTAGGAGCGAAAGCTGCTGGGTGGGACACATGGGGTGGGGGTAGAGATTGATGCCAGGCACAGGGCGGCTAGTAGCAGAGGAGGCAGGGCTGTGCAGCGCTCATTAATGTACATAGCAGGTGTCCTCAAGACCATTCACTTCTCCAGCGATCATCCACAGCGCCCTCCTCTGTGTCAGTGAGCAACTGTAAATGAAAAATCTAGTCACTTGGCTCACTTCCTGCAGTGCGGCACCAGTGTCTAACATGCCACAAACCGTTACAGATCCGCGGGTCGGGGGCTGAGGACCCCTGATGAATATGACACACAGGCAAAGAGAATGGGGCATTATCAATTGACAACTCAATAGTCCAAAAAGAGCAAATAAGGGAAGTTCATTGTTAAAGTGGAGGTTCACCCTAAAAATCAACTATTTACGATTAGATCCAGCATACTGCTGACATCTGTTTTTTTTTTTTTTCGCTGTACTTACCGTTTTATCTGTAGTTCTAATCCGGCTCTGAGCTGATTCCCCGCGGGGAATAGGCGTTCCTAAGATGATGCATAGATGATTGACGTGCGCGTACAGCGTGTCACGCCTTCCGAAAATAGCCGACGTGAGACTCGGCTGTTTACGGCGCCTGCAGTGTAGAGCTGACTACGCAGGCCCCGTAAAAAGCCGAGTCCCACTTTGGGTATTTTCGGAAGGCGTGACGAGCTGTACACGCACGTCAATCATCTACGCATCGTCTTAGGAACGCCTATTCTCCGGGGCAGAGAGAATCCGGAAGCCGGGTTAAAACTACGATAAAACGGTAAGTACAGCGAAACACCAGCATACTGCAGATGTCAGCAGTAGGCTGGATCTAATGGTATATAGTTTTTTTAGGATGAACCCCCGCTTTAAGGTTTACATACCCTTCAAATATAGAAGGCAAAAGACACATACTGTACATTCAAATCTTTCACTGAGGACACCCACACAGATGGTGCAAACATGCATTCAAAGGCCTAAAAAAAATGCCAAAAGTTTGTGGATACTTGACTATTACACCAGTATGAGCCTGTTGGATATGGTACTCCAAAACCATGGGTATTATTACAGAGTTGGTCCTCCCTTTGCAGCTCTAACAGCCTCCGCCCTACTAGGAAGGCATAAGATTTACAAGTGTCTTTTGAGGTCAGATAATAAGGTTGTATGTATGAGAAGACCTGGCTTGAAATTTGTCTTTTAACTCACCAGCTGTAAAGTTCAACAGGTCAGGAGTATGCAGTATGCATAAGTAGTTCTCCAACCAGACTGGTCAAACCACATCCTCATGGACCTAGCTTTGTGCTCAAGGACACGGTCATGCTTGAACAGAAAATGGCCTTCACTAATCTGCTGCCACAAGGTTGAAGTGCACAATTGTCTAAAATGTCTGTGTATGTTGTAAAATTTCGAAGGAACCTTCACTGGAAACACCTGTACTGAATAATTTGGAGGGGTGTCCACTTTTGGCCATATAGGTGGGAGTGAGGGTCCACAAACATTTGACCATATCGTTTACTTCATTATTAATTACTTATTTAGTATCAATGACAGAGCTAATCCATACCAAAAGTACATAAACATAGGTCAGTGTGCGTCAACCAACTTGTAGTGTCCCCATGTTTGAAAGAAACAAAAAAGAGGGGTGTGAAGGCCAAACAGCCAGTGTGATTTACTTCATTCCAAAACATATGGATCTCTATGACAAATCACAGAGATCCAAGACGTTCGAATCTCTAGGACACATATACTAGCAAGTAAAGATTATTATTAGAAAAGAAATGCAAATATGGTTAATCAGCCTTTATATTATGTATTTATTTTATCTAAGCAGATATCTACTAGGGCTACTAGGGCTGCAAATAATGATTATTTTCGATTATTGGTGTTTCTGGACAGCTGCACTCTGAACATAATGGTAGCCTTTATTAAAGACTACAAGTCACAGCAACAAGATGAAAAAAAAACTTGGCAACCGACGCATTTCGCACTGGAACTAGTGCTTAGTCATATGACTAAGCACTAGTTCCAGTGCGAAACACATCAGTGGACTTGTAGTGCTGTTCTTTTTTAAATAAAGGCTATCATTATGTTCAGAGTGCGGCTTTCCAGAAACACCTTTTTTTTCTTGCCTTGCTGAATGCATTGCCTGCACCTGAGATATCTGCCACGGTGGATTTTTATTTAGGTTCCCACCTGGAGTGGCAACTCCCTTTTTCCCTATTTTCGACTATTGCTTTAACCACTTAACCCCCGGACCATATTGCTGCCCAATGACCAGAGCACTTTTTGTGATTCGGCACTGCGTTGCTTTAACTGACAATTGCGCGGTCATGCGACATGGCTGCCAAACAAAATTGCCGTCTTTTTTTCCCACAAATAGAGCTTTCTTTTGGTGGTATTTGATCATCTCTGCGGTTTTTATTTTTTGCGCTATAAACAAAAATAGAGCGACTATTTCGAAAAAAAAATCTAAATTTTTTACATTTTGCTATAATAAATATCCCCCAAAAATATATAAAAACAATTTTTTTTCCTCAGTTTAGGTCGATACGTATTCTTCTACATATTTTTTGTAAAAAAAAAAAAATCGCGATTAGCGTTTATTGATTGGTTTGCGCAAAAGTGATAGTGTTTACAAAATAGGGGGTAGTCTGGCATTTTTATTAATATTTTTTTTTTTTACTAGTACTGCGACATTATGGCGGACACTTTTGACACATTTTTTGGGACCATTGGCATTTTTATAGCGATCAGTGCTATAAAAATGCATTGGATTACTATAAAAATGCCATTGGCAGTGAAGGGGTTAACACTAGGGGGCGGGGAAGGGGTCACGTATGTTCCTGGGTGTGTTCTAACTGTATGGGGGGGTGGACTTACTAGGGAAAATCACTGATCTTCTGTTCATACATTGTATGAACAGAAGATCAGCATTTCTCTCCCTGACAGGACCGGGAGCTGTGTGTGTGTTTACACACACAGCTCCCGGTCCTCGCTCTGTACCGAGCAATCGCGGGTGCCCGGCGGCGATCGTGCCCGTGCGCGGGACTCGGGGGTGAGCGGCGGCGCGCCCCCCCTAGTGGCCGCGAAAAGAGCAGACGTAGAGCTACGGGGGCTCTCGCCCAGGAGAGACGACCTGCCGCAGTAAAATAACGGCGGCAGGTCGGCAAGCAGTTAATTAATCGATTACTCATATAAAAACATTGAAAAAAGGGTGGTGTATAATTTAGTTATGATGTAAAGTTTAAAAAATATATATTCTTGAATATCTATATGCAGTGGCAAATATAAATAACTATATGGTTGGGAAACAAAATATTTAGTTCACTCGAAGAACAACAGAAGAGATACATATACAGAACCTTGGTTTGAGAGTAACTTGGTTTGAGAGCGTTTTGCAAGACAAGCAAAATGTAGTCTTATGCCGCATACACACGATTGGAAATTCCGACAACAAAACGTGGATTTTTTTCCAGACGGGATTTTGGCTCAAACTTGACTTGCATACACACGGTCACAAAAATGTTGTTGGAAATTCCGAACGTCAAGAACACGGTGAAGTACAACACTACGACGAGCCGAGAAAAATGCAGTTCAACGATTCCGAGCATGCATAGGATTTTTGTGCGTCGGAATTGCATACAAACGATCGGAATTTGCGACATTAACAGCAAATGTCCGATGGAGCCTACGAACGGCCGGAATTTCCGACAAAAAGCTCACAAATCGAAAATTTGTTGTTGGAATTTCCGATCGTGTGTACGCGGCATTAGTCTTACAAGCAAATATTATAGATATAGAGACATCTGCCCTAACAATCATTAGTCTCAGCCTATCTGACTGTTTCTGCCTGTGCAGGTATGTTACCTTAGAGGGACTTTTGTGGTCCTCAGTCGAAGAGGTAAGTTGTTTGGCAGCCTCTGCTTCTTCCACTTGCTGAAGTTCAGCCTCTTCAACATCTTGTATGTCAGTAGAAGACTCATCCTCTACCACCCCCATCACTTCCTGCAGCTCAGCCTAAAACCACAAGAGACACCAAGATATATCTGCGAACATATAACCTGTATAATGCTAACCAAAACCAAAAGTCAAACTCACCAGCAAATCGTCGTCATCCTCTAGATCTTCATCGCCCACCTCTTCCTCTGCATCCAGGTCTCTCATGCACTCCTGTGCCATCTTCTCTATATGATCCATAGGAACTGGAGCTGTAGAGATATTTCAGTGATAAAGACAGAACTGGCGTGCAAGTAAAGGGCCGCTATAGCAAAACATATTATATTCTGTTAAAGTGTAACTAAAGGCAGAGATACCTACCTCAGCTGTAACGGTCTGATACCTGCATGGTTCCTCGCCAGCTTCTCCCAAGTGGTAGTCTTCTACGATTGGCTGGTGTAGGATGACATCACTTCCATGCATGCGTGGGAGTCATTCATCCTTGCACACTGGAACCTTCCAGAAATGTAAACTGAGCTGCTCATGCATAGATCAGAGTACTTTCTGCAGAGGACTGCAGATAGAAGGCAACTTTATTTATTTGCAGAAGAGACATTGCATATCTCTTCTGCAATAAAGAGTTTGTCTAGTCACAATTATTGTTGCCTTTAGTTTCACTTTGACAGTTACAGGGGTACGGACAAAACCATATAAATATTTTGAGGGGCGCCCAATGGTCACCATTTTTTCATAGATAAGGGTGTATATGGAGCGCTAGATACACAGCTGTGGATGCATGACTGGGGTAGGTGTAAATGGGCAGAAGGGGAAAACTATGTTACATGGAGGACTCAGAAAAACAAAAACTGCTGTGCTAATGCTAGAAGCACACTGTATTATAGATGTCATTTTTAATTTTTCCCATAGTTTCACTTTTTTGATCGTCATTTATTTTTTTAGGTATTTTACAGTTAAATACAAGCAAGGCAACAAGTACAGTATCTCAATGCAAATGAGAAGCATAATACAGTGTGAAAAAAAACAAAAAAAAAACACAAAGTGCAAAAGGCACGTAGTTTAACCACTTGCCTACTGTGCACCTACACCCCCTTCCTGCCCAGACAAAATTTAAGCTTCCGGCACTGCGTCGCTTTAACTGACAATTGCGCGGTCGTGCGACGTGGCTCCCAAACAAAATTGGCGTCCTTTTTTTCCCACAAATAGAGCTTTCTTTTGGTGGTATTTGATCACCTCTGCGGTTTTTATTTTTTGCGCTATAAACAAAAATAGAGCGTCAATTTTGAAAAAGAAAATCAATATTTTTTACTTTTTGCTATAATGAATAACCCAAAAAATATATAAAAAATATATTTTTTTCCTCAGTTTAGGCCGATACGTATTCTACATATTTTTGGTAAAAAAAAAAAATGCAATAAGCATTTATCGATTGGTTTGCACAAAATTTATAGTGTTTACAAAATAGGGGATATTTTATGGCATTTTTTTTTTTTTTTTACACTATTAATGGTGGCGATCTGCGATTTTTTTATTGGGACTGCGACGTTATGGCGGACACTTCGGACACTTTTCTGACATTTTTGGGACCATTTACATTTATACAGTGAACAATGCTATAAATATGCATTGATTACTGTATAAATGTGACTGGCAGTGAAGGGGTTAACCACTAGGGGGCGAGGAAGGGGTTAAATGTGTGTCCTATGAGTGTTCTAACTGTAGGGGGAGGGGGGGTGACTGGGGGAGGTGACCGATTGTGTCCCTATGTACAAGGAACACAATCTGTCTCCTCTCTCCCTGACAGGGACGTGCAGCTCTGTGTTTACATACAGAGCTCCACGTCCCGGCTCAGTTACTGGGCAATCGCGTGTGCCTGGCGGCGATCGTTGCCGCCGGGCACTCGCACCGGGATCCCAGCAGAGCGGCGGGTGCGCGCCCGCCCGCGGCTTTAAAAGGACATCACGTCATATGACGTGATGTCAGGACAATGGAGTCCTCCGCCCGCCGTCATTTGACGGTGGACGGAGGACAAGTGGTTAAAGGAGTTGTAAAGGAAAACATTGTTTTTTGCTGAAATGACTGTTTACAGGGTATAGAGACATAATAGTTAACTGATTCCCTTTAAAAATGATTAAAAATAGATAAAAATCAATCATATAATGTACCTGCAGTTTCAGTTTTGTTTTTCATCTAGTTTCATGCTTGTGTGAAGTACAGAGACACAGAGCCAATACAGGGCAGTGTTTGTTTTTAAAATGAAACTGATTGGTTCTGAGGGGTTTTAGACACACAGCAATCACACCTCCTTGATTAGAGACCACGGAGAGAAGCTCCGAGTACTTTTTTCATAAGGAAACAGACAACCAGGAAGTGTGGAGATCAGAGAAGGATTACAGCAACATCATAGCAAAAACGAACAATGAGGACATAAAACCAGGACTGCATTAGGGTAGAGCTAAAAAAAAAATTCCTTTAGTGACCCTTTAAAGATGCATGCCATTACGCAAGGAAGGCTCTACTCATTACATGGAAACAAACAGAGGTACCTTCTTTGAATACATGGAAATCGCTGATCAATTTAGCAGTGCCACTGTACAAAGAGGCCTATCTTGCCAGATGCTGCCCAGCCAAGTTTGACAAAATATGGAGCGTATGGGTGGAATCAGACATCACAAACGTAACACAATAGGTATTGTTCCCGTTGACAAAGTACCTCCACAGATTTACCACTGACAGTTAATTATGCATTGTTATTTTTTGACTAGCTGACCCAGGTTGATGTGGTCCGTTCTTGGTTTGGTGGTGTTTTGGTTTGGTAGGCATGATTAGTTCCACATGGTCAGGTGATCACTTGTCCCCTATCTATTGATTAGCACTCCTGGGCTCCTACTGAGGAGACTTTAAAATTCATAGTTAGGAACTGCAGTAGACAGAGAGCCTTGACGGGGCCTGCAGCTTACACAGGTATTTGCAAATGGGTGCAACTAAACCTCTGTTTTTAATGCTTACAGCTAGACAGGTTAATTTGGTTTGTTGCTTCTTTGGTTGGTAACTTTGAGCCTGGGTATTATGAAAACATTTTTTATATTCCATATATATTTAATTGCATTTTGCTAAAAACGCATCTCATTTAAAGTGCCAAAACCTCCCCCCCTTCTATCCTTGTTCCCGTTGACTGTCTGTAAAGTCAAGACCTAGTTTTGCCATTATCTGAAGTTTCTCCTAAATGCGCTATCCTCAACCTCAGCCGCTCTCCCCGATGTGGTCACCTGAAATACATGACACACTATCCTCCCCCTGTCCTCCCAATCTTAATGACACGAGTAGTTTAAGTTATAGTAGTTATATAGATGGGATAAATGTATAGGATGGTTTTAATGGTCGTTACCTCAGCCGGGGTATGCCCAAAGGCTGTATTATGTAACTTTTGTTTTTTGTTTTATTTTTATGCAAACTCAATAAAAAATAATTTTCAAAAAAAAAAGATGCATGCCACCGTCGAGGTGCTGACCAATCCGAAACCGTCTTCATTCTGACAGCACTGCAAGGAGAGGAGAGAAAACCGTGGGGGGATTTTAAATCCTGGATCTGTAAAGCATCTTTTTGTTGTCCGACAGCTAGGGACCAGCAATCTTGTAAATCGGTACTGGGGGGGGGGGTCCAGTGGATGGCTGGAACTGCTAAAGGCTGGGGGAGGAACCTATGGGAGAGGCAGGAGGAGCCCAAACTGCATACACTCATGTACACAGTAGGATCAGGAGCCAGAGATGGAGGTCTCCCGCACCACTCCTGTGTAAACTCAGCTCAGGCTCAAAGTCACTATGGTAAGCTGGGTTCACACAGGAGCAGCGCAGGAAACTGCATGCGATTCATACAGGAATCACAATTCCTGTTCAAATCACATGCAATTCTTTGCAGTACATATGAGCCTATTTATTTTGTATGGGCTCAAATCGCACCACAAAAGTATTGGTTTCAGTATCAGGAGCAGTTGCACAAGTGCTTGTGCAAGTACTCGGTATCAGTGCAACCCCTACTTCCAATGTTGGACATGTAAAAAGTAGTAGATCACTTGCAGTTTGCAGAGTAATTACCCATCCCAATTAATTAGCGGCGGTGGGTCAGGAAGGGTGCATTGACTCACATTTACACGTTAAAGCCATTGAAGCTCAACCAATGTGTCTGTCTACTTCGGAACTTGTTTTTCTTTATTAAAAATACATTGAAATAAAGCCATTGAAGCTCTACTCACCTTTTCCTTTAGGCTTTGCCTTGGGTGCCACTTTCCCACCAGTAAGGGCAGCCAGCTCTGCCTCTAGGTCTCCATCATCTGCATCATCTGGGATTCCCATCATCATATCCTCCGGATTGAAGTCTACAAACAAGCCAAGCTACACACCGGAATAAAGAGAAGAAAACACTCAAAACAAGAATTTTAACAACAGCTTTCGGAACAGTGATATGCCATCATGAACTGTAATGACGGACCTCTCTAACCACTACCAAACTCTACAGTAATCAGCATTTAGAACAAACATAGGACAGAAACAAACCTGTCAGAAAATAACCTAAAACACAGAACATATATTTATACACTAATGCGGTTTCAGCTGTACAGATCCATTTGTGTGCCACGAAAGAAGCTGCCATCCTTTATACACATATACTAATTCTATTGTTTGTCTTTACAGCTGTGGTAGCGAAATAAGACTGCAAAATGGGGTAGACGCCAAGGCTGGCCATATGCATTAGGCTGGGTTCACACTGTGTGCGGCATGGCTCGCACCATGGGGTCTAGTGCGTCCTCGTTCACCATTTCAGGTTAGAATTTTGGCCTGAATTTGGACCTGAAACGGAGCCAAAGACGCACAGGACTCTTCTGCAGCGTGCTCCGCGGTCACTCTAGAGATAAACCGGCTCCACTGAGAGTCACAATCTCATGTCATGCAAATTGGATGTGGGGAAAAAAATACATTCAATTCGCAATAGTGTGAACCCAGCTTTAAAATTATTCTTTTTTTTTTTATTTTATTTTTTAGCCTTAAGATTATTCTTGTTCAGCCCTGAATGCTAACGAAATCAGTGGATTACCCTTCTCCACGCTAAATGGCATAGTTTGGGAGTTCTAGGCAGAATGCATTTGCAGCAGACTGCCGAAGGGAATGACTACACGTGTTGTGAAGCCTCCATGATTCAAGTAACTGAAATCCAATCACTGAAAGGAATGTGCCAGGGACAGAAATACTGGAGGGTAAATATCTAGCTGAAGCAGGATGTCGTCCAGCAATACTGCAGATAAAGCTGGGGGTTCAGCTTTGAGTGCAGAATAGAACATGCATAAAATCATTACATGGAAGAACTGTCCCCGTTTTCCATAACAGCCAATTATATTATCCCCTTAAATTCCTAGTACAGTTCAAGAAGATGATTTTTAGAGTGTAACTGTTCTGGTTAGTATTCTTCCTTCAGATGCTGGAATCTCTTGACACTTCAAGCATCATATGGGTGACGCACACATTACCTCTTTGGCTGCAGCTACTCCTTTGCCCTTGGCTGGGGCATTTTTCTTGCCAGGCCTTCTGCCCAGCATTGCGGCTCATGGAAGCTCTGCCCCCAGGCAGGGTGTCTCGGAGGTTTTACACAAGGGGTCCTGTGAAAAGAGAACAGCTCATTAGGACGAGTTTAAGTAAAGGGAAGTAAAATGCTGAACTGGTTCCCACTGCAGAGGATTATGGATTCAAAAAGGAAAGTTATGTTATTTATAATGACAGGTTTAAAGCCTTGCCGTTTCCTGATCATCTGTACATCAGTTCTAAAAAACATGCAACTTACTTCCTGAAGGAAGAGCTCGGTGATAATGTCATATACACAAGAAATTTACATGGGCACAAATTGGAGAATCTCACATATAGCACAGGTGGAACTGGGAACAAACAGGAAATTACAGTTGCCCAGTGTGGATGGTTCAGTCCCACCAGGTGACAATCTCATGTCCCTCTAAGGGCTCTTTCACACGGGCAGACAGTCAGTCAGTTTTTTACAAGTCCGTTGACTTGTAATGCTTCCCTATGGGATTGCAGACGTTAGCGGACTGAGCATCCGATAACGTCCGCAAACATCCGCCTCCGTCAAGATTTGTTTTTTCGGATGGAAGAAAACCCTATTTTTCTTCCGTCTGGCGGATTCCCCATAGGGGAGAGCAGAGGAAAGACAGGGCTGTCCCTGCACACTGTGCGGGGACCACCCTGTCCGCCGACAGCTCAGCGGTGATTTACGGATAATACCCTCTGAGCCGACGGACACACACGGGATGGATCAATACGGATCTGCTCCGTGTGAAAGGGCCCTAACTGGTGGCCTTCCAGCTGTTGCAGAACTACAAGTCCCATCATGCCTCTGCCTTTGGGAGTCATGCTTGTAACTAGGGATGTCTCGATACTGATACTAGTATCGGTACAGATAGCGAGCATGGTCTTTCCTCCCCGTGCTCGTCTCGCCCCCCCTCCGTGCTCGTCTTCTCCCCCCCCCTCCGCGCTCGTCTTCTCCCCCCCCCTCCGCGCTCGTCTTCTCCCCCCCCCCCTCCGCGCTCGTCTTTCTCCCCCCCCCCCTCCGCGCTCGTCTTCTCCCCCCCCCCCCCTCCGCGCTCGTCTTCCCCCCCCCCCCCCCTCCGCGCTCGTCTTCTCCCCCCCCCCTCCGCGCTCGTCTTCTCCCCCCCCCCTCCGCGCTCGTCTTCTCCCCCCCCCCCCTCCGCGCTCGTCTTCTCCCCCCCCCCTCCGCGCTCGTCTTCTCCCCCCCCCCCCCTCCGCGCTCGTCTCTTCTCCCCCCCCACCCTCCGTGCTCGTCTTCTCCCCCCCCCACCCTCCGTGCTCGTCTTCTCCCCCCCCCACCCTCCGTGCTCGTCTTCTCCCCCCCCACCCTCCGTGCTCGTCTTCTCCCCCCCCCACCCTCCGTGCTCGTCTTCTCCCCCCCCCCCCACCCTCCGTGCTCGTCTTCCCCCCCCCCTCCGTGCTCGTCTTCTCCCCCCCCCTCCGTGCTAGTCTTCTCCCCCCCCCTCCGTGCTCGTCTTCTCCCCCCTGCCCTCCGTGCTGGTCTCCCCCCCCTACAACTGAGCATCGTAACCTGTGTTTACAATGCTTCAGTTTATGAATGGAGAGGATTTTTTCTCCATTTATTTTAACTGAGGCTGCAGAAAAAGGGACTGTTGAATCTGTGTCCTTAGTCCCTTTCCATGTCTTAAAGGGGAGATGTCAGAGGTCTGTTAAGACCCCTGATAGCTCACCAAATTCACCCAACAGGGCTGATTAAAAAAAGATTATATAAAAAATAAAAACACACCGATAATCCACCCCCCCCCTTTTTAAAAAAAATAAATCTTGACTTGATATAAGAGTAGTGTCATGTCACAACTGAGTGTAAAAAGAGAAGAGAGGCGCCTCTAAGTGTAGCAAAATGGTTACATTTAACAAAGGTACAACATTTATCAACTTATTGCTACACTTAGAGGCGCCTCTCTTCTCTTTTATACTCAGTAGTTTCTGCTGGACTTTGCTTCTAATCCCCTTGGTTAAACAACCTATCACATTGCTATAATATTTTTATGTGGACTATAAACTGAAGGACTTATAAATAAATGGTTGTGGAACGAATCCTTTGAGTTTCCATTATTTCTTATGGGGAAATTTGCTTTGATATACAAGTGCTTTGGATTAAAAGCATGCTTCCGGAACAAATTATGCTGGCAATCCAAGGTTTTGCTGTACAGATAAAATTTTAGCAGAGACCATAGAGAATAAAATGGTGATCATTGCAATATATTATGTCACATTGTATATGTGCCGTGGTCTTTAAAATGCTTTTTTTTTCAAAAGAAATACACTTCATGAGTTAAAAAATTAATGAAACAGTAAAGTTAGCACAATTTTCTGTGTAATGTGAAAGACGATGTTACACCAAGTAGATACCCAACATGTTATGCTTTAAAATTGCACATGCTTGTGAAATGGGAACTAACTAGGATTTTTTTTTTAAGTCAGCAGCTACTAACACTGTAGCTGCTGATTTTTAATAAGGACACTTACTGTCCTAGTCGCCCGCGATGTCGGTCCCCTGACGACGATTACTCGGTCCTGGCGGCTCCATCCTTCCTAACGGCTTCACTGCCTGTTTTCTAATGCGCATCTAGTACGGAGCTTTGTGAATGGGCGGCTGCCTTCTGGGATACACACAGTTCCCAAAAGGCAGCGCAAGTCATTCACAAAAAGACACGGCGACGTAGGACGAGCCACAAGATCCACCGTGGTGGAAGAAGAGGCAGAAGAGCTACTTTCGCATAGCAACAGCCCTTTCAGCCGAGTACTAAAACATTTTTTTTATTTATTTTAAGATTTTTAGGCATAAAAAACGGGTGGAAATCCACTTTAAAAATCTCCATAGGCGATGTATTTGTTTTTTTTTACTGTTACCAGTTTAGAGATACAGAGAAGGTCTAGTGCTAGAATTATTGCTTTTGCACCAACAATCGTGGCGATACCTCACATGTGTGACTTGAACATGGTTTAAATTTGGGGGCGCGACTTGCGTATGCGTTCACTTCTATACGCAAGCTCGGAGGCATTATGGCACTTTAAAATTATTTTTTTTCTTATTTTATTTTTACACTGTCCCTTTAACAAAAAATGTTTTGATCACTTTTTTCTGTCAGAAGGAAGGTCCCCTCCAGCTGCTTGTGATAACGATCGAGCGACTGCTCAGCGGCATTGATTGTCATCATAACAAAGCCAATCGTTGGCTCTTTAGAACGGTACAGGGCAGATGCCTGCAGTACAACCCCTTGAGGTGGAAGGCTGCATATTTGCATTATGTCAGCGTGAAGGGATTAAAGCACTGAAGGCAAAACCTTTTTTTTTTACATTTTGGGTTATAACCCCTGTAGGTTTGTTTTTGTCATATGTGTCCCATTAAAGTATAACTAAAGACAAAACTTTTTTTGGTTTTAGAGTGGAGAAGGATTGGAAGACCTGTCAGCTTTTATTGCGGTCTCTGCCCTCCGGTAAGGCCCCTTGTGCGCCCTGAAAGTCATGCGATTTTGGACTTGAAGCAGTGCCTGTGTAATCTTGAGGTCCATGGACCTCAAGTCGCATCAAAGTAGGACCAAAGTAGTTCAGGGACTAATTTGCAGTCACACAGATATGAATGGTACTCATTGGAAATCATGGGGTGGGACTTGTCATGCGACTTTGCAGTCCAAAGCAACGGGATAAGTCACACAAGAATGAAAGGGGCTTTATGGAGATTTGCCCTCTCTATCTGTCCCGTTTACCAATATCATTGAAAGTTAAAGTGAAAAAAAATCACAAATGTTGAGTTTCCCCCAGAAAAGTAAGAGAGGGGAAATCTTCCAATGGGGACACTAGTTCTGGTAACTTGGGGGCCCCTAAGGAATTCCCTTAATTTGCAGGGATTTCCTCCCACTTCCTGTTGTGGCTATGGGACAGGAAGAGAAGGGAAATCTCTGCAATGGGACAAAGATGGAGGATGTGGAGAGCTGCAAGAAAAAGCCTGAGAAGCTGATAGGTACAGCTTGGAGGCTTTGTAGGGCCACCTTTTCAAATCAGTATCTTCCCCTGAAGAGTAGGGATGGGCTCAGGCGGGTTTAAATCAATGATTAAAAAAAAATAAAAAAGAAATAAAAAATAAAGATTTTTATCAAATTTATTCAGCATAAAATGCTTTTGGAATAAAAATCTATTCAAAGATACTTTAATAATCAAGTTTATTCAGCTAGCAAGAAAGAGTTGTGGCATTTAATGAGCACCCGTCAGATTGTGCCTTATGGAGATTGTATTTGTTGAAAACTAATAAACAAAGTTTACAAAAAAAATAAAAAATGAGCACCCGTCATTTCAGATCCATCATGGCAGCACCTGTTAGCGGGCATCCACTCACCTGCTGCCGCCACATCCCTCCCCTTGTTGTGTCACTGCTGCATCACCAGTCGCCCATCAAAATTAATGGGACTGTCGGTGAGTCAATAGCGGGTGTGAGGAGGAGCCGCTGTGGGACAGAAATGATAGTTGCTCTTTAAAAATTATGATTTAAATCGAGTCGATATAAATCAAGCCTTTTTACCAGTGATTTAAATCAAATCCACTCTGCTCAGGCGTGTTTCGATTGTACCCGCCAGGAAGTCATCACTGCACACCGCCAATCCTAGGCAGTGAGGCATTTCCCGGCCCACAGCTGCACATACACACACTGCTTATGATTAGCGGTGTGCAGTGATGGCTTCCTGGCCGGTATGATCCCAACATCTTTTCTGCACATTCCCTGTCCTGATTAGGTGAAAAAAGCAGTCTCCAGGTTAGCTATCATGGAGGAGAAGAGGGGAAAAGTCATTGGCAGAGAGCAATGGTTGCTTACCTATACCTACTTGTTATTTACCATTGGTAAGATGTTTACAAGGTGTGACACTTTATTCCCGGAATGTCCACAGCGTATCACTATGGTGGTGAGTCACACAGCCATTCGCACTCAGGCGTGCTCCGACGTGTTCTAAATTGCGAATGAAACTTTAGCTCTGTTACAACAGGTTTATGGTCAACATTCCATGAAGAAATCAAGTGTTTTTGAATGGCAAAGGGGGGGGGGGGGGACGATGACGCAAGAAGTGGGCACCCAAAAACAAAGGACCGGTACATGACCTGTTGATAACCAGGCCAGACAGCGGGAGGTGAGCAGCTATCGGGGTTCGAACAGAGCTATCACAGACCTGCAGTCACCGCTCACCTCCTGCTGTGTGGCCATGCCTATGTCTCCTCTCCCAGCGATATGAGAGTCTTCTCGTGTGAACAAGCGGGTAATCATTATGATAAGTTGGGGAGCTCCCACCCTCCATTCAATCTGCAGCTCCTTCTGCCGCCTGTCCTGATATTAGGATGACATAGTTGGTATAGGTGGGAGAGGACACAGGCTGAATCCTGCCTCTGCCCTTGTCAAAAGGTAGGACTGTGTACAAGAGGAGGCAGAGAGTGATTAGAGAGAAAAGGGGGGGGGGGGGCGGCTGTCATATAAAGGAGACTGCACTGCAATCACCTTTCCATCACAGTGCCCCTAACAGTGCAGTCCCCCTTACAGTTCAGCCCCCTTCCCATCACAGTGCCCCTTACAGTGCAGTCCCCCTTACAGTGCAGTCCCTCTTACAGTGCAGTCCCCCTTACCATCACAGCGCCCCTTACAGTGCAGCCCCCTTCCCATCACAGCACCCCTAACAGTGCAGCCCCCTTCACATCACAGCACCCCTAACAGTGCAGCCCCCTTCCCATCACAGTGCCCCTTACAGTGCAGCCCCCCTTCCCATCACAGTGCCCCTTACAGTGCAGCCCCCCTTCCCATCACAGTGCCCCTTACAGTGCAGCCCCCTTCCCATCACAGTGCCCCTTACAGTGCAGCCCCCTTCCCATCACAGTGCCCCTTACAGTGCAGCCCCCTTCCCATCACAGTGCCCCTTACAGTGCAGCCCCCTTCCCATCACAGTGCCCCTTACAGTGCAGCCCCCTTCCCATCACAGTGCCCCTTACAGTGCAGCCCCCTTCCCATCACAGTGCCCCTTACAGTGCAGCCCCCTTCCCATCACAGTGCCCCTTACAGTGCAGCCCCCTTCCCATCACAGTGCCCCTTACAGTGCAGCCCCCTTCCCATCACAGTGCCCCTTACAGTGCAGCCCCCTTCCCATCACAGTGCCCCTTACAGTGCAGCCCCCTTCCCATCACAGTGCCCCTAACAGTGCAGCCCCCTTCCCATCACAGTGCCCCTTACAGTGCAGCCCCCTTCCCATCACAGTGCCCCTTACAGTGCAGCCCCCTTCCCATCACAGTGCCCCTTACAGTGCAGCCCGCTTCCCATCACAGTGCCCCTTACAGTGCAGTCCCATTCCCATCACAGTGCCTCTTACAGTGCAGTCCCCATTCCCATCACAGTGCCCCTTTTAGTGCAGTCCCCTTCCCTTCCCATCACAGTCCTGTCTGTGTTACATTCATGTAAAAGGGATTGCACTATAAAGGGGCACTATGTAAACAGAGGACCCTGCGAATATCCCATCACCTGTCACCCCACACTCCTCCCCTCCCCCCCGGTCCGTGGAATACTTAGCTCCTCGACAAAACCGGTCCTGGTGCAAAAAAAAAACGTTGGGGACCGCTGATCTATTTTCATAAAACAGTCACAAACCTTTGTTTACTAACATGTGACAAAGGAGAAACAGGAAATATGAAAGTAGGTCACATGGACATTTAATCCAGTGGAATTTATTCAGGACACAAATACAAAAACTGAAACTGAAGTAAAAAGAAAGCCCTTCCACCTGCTAAAAGAAAAAAAAATATCTAGTTGGTTGCTGTGAGCAACCGCTCCTGTCTTTGGAAATAACTTTGTATTCTAAAATTTCCAAAATGAAATATAGAACAATAAACATATCTTCACAGAAAATGAGTATACACAGACACAGCAGGTTTAATGATAAATATAGCAAGATGGGTATAGTAATGTACACAAATGTCATAATAACATGCTACAAGAAAAACATGTAGGCATCCAAAAACAGCGGTGCTGTTTTCTTCCTCCTCCTCTTCTGGGTGTCTTCTTGTGAATGGGCCGCGCTGCATTCTGGGAACTGTGTGTATCCCAGAAAGCAGACGGACCATTCACAAAGCGCCGCGTCGCTCGCACATGCGCAGTAGGAAACAGGCAGTGAAGCCGCACCGCTTCACTGCCTGTTTCCCTGACTGTGGATGGCGGTGCCGGGATCGAGGATCGGCATCGGCGGGGGCCGTCAGCGCGGGCGCCTAGGACAGGTAAGTGTCCTTATTCAAAGTCAGCAGCTACACTGTTAGTAGCAGCCGACTTTGAAAAAAAATGCGGGTGGGTGGAGCTCCGCTTTAAGCACAGATTTCTGATAATTTTATGGAGAGGACTAAGAAGATATAATCATGCCAATGGTGTAGCAGAAAACATAAAATACAGTGAGGAAGGTTTGTGGTCCAGGATGATAGGACAGTCAAAATAGAAGCAGTGCTCCCCCCACAGTTGCAGAATGCCGGCCTCCCGCATACTGGAAGCAGTGTGGCCACTTTATGAGGGCGCTAGACTAATTTGCCTCTGAGGCCTGTCCGCCCCATCAGACTGGTACTACACTAACAGTGTAGCGCAAGCCGGCGGGGACTCTTTCTGTGCTGCCCCCCTGCAAAGTGCTGCCCTAGGCCTGGGCCTTGTTGGCCTAAGCCAGGATACAGCATTGTCCATGGATGCACCCAGCCAGGGACAGTGGCTCATATATGTCGGTACCGCCCTAGGGCGACTAGACTTTGGATCCAGGTTTACACACAATTGCATACATTGCTGTTAAGGGGAACCCCTATGAAGCCCTTCTTTTTAAACCTATTGAAAAATTATTATGGGCTGAACGCTAACTGGCAATGCATCTTTTTCTCACAGCTAAGCTCACTATAGCGAGAGCCTGGAAAACTCCTACTCTCAGCCTCGAAGCACTTAAAAATTGCATTCACCATCCTATGATCAATTAGAAATCAACATCTATACTGTCTGACTCTCATGACCACTTTGTGGGTGTTTGGCAACCCTGGATATCCTATGCTCAGTCTTCTCGTTTTGACCTTACATTACTGACATTATGACTTTATCAGGTGCGTTGTCCTGCGAGACCACTCTAAAGCCTCGTACACACAAACAGATTTTCAGACAACAAATGTGTGATGGCAGGGTTTTGTTGGAAAATCCAACTGTTTGTATGCTTCATCAGACAATTGTTGTCGGATTTTCCCCGACAACAAATGGTTTTAAAGCATGCTTTAAAATTGTCCGACAACAAATGTGTGATGCCGGATTATCCAATTGTGTGTGCACAAGTCCGTTGGAAAGAAAATACAAAATACAAACACGCATGCTCAGAAGCAATGCTAACCATAGGACAACATTAGCAGAAGTTGCCCAAAGGGTGGCGCTAAAGAGCAGAAAAAACACTTGGTTTGTTTTAGGGTTGTCCCGATACCACTTTTTTAGGACTGAGTACAAGTACCGATACTTTTTTTCAAGTAGTCGCCGATACCGAATACCGATACTTTTTTTAAATGTGTCCCCAAAGGCAGCCATGTCCCCCACATATGCAGCCATGTCCCCCCCACATATTGCAGCCATGTCCCCCCACATATTGCAGCCATGTCCCCCCACATATTGCAGCCATGTCCCCCATATACAGCCTTCTCCCCCACATATGCAGCCATGTCCTCCATATGCAGCCATGTCCCTCACATACAGCATGGGTTACATGTGGAGATGTTGGCAGTAGAACGCAATAAGTATCAAGTGGGCTTAGAAATTAAAGAAGACCGAGACTGCCCCACAACCTAAGGTTAGGCAAATCTCAATCCCTATCTCTCTCTCCTTCCTCTACTCTTTCTCTCTTTACTCTACGTATCCTATCCTTCAAATGACTCCCAAACACACGGGGTAACAATATGAACGTTTAAAGTTTTGTTTCACGGTTGTTTAATTGGGATAACCTGTCTACAGGAAGCCTACATATTTCTAACGGCGGAGGGGGGGGGGGGGGTAGGACCGGGCAAGGAGACCCCCATCTGGCACAGCTAAATCCAGGAATGTTTTAATAGCATTAATCCCCCTACCTGATGATGATGATGCTGCCGTTAATACAAAGCCGCCGCCGCCGCGAACATTACACGCACCTTTAGTTTTTCAATAGCTGTTTACTGCGCGCCCTGTGTAAAGGACACTCCCTCTTGCTCGGGATTGGACAGATCCGTCCAAGCAAGGGGGAGTGTCCTTTACACAGGGCGCGCGGTAAACAGCTATTCAAACTAAAGGTGCGTGTAATGTTCGCTGCAGTGGCTTTGTATTAACGGCGGCGGGGTCGGCTTTGCACATACGGTGGCGAAGGCGGCGGGGGGGTATGATTCTATTTGGGTATCGGGGGTATTTGCGGGAGTACAAGTACTCCTGCAAATACTCGGAATCGGTCCCGATACCGATACTGGTATCGGTACAACCCTAGTTTGTTTGTTAGCCGGCAAAAGTTTTGCCGCCGGTATGCACAAGTTCGCGGCCAACGCCCTTCGGACAAAATTCCATGGCTTCGTCTGATGGAAATCCGATCGTGTATACAAGGCTTTACCTTTTCTTCTTTAACTTTCCTCACTTTCTTCTATTTTTCTCTCTGTTCCTTTAACACCCTCCTACATGTATCGGGAGATATTCTTCATTCTCAGTTAACCGCCATTCCTCTGATTGAATGAGCGGGAGCACACCGTAGATTGTAGGCTTTTCCCATGGCCTCTCTCATTCTTCTTTTGGCTTTTGTTACTGCCGATAACCATGTTCTATCTGTTAGAAACACTTGAATATGACACATACTCTATACATTGGTCTACATATACTATGGCTTCCTCATTGTAACTGTCATTTATCTTAATGTATCCCAGAGGTAACTCCTGAATTATGATATGCACTCTGGGTGGTGGTTATGGTCCGTTGGCTCTATAAGCTTTTCTTTTTCTTGTATTCTGTTAGTGAATAGTGAAGGTCTCTGTCGATGGAAAGTAGAAATACAGGATTTAGCTTGGGGGGGGGGGGGGGATGTGTACTCACCTCTTATATCGGCCTATTGGTTCTGTTGTACAATCATTCTAGTGTTAATGCAGTACTGATAAATCAGTCCAATGATTAGAAAGCATGGATCTGTATAACAGTACAGAGAGCAGGCAGACAATCTCAATGCACCAGCTCCACAAACATGAAGGCTCAGCTAAGAATCTTAGTAACCAAAGAAAACAGAGGCGGCGGAGATGGGCTGTTTACAGGAAATCATGGATGCTGCCATGGAGAACTATTTCTTTTACAAACACTAGAACCAGGTGGACATACCGACCCATCAGCTTTAACACTGAACAGTTTATTAACCGCTTGCCGACCGTATAGTCTAGATATAGGGCAGCAAGGCGGATCAGCTGCACCAGATCACGTACCCAGTATACGTGATCTGACATTTCCAAGTACGGGGGCGCTTGCATGTCCGTGCTGTTATTAAAAAAAGCAGACGTTGATCACCGGGTACCAATGTTCTGTCGAGAAGTGCCCCCCTATCGAATAGTGGCGAGGACGTACTGCGCATGCGCATCAACAACAGCTGTTGTGGCAGCAAGACAGCGTCTGCACACAATAGCAGATTGGGGCAGCCGATGGCCGATATATGATGCAGATTTTTGCGGCCGATTAAAAAAGAAAAAACACCCACTCCACTGCTTGGTCCTGTCACTCTAGCACACACACTATATGTCCTCAGTACAGATGGCACTGGTTGGCACTGGCAGGTGGCACTGGTTTGGAACTATATTACACCAATGATTGGGCTTCTTATGAAAGGGGGCGGGGCCACCTACACATATCGGCTCGCCCAGATACCATTCCATTGGCTGGTGTTTGATAGCTGCCGGGTCCCGCCCACCTCCGACATCGAGCTCAATTCTGACAGCTCCTCTCTCTCCCCTCTCTGTTATCGGCCGGCGCAGGGCGCCATCACGGTGGGCCCGCGCCCGCCCGTATTTGAGGCCCCAGCATTGCGGCTTTCACAGAAGGAAGCTGAGGTCAGCAGAAGGAATCTGGCAGTGCCCATCTTGTGGTGGCCGTTGGCATTACAGGTGACATTACATTAGAAGTAGCAAACAAACAGCAGTTCTAATGTGTTTTTTCACTGTTTTCATTGCCATCTCCTTCCCTCACATTAGAACCCCCAAACATTGTATATATTTTTTATTCTAATATCATAGAGAATAAAATGACGGTCGTTGCAATACTTTCTGTCACACCATATTTGCGCAGTGGTCTTACAAGCGCACTTTTTTGGGGAAAAAATACACTTTTTTAAATTAAAAAATAAGACACCAGCAAAGATAGCCCAATTTTTTTTTATATTGTAAAAGATAATGTTACGCCGAGTAAATTGATACCCAACATGTCATGCTTCAAAATTGCGTCCGCTCGTGGAATGGCGACAAACTTTTACCCTTTAAAATCTCCATAGGCGACGTTTAAAACATTCTACAAGTTGCATGTTTTCAGTTACAGAGGAGGTCTAGGGCTAGAATTATCGCTCTAACGATCGTGGCGATACCTCACATGTGTGGTTTGAATACCGTTCACATATGCGGGTGCTACTCACGTATGCGTTCGCTTCTGCGCACGAGCTTGGCGGGACGGGGCGTGATTTTTGGCTCCTAACTTTTTTAGCTGGCTCCTAGATTCCAAGCAAATTTGTCAAACCCTGTGATATAAGAAGACTTTATAACCATGGGCACACCAACCTATTATTAGCACCACATCCAGGGGCGTTGCTAGGTGGCAAGAAGACCAGGGGCTTCAGCCCAAGGCCGGCGGCGGGGGGGACGGGCGACGGGGGCGTCGGCGGCTTTGGATCCGGGATGGTCATGGCACTGGGTCTTTTGGCTGGGCGGTGGGGTTGTGTGGTGGGGGGGGGGGGGGGGGTAAGCTCACTTGCTGGTTGCTGCCTGGCTTACCATTGCCCATCAATTTTGAACACTAAACCCATCTACCTGACACATATGGTGGGGTTAGGCAGATACGGTACAGGGGGAGGGTAAGTGGACATAGTACAGGGGGCTAGAGGGTACAGTATAGGGGCAGCAATGTAGAATACAGATATGGTCTCTTGAAGCAGGGTAGCTGATGTCACAGATCCTATCTATTCTGGAAGGCTGTCACTGGGCTAAATATACAACAGGAATGACAATTCCTATCTTCGTTCCCCATTTGAGTTTTTGTCTCTCTTCTGGTGCTTTGCAGTGTTAAAGAAGGATCCCGAGGTGGAGCATCTTACTACTTCTGCATGTGGGATGTGTACTGCGCCAATCACATGGGATGAATAGGAGAAGAGGGTCAGCAGGGATTGGCGCAGTACACAGTACACATCTCTCACCCACACAAGCAGCAGTAGTAATATGCTCCACCTTGGGGTTCATCTTTAAGCACTGAAAAAAATGGGGTGGGAATGAGAACCATGGGGTAGTAGGGGAGAAAGAGGAGGGGGGGGGTATGAGATGGGGTATGGGTGGAGAAGAACTGGAATGAGACTGGGGAAATCCTGGTCTGTATAGGGATTAAAAAGGAGAATTTGTGCTGGTGGGGGGGGGGGGGGGGGGGGTCAGATAGATGGCTGTCAGGGGGACTGGAGAGGGATAATCAGAGATGGGCATGGGGCATACTCTCAGCTGGTAATAGATAGCCATAGTATAAAAAAGTAAATGGGCTGTCTGACAGGGAGGGGAGAGATCTCCATTTCCTAGTAAAGAGACAGTGTTGGGGTGTGCAAGGTGGGGGGGTTCCAGACATTTGTAATGTTTGTAGATCCTGGGACACACACATGTGTGAAGTGAAGTGTCTGCAGGGAAAAATCAGGGAAGGGAGGGGAGAGATAACAACCAGAGGAGCAGTGTGACAGGCAGAGGAATGGATCTGTGTGAGGAGGACAGGGAGCAGGACGGCCGCATAGTGTCTGAGGAGGGGAGGAAGATGTCAGGGAGGGAGAGAGATTAGTGCAGGCACAGACAGATAACACAACTGACCTGTAAAGCCAACGTGAGGAGACCTGTTACCACTGCTGCCCGAATCTGCTGGGAGGAAACTTCAAAGGCCCCCCATGCACCTAGGAGGACCCCTGGGGAGTTCGCAGAAGTGCCTGTGCATTAAGACAGGCAAGCCCTCTCCCGCTCTCAGTGTGATGAATCCCCCAGCTTTCAGGAAGAGGAAAACAGGCAGCGCTAGGGGAGACCAGGCACCTATAGGAGATCACACGTGGCTAGAACAGGGAGGCAGATCGGTGCGCTGTGACATTCACAGGAATGATGCCGACAGGAGGGAGAGGGAGAGATACACAGGGATGGTTCTGTAATTTTCAAAGCGCACCGATCTGCCTCCCATCAGCGGCACTCAGGACCAGAAAAGGCTCGGGGCTAACAATGCAGAGCTAAATGCCCATGACTCGGGGCTTTACAGGGACCCATTCGGGGCTCCAGCCTCCTTAGCCAGGGTCTAACGACGCCTCTGACCACATCCCTTGATTAAAGAAATACAAGAGGATAAATTGGGATTTTAAGATGCTAAATGAGATGAAAATAATATCTAACTATGATATATTCAAAAATTATTCAAACCGCAAATAAAAAATGATTAAAAGATAACAACTGGCAAGTACATATCAATAGAGTTTTATGCATACAGCCCTGTGAGATGGAGTTCCCAACATGTTTCGCCCATATGTCAGGCTTCTTCAGGGCATGCTGTCCAAATAAAGGTACAAGCTTTCCAGGTCTCTTTAGATGTTAATCAAATGACTAGGAAAGGTCACAGGTGTCTGTCTGCATCAAAGAAGCGTGTGCTATGGGTGACCATAGGAGGCATTCAAGGACCGGAAAAACAAAGACTCAATACCAAGGGACGTATGCTGTCTGTACAAGCCGATCTCTAAGCCTGGCGTTTGGAAACAGCATATGTGTCCCTAAGGTTTCAGCAGCCTTTTGCTATAAGAATACAGTACGGTCAAACAGAATGTACAGTATGGGGTAAGTATAGATAAATGTAAAGTCATCACTCTGCTGTACAAACTGTCTGTCACATGAAATCACTGCCTAGTGTGGTCAGTATACACTCACTGCAATCCAGGAAAGGGAAGTTCTCTTTATCAGAGATACAGTGCTGATTGTAGAGGGGAGAAGTAGGTGAAGGAGTGAGATTTATACTAGGGATGAGTGAGAAGTCTTCTTTCATGTAAAATGAGGGTGGGGGGTTCTGTTCTGGGAATTTGCTATATTTTTCAGAAGAGGGGGGCTGTTCTGGGTACATGTCATATGTATAGGGGGGAGGACTGTTCTGGGTACATGTTATATTTATTGGGGGGGGGGCTGTTCTGGGTACATGTCATATTTATAGGGGGGGGGGACTGTTTTGGGTACATGTCATATGTATAGGGGGGGAGGACTGTTCTGGGTACATGTCATATTTATAGGGGGGGCTGTTCTGGGTACATGTCATATTTATAGGGGGGGGATGTTCTGGGTACATGCATAGGTGTGCGTAGCCTATTGCATTAGGGTGTGCACCCTGAAGCTCAAACACATGGTACTGATCATTTAACTGTGTTCATTCAGAAAGGGAAGGGGACGGTAAATTAAATATTTACCACCTCCTTCCCCCACTCATTCTAAAACATCCCCCTGTGTATGCCCACAGCAGCAGCCGGTAGGGAGGAAAAGAAGGAAGCCAGAAGTGATGCAGGGGGGAGCCAGGGCAATAGGGGACATCTGTGCTGCACTGGGAAATTAGGGTGTGCCCAGGCACACCTGGCACACCCTGTGCGCACGCCTATGGGTACATGTCATATTTATAGGGGGGGGACTGTTCTGGGTACATGTCATATTTATAGGGGGGGGACTGTTCTGGGTACATGTCATATTTATAGGGGGGGGGATGTTCTGGGTACATGTCATATTTATAGGGGGGGGGGACTGTTCTGGGTACATGTCATATTTATAGGGGGGGGGGACTGTTCTGGGTACATGTCATATTTATAGGGGGGGGGACTGTTCTGGGTACATGTCATATTTATAGGGGGGGGGGACTGTTCTGGGTACATGTCATATTTATAGGGGGGGATGTTCTGGGTACATGTCATATGTATAGGGGGGAGGACTGTTCTGGGTACATGTCATATTTATAGGGGGGGATGTTCTGGGTACATGTCATATTTATAGGGGGGGATGTTCTGGGTACATGTCATATTTATAGGGGGGGGGGGACTGTTCTGGGTACATGTCATATTTATAGGGGAGGGGTGGGACTGTTCTGGGTACATGTCATATTTATAGGGGGGGGGGGCTGTTCTGGGTACATGTCATATTTATAGGGGGGGGGGGCTGTTCTGGGTACATGTCATATTTATAGGGGGGGCTGCTCTGGGTATATGTCATATTTATAGGGGGGGGATGTTCTGGGTAAATGTCATATTTATATGGGGGGATGTTCTGGGTACATGTCATATTTATAGGGGGGGGGACTGTTCTGGGTAGATGTCATATTTATAGGGGAGGGGTGGGACTGTTCTGGGTACATGTCATATTTATAGGGGGGGGGGGGGCTGTTCTGGGTACATGTCATATTTATAGGGGAGGGGTGGGACTGTTCTGGGTACATGTCATATTTATAGGGGGGGGGGCTGTTCTGGGTACATGTCATATTTATAGGGGGGAGGACTGTTCTGGGTACATGTTATATTTATTGGGGGGGGGGGGGGGCTGTTCTGGGTACATGTCATATTTATAGGGGGGGAGACTGTTCTGGGTACATGTCATAATTATGGGGGGGAGTGTTTTGGGTTTTATAGGGTGACAGGTGGGACAGTACAGGGGGACACACATGCTCGGTGGTGGGGTATCGGGGAGGGGGTGCTCCGGTCAGTAGAACGTACCTCAGTGCCTGTCAGCGGAGAGCACAGCACGGAACACCGGCGGGTGTCAAGAGGAACATGGGCTGCTGGGAGGAGCGATCCCGGAAGCAGAGAGCGGCTGTCATACGGCACGTGATTGCAGTCAGCGCGCATGCTCCGCCCGGGAAAACATCACGTGCTCACCTGCAGGAATATGTCATTCTCGGTGACACCTGTGTGCGGAGACTGGAGGGGGCACGATTCTCTGTGTACTGTGACACCTGTCTGTGTTATTGTCGGAGATCGTGTGCTTCCTTATACCACCCAAGATGAATGGCATTTGGCACTGTGTACCATTACTAGCTGCATCTTTTTCAAAAACAATTAACATTTCTTCCATATTTGCTCCAATTTTCCACCCCAGCAGTTGGGATCCCCTCCATGTAGTTCTGAAATTCCCGTGGGACAGTTCAGGGATTTCTGATGTTTTCCTGCCGTGTCCAGAGATCTGTCCTCCGGGATCCGAGACTGGGAGGGCGATCGATCAATGCTGGAAACATTCAATAACATGTGTTCCCACGTTGAGGGTCATTTTGTTCCCACTGAATCCAACCAACTTATTTTATCCCACTTATATAAAAAAAAAAAATGATATTAATTATGGGAATTATTTGATCCCATTTATATCAATTATGGGATTTTTTTATCCCACCTTTATCAATGATGAGAACTATTTTATACCAATAATATGAATTATGGGAATTATTTGATCCCATTTATATCAACAATGTTTTTTTTTAGTTTTTTTTATCCCACTTATATCAACAATGTTTTTTTTTATTATTTTTTATCCCACTTATATCAACAATGTTTTTTTTTTTCTAATCCCACTTATATGAAAAATTTTTGTATTTGTTTTATCCCACTTATATCAACAATGTTTTTTTTTTTTTTTTTTTATCCCATTTATATCAACAATGTTTTTTTTTTTTATCCCACTTATATCAACAATGTTTTTTTTTTTTTCTAATCCCACTTATATCAACATTTTTTGTATTTGTTTTATCCCACTTATATCAACAATGGTTTTTTTTTATCCCATTTATATCAACAATGTTTTTTTTTTTATCCCACTTATATCAAAATTTTTTGTATTTGTTTTATCCCACTTATATCAACAATTTTTTTTTTTTTTTTTATCCCATTTATATCAACAATGTTTTTTTTTATCCCACTTATATGAACAATGATTTTTTTTATTATTTTTTATCCCATTTATATCAACAATGTTTTTTTTTTTTTTCTAATCCCACTTATATCAAAATTGTTTTGTATTTGTTTTATCCCACTTATATCAACAATGTTTTTTTTTTTTTTTTTTTATCCCATTTATATCAACAATGTTTTTTTTTATCCCACTTATATGAACAATGTTTTTTTTTTATCCCATTTATATCAACAATGTTTTTTCTTTATCCCACTTATATCAACAATGTTTTTTTTATTTTTATCCCACTTATATCAACAGTGTTTTTATTTATTTTTTATCCCACTTGTATCAACATTTTTTGTATGTGTTTTATCCCACTTATATCAACAATGTTTTTTTTTTTTTTTTATCCCACTTATATCAACAATGTTTTTTTTTTAATCCCACTTATATCAACAATGTTTTTTTTTTATCCCACTTACATCAACAATGTTTTTTTTTTTTTATCTCACTTATATCAACAATGTTTTTTTTTTATCCCACTTATATCAACAATGTTTTTTTTTATCCCACTTATATCAACAATGTTTTTTTTTTTTTATCCCACTTATATCAACAATGTTTTTTTTTTTTAATCCCACTTATATCAACAATGTTTTTTTTTTATCCCACTTATATCAACAATGTTTTTTTTTTTTTTATCCCACTTATATCAACAATGTTTTTTTTTTTATCCCACTTATATCAACAGTGTTTTTATTTTTTTTTATCCCACTTATATCAACATTTTTTGTATTTGTTTTATCCCACTTATATCAACAATGTTTTCTTTTTTATCCCACTTATATCAACAATGTTTTTTTTTTTTTATCCCACTTATATCAACAATGTTTTTTTTTTATCCCACTTATATCAACAATGTTTTTTTTTTTTTTTTAATCCCATTTATATCAACAATGGGCCAGATTCACAGAGCGATTACTCCTGTCTATCTCGCGTTAGACTGGAGTACTTTCGAATTACGCACGTTTTTTTCACTACTCTGAAACCTCAAACCATGAAATTACGGCTGCGGGCTTCAATCCGACTGGTTTACGTGTTCGTACGCCTTCGGATCTACGCTGCAATAAAATTGCGGCCGCTGGGTGGAGTTCCTGTCGTTTTCCGCGTCGGGGTATGCAAATGAGCTTTTGCCGACTATCCACGAAATTACGAACGTCTATCGCAATCTCTTACGGCATCTTTAGTCATCTTTTTGCTGCGTAAAACGATACCAGCTTTTTGCTGGTGTAATATTAGACAGCCCATGTTAAGTATGGCCGTCGTTCCCGCGTCGAATATCAACGTTTTCCGACGTCTTTTTTTTATTTTTGACGTAAAACGTCCGGGAATAGGAATGTCCGTAAACGACGCTACTCAAACAACGAATGACGTATCGACGTTATTTCGCGCAATGCACGGCGGGAAATTTCTGAACGGAGCATGCGCAGTTCGATCGCCGCAGGGACGCGGCGCCCCCTAATCGCGTATTTCGATTATGCGGCGAGAAATACACTACGCCACCGTACCGTAAGGGACAAAATCTACCAGGTTTCGTTATACAGCCTGGTAAAATACGGCAGCGTAGTGTATCTCTGATACTCTGCGCCAATGTAATTGTATCTGAATCTGGCCCAATTTTTTTTTTTATTCCGCTTACATCAACAATGTTTTTTTTTTAATCCCACTTATATCAACAATGTTTTTTTTTTTTTATCCCACTTATATCAACAGTGTTTATTTTTTAATCCCACTTATATCAACAATGTTTTATTAATTTTTTTAATCCCACTTATATCAACAATGTTTTATTTATTTTTTTAATCCAATTTATATCAAAATGTTTTGTATTTGTTTTATCCCACTTATATCAACAATGTTTTTCTTTTATTCCGCTTATATCAACAATGTTTTTTGTTTTATCCCACTTATATCAACAATGTTTTTCTTTTATCCCACTTATATCAACAATGTTTTTTTTTTTTTAATCATGTTGAATTAAAAACATTGTATAGTGAAATTATAGGGATTATTGTGAAATTCTGTATTTTGAAATCTGTCTGACTGTTTTGCCGTAGAATTTTCAAAGCAGCAGTGTTCTGTCACATTTGCAAACCTGTGAGATCAGCAGGCTTGTCGCTGCTTTTAAAATTCAACATCCAAATTGTCAGACGGACTTAAAAAAAACTGAATTTCACTATAAAGGGGGTCCCCGGGTTACGAACAAGATAGGGAGGTAGGTTTGTTCTTAAAGGGATTGT
Organism: Rana kukunoris; assembly: GCA_029574335.1. NCBI lineage: Eukaryota > Metazoa > Chordata > Amphibia > Anura > Ranidae > Rana > Rana kukunoris. The sequence continues at coordinate 185,399,960 of CM056055.1, read as the reverse complement.
AAAGGTAGATTTGTTTTCCTAAATAGCTACCTTTACCTTAGTGCAGTCCTCCTTCACTTACCCCATCCTTCCATTTTGCTTTTAAATGTCCTTATTTCTTCTGAGAAATCCTCACTTCCTGTTCTTCTGTCTGTAACTACACACAGTAATTCAAGGCTTTCTCCCTGGTGTGGAGGAAGCCTCTTGAGAGGAGAGGGGGCGAGCAGGAGAGTCAGGACGCCAAGTAGAGTGTGTCCTGACTTGCCTGCTCACCCCTCCCCCTCAAGAGGCTTTCTCCTCACCAGGGAGAAAGACTTGCATTACTGTGTGGAGTTACAGACAGAAGAACAGAAAGTGAGGATTTCTCAGAAGAAATAAGGGCATTTAAAAGCAAAATGGAAGGATGAGGTAAGTGAGGGAGGACTGCACTAAGGTAAAGGAAGCCATTTAGGAAAAACATTTTTTTTACCTTTACAATCCCTTTAACCACTTGCCTACTGTGCACCTACACTAGGGTGACCAGACATCCCCGGTTTCAGGGGACAGTCCCCGGATTGGATTTGTACAGGGGCTGAATTACACCCCCCCCCCCCCACTGCTCCTACTAGGTTAGGGGCGTGTATTTTTTCCATTATCTGTGCCCCTTTCTGATGACCATGTGCTGGTCGGAGTGGAGGGAATATTTCTTCAGTTTCGGGTGCATGCCCATTCAGCTCCGCTCTCATGTTCTTCTGCCTTGGCTCAAGTCCCAGCCAACCACCTGCCTGCTTATCTCCTTGATCTTCCTCCGCTCCCCACCCAGTAGTAGCCGGGGCCCGGAGAATGAAACTTGAGAGGCTGTGAGGCGGGCGGCGGGGGTGGCTACGGGCAGAGAGTCACTGATTGCCACCATTACTAGTAAAAAAAAAAAAATATGTCCCTGGATTTCATTTTAAAAATCTGGTCACCTTAACCTACACCCCCTTCCTACCAAGACGAAATGTTAGCTTCCGGCACTGCGTTGCTTTAACTGACAATTACTAGGAATGGCTGCGATCTGCAATTTTTTTTCGGGACTGCGACATTATAGCGGACACATCGGACACATTTATATAGTGAACAGTAGGGGTGCAACGGATCGTCACCGATCCGTGATCCGAACGGGCCACCCCGTTCGGATCGGCACACCCTGCAAACCGCGGAGCGCTCCGGAGCCTCGGCCTTGGAAAGTCCGCGGCTTTCGGCCTAGCTCCGGCGCGGTGGCCATCTTGGTACACCCGGCGGGCCCTCCTCTCTGTTCACACCCACAGAGGAAGAGGAGCCCGCGCTCAAGGGAAACACACGCCGCAGTCTGAGGTCTGCACTATGGTGGGGGTTACTGTCTGAGATCTGCACTACTGGGGGGAGGTTACCGTCTGAGGTCTGCACTATTGTTGGGGTTACCGTCTGAGGTCTGCACTACTGGGGGGAGTTAATGTCTGAGGTCTGCACTATTGGGGGGGGTAACCGTCTGAGGTCTGCACTACTGTGGGGTGTCTGTACTGAGGGGGGGGGGGACCATAGTGGGTGGGGGGTGTGACACCATTTTTATTATTTTTTTGCACCGTGTGACGCCACTGCAGTGGGGGAGATTTTTTTTTTTTTTGCTGATCCGAAAAATGATCCGATCCGTGACTCCTGATCCAAGGAACGATCCGAACCGTGATTTTTTTTTTGATCCGTTGCACCCCTAGAGAACAGTGCTTTAAATATGCATTGGTTACTGTATAAATTTGACAAGCAGGGAAGGAGTTAACCACTAGGGGGCGGGGAAGGGGTTCAATGTGTAGCCTAGTGAGTGTTCTAACTGTAGGGGGAGGGAGGACGTCATATGACGTCCTGTTGGAACAATAGGGTATTCCGCCCGCCGACATTGGACGGCGTGCGGTACCCTAGTGGTTAAGTCAAATTTGTACGTTCGGAACAGCGGCGCAGGAAAGAGGGGTGATCTGCAGGCTTCACTAGGCCGAACCGGGCAGTTTTAGCGGGCCCAGCAGACCACCGGACCATACCAGGCCTGTGGATAGGCAGGCAGGATGGCTCACTCCAGCAAGGCATATGCCAGGAAGATGGTGGCGGCCACAGGTGTGCTGGATCACCGCAATACAGGCACAGGACACAGCAGGGTATGGAGAGGAACAGGCAGGCAGATAATTAGGTTGTTTTTCGGCGTTAATGTGCAGCGATGGCTAAGGATGGAGTTCAAGATTCTTGGAGCTCCTCACTAACACCCCATCCTTAAGTACGAGTCGTTCGCAACTCGGATCATCGTTACTCGGGGACTCCCTGTATAAGCTCTGTTTACTGTTAAAAATAAGTGTAAAATGCAAGACTCCGGTGGGTGTAACAAGATGTCCGCTCGTGGAATGGCGTCAAACTACGGTACCTAAAAATCTCCATAGGCAACGCTTTAAACTTTTTTTTACTGTTACCAGGTTAGCGGTACAGAGGTGGTCTAGTGCTAGAATTTTTGCTCTCGCTCTCACGATCGCAGCGATACCTCACATGTGTGATTTGAACACCGATTTCATATGCAGGCGCGACTTCCGTATGCGTTTTCTTTGTTGCGCAAGCTAGCGGGGAGGGGGTGCTTTAAATTTTTAAATTATTTTTATATTAAATTGTGTTTATAATATAAAAAAAAAAACAATTTCAAAAATCCAGATTTTTTTAATTACAATTTTTTAAATTTACGGATTTTGAAATTTCGAATTTCCGAATTGAAATTTGAATTTCCTCCTTTTAAGCTGGCCACCATGTATCCGGCATCCTCAACCCTTTGTTTTAGAGGCTGCCAAGGAATAGGCACCATGATACATACCTGGTGGGAATGCCCTAGGATACGGGGATTCTGGAATAAGGTATTTCAAATTATCAGGAGAGTTACTGGTTGCAATATCCATCAGTCTCCTGCAATAGCCTTATTGAATGGACTAATCCCACAGAGTTCTAAGGCCACTAGACAGCCGATTCTATTCATACTGACTGGTGCCAGAATCACTATAGCGGCAGCTTGGAAGAAACCATCAGTTTCCATTTTACATATGAAAAGAAAGGTTACATGGATTATGGAACAAGAAAAAAGAATTAACTCCATGTTAGATACCTTTACTCAGTTCACTGAAATCTGGGAACCTTGGTTAAATTATATGGGAATCCCCAACAACATGAGAGTTTAGCTATGGCTTTAACCTCAGACTGTCGCATTCTTCTGGCGGGTGGGCCCATTTCCCTTCTCCCTTTTTTCCTTCTTCTCTCCCCCTCTCTTCACTTCTCTCTATTTTTTTTCTTAACAGGAGATATTCACTGTATATTACATTCTCCATTGATCTCTTATAATGTTGATTTAATTTAACTAAATATACTTATTGAATTCCTTGTTTTCTCTTAGGTTTACAAGTCAAGAGCTGACTGAGAGACATATCTCTGGTTATCATTTAGATTCAGCTTTTTTTTCTCTCATTGAGGAGAGGCTGGGTTGAGGGGGCTGTCCCCCCTCCTCGACACAGGTTGTTCCCGATAGGGGTGTCGGGGGGAAGGGGTACCCCCAGAAATCTATCCTCTCTATGGTTCAGTATCTTTTGCATACATTCTTAGTCTTGTTTCCTCAGCTTAAAATAGGTTTGTTGATTCCTTAGTAAACAGGGATTCTAGCTTTAAAAGGTTTCGCTATCTCTACTGACTCCCATCATTCCCTATTTCCCACGTTTACATTACCATGTAAAGGTTACTAGGTTTATAGTTGAAGCATGGGGGGGAGGGGAGGTGGGGAAATCTACCTAAGAAATTTAATTTATTGTTCACATTTATAATCGTCAACGCGATATTTCCTGATGTATCTTCTGTATTATGTTTACTACTCTGTATGTTCTTCATTTTATGAAAATAAACGTAAATTTAAATGAAAAAAAAGAAATTTGAATTTCCCAATTTCAAAATGTCCTAAATTTTGAATTTTCGAATTTCAATATTCCGAATGTCCTATATCAAATTTCCATATTCAAATTTTCTAATTTCCGATTTTCAAATTTCAAAATAAAAATTTCCTAATTTTCAAAATTTCCTAATTTAGAATTTTCGAATCTTGTAAATCATAAATTAGTCTAAAAATTGTGAATCTGCTGTATGGTTTGAAATATTGAATACAACTAGTAGAATCAATAGCGAGTAACATCGCTTTTCCTCCAACCTTGGGTGCCCACCCAGGAGAGTCAAAAAAAAAAAATCACTTTTAAAGACTCTGTGCAGAAAAGAACAGCATCTGAACCCAGAGAAAGTGGGGGTAATAAAAGGCATTACAATTACTGTTGGTTATTTATATTTACCACTGCATATGAATATTTAAGAATTGCCTTTTTTTATTATTTACATATTAACTAAATTGTACAACAATTTTTTTTTAAGATTATCCAATTAAAACAATAAATCGGCCAACTAATCGATTATGAAAATAATCGTTAGTTACAGCCCTAAATTTAATGACCTCACTGGTCTTGAAACCAATATATTCAGGTCATACAAAACTACACTGTTACATCCAGCCTGTCATACTATTTTGCCAGTCTTAAAGTGTTACTAAACCCAGAAGGCTGCATTCACTATATCTGGTCTCCCACAGTACACAGAAAATGTCATTATTTTAGTAAATATAAACTGCTATATACCTTTTGTCATCAGCAGTATATAGCAGTCTTGTGACTTCTATAAGCGTCTGGTTAAAGCTTGTAGGAGGAGTTTTCATTCTCCCACGATTGTTCTACGAGTATGCAGGACCCCTGGCCCTCTGTCTGAACGGTGCTGATTGGCCCTGTGCCGATCACATGCAAGAAAAAGAAAAAACTCTCTAGCAATACAAACCAAACTGAGCATGTGCAGCGTGTCCACTGGCTCTGTAAATATCAAGAAATATACCGAAGACAGAGGAAGAAGGGGAGGATCAGGAGGAGACACGATTAAACAGCCTTTTTACACAATGCAGAGGATTAACCCCTTAGGTTCCACAGTGAGTATAACAAGCATGCTTTACTGCATATACAAACAAATTTACGGTTTTGGGTTTTAGTAAGATTTTAATCATGGAGTCTTTCCCTATGATTAACCACTTCAATAAAAAGGGCACTTTCACCCCCTTCCTGCATTGTCCAAATTTCAACGCGGTCGCATTTTGATTGACAGACAATTGCTCGATTATGCAACACTGTATCCAAACAAAGTTATTTAACAAACACGTCCAAGCAAGAACATCACATACTACGCCGAGGAGGTGAACACTTGGATATGCAAGGACAATGCTGCATGTAGATTTTCCAAATATGCCCAAACACAAAGTCCTACTGTGAAGAGACCTTGTGAAAAGTGAGGAAACACAGTAATGCAGAAGGGAAAGAGGATGGTGTTTAGCCATTCTAAAAATAGGAAAAGTCATCTGGGACATAAACAACTTATGCTTCCCAGATTACTTTTTTTTTTCTTGCGTTAAGATGTCCTTGCTTCAACCACCTCCCGACCAGCCGTATAAACAAAGACAGCAGGCGGGATTCCGTCTTGTTCTGGGCTGAGGACATGTGACATCACCCAGTCACTCAACAATTGCAGGCCAATCGTGGGTGTGCTGTGCCCTTGGGACACGGCGTGACCCTGACCTCAATAAAGAGTCGGATGTGGGTTCTTTACCCATGTGATCGGCTGTGTCCAACCACAGCTGATCACATGTAAACAAGTAAGTGCCGGTAATTGGCTCTCCTCTCCTCACACCGACAGTGTGTGAGGAGAGGAGATCTGATCAGCGGCATCTACTCACAGGGGAGAACTGTACAGATAATCAGTGCCGCCCCAACCTTGCCCAGCAGTGAGGCCATTCTGTGCCCAGCAGTGATTTAAGTCAGTGCTACCTTTCAGTGCCCATAGGTGCTGCCTATTAGCGTCTCATCAGTGAGTCGATGGAGATGCACATTTCAAGGGTTTTATTCCTGTAAGCAAACAAGCTGTCTGACATCCAATATATGAGTCGACTGCCATTTACTCAAGCAAATGTGCACAGCATGAAATATAGCCACCATTTAAAACATATACAAATCTTTATTATAAATTAATTAGGATACAACAAGAGTTAAAACATTTTTAAAACTCTATATACACAATAACATTATTACCAAATGATGCACATTTTATCTACAATCTTTCTTAGAAACACTTTAGCTAGACAAATTGTGGGAATGATCAGTCGTTCTTGAGGGCGTACATAATGTCATCCTGGCTGACGTTGATCCTCACTCTTAGATGCAAGTCATTCCTGCTGGACTCTACCAGGAGGAGACGCGAGGCTCCTAGTCTTAGACACACCGCCATAGTCTCTGACATAGTAGGGGGCTGCAGTCCTTCTATCCTACACAGTGCAATATGCTGGTGGTATACCTACATACAAAAACAGTGTGTGTCACATTAGTTTAAACAACGGATGAAAGAAAATAAAATTAGCATTAGCAATTTGAATGTCAAAGGAATATTAGGAAAACCTGAAACAGCAATGCTGAAGATGGAACATTCCTATAAATGAAAAATGCAATGCCTTCTCTAAATGATGTCCAACAGGTTCATTGCCCCCTGTAAAGTACCCTTTACATAGTTTTAAGGGTAAACCGCTTTTCTTCTAATTTTAAAGAGTGTCACACATGTCCTATATTATGTTATATATATATATATAAAAAAAAAAAAAAAAACACATTACATTTTGTCCCTGAGGACCACATTGAGATGTTCCATCTGGAAGAACACAATACGCGCTGGCTATATTGGGACATGTTAAATTTTTCGGATGAATACTTGGCATTTTCTTAACCATCTGAAGGTGTTCAGTTCTGGAAGCTCGGTTCCTTAGGTCGTCAACCCCAGAGGTTCCCTTAACCCCCCCTCCCCCCCATACACACTTTTTCTCCCCCTGCCTATTTTTACTTTTCTTCTAATTCCCTTTTTAGACACCTAGTGCATCAACCTTTCTTCTTTTTAAACAAAAGATATTTGAAAGTCTCTTGGTATGCACCAACCATTTGGTCATCGCTTGCCTTTACATTACAAATGATGTGTGCCTGTAGGTGATCTGATCCTCTTAGTAGCACATGCAAACCATGTTACTACAAGTTATTTTTTCTAAAATGTTATATGACTAGTTAGACACGATCACTAAACTGACATAGGGTATATAGTTTGATAAGTGACAATTAACCCATGTAATTTTCATTTCCACTTTGTCAGAAGCCAGGCCATTTTTTGTGATACGGCACTGCATTATTTAAACCGACAATTGCGCAGTCCTGCAATGCTTCCCCCCCCCCCCACAAATAGAGCTTTCGTTTGGTGGCATTTGATCACCTCTGCAGTTTTTATTTTTTGCGCTATTAACAAAAAAGTACGACACTTTTGATTTGATTTTATATTTTTTACTTTCTGCTATAATAAATATCCAGAAAAATAAAATAAATAGTATGTATGTATGAATGAATGAATGAATGAATATATACACACACACACACACACACACACACACACACACACACACACACACGTATTCATCAGTTTAGGCCAATATGTATTCTGCTAAATATTTTTTGAAAAAAAAAAATGGCAATAGGCGTCTACAAAAAAAAAAAAAAGGGGGATAGATTTATGGCACTTTTATTACATAATTTTTTTTTTTACTAGTAATGGTAGTGATCAGCAATTTTTAGCGTGACTGACATTGGTGCGGACACTTGACACTTTTCTGGGGAACAGTGATCAGAGCTGAAAAAAAAAAAATCAACTGATCACTGTATAAATGACACTAGTAGGGTAACGGGTAACACTAGGGGGCGATCAAGGCTTAAGTGCGTCCTAGGGAGGTGTGGACTGACCGGGAGTACAGAGAGATCGCTGTTCCTGATCACTAACAGACAATCACACTATACGCCCCTGTCAGAACGGGGATCTGCTATGTTTACATGGTCAGATCCCTGTTCTGCCTCTAAGGAGCATTGGCTCCCCTGTTGTGCAGCCGCCACAGTATATTGTGCACGAGACGTACGGGTAAATAGTTCTGCGCAATAGGGCCGTCCTGCAGCAGTATGTGGTAGGTAGTCCTTAATTGGTTAAATAAAGCAAAAAACAAACACAACACAAAATAAAAATTACAAAACACACACCTGCTGAAATGTGGCTTCTTCAAGACCAGATCTTCTAAACTCTGCAATGACGGCTTTGAGAAAACATTGCTCCAATACAGAAGAGCTCCTAAGGAGAAACAGTTCACAAATTAAAATATACAATACATTTGTATCTTATGCCCAGCACAAACAAGTTTATTTCTACGGTCAGACTTTGAATTCTGTATTGCTGCCCTCATTCACAGCTAAAATTCAAAACTCATGTGAAAGTTTAGATTTTCACAATCAAAATCCATTCATGGCATGCGCCTCATGCGATAGTGCTCAAGCCCTGGTGATTTCCTGCACAGACAATCGCTATAATTGGGGTAGTCATGCGTTCCTCCATATTCCATAACATGAAGAACCCATTTCTTTTTTTAAGCTTTGACAGCATAGCTGAGCAGTGGGAGAGCATGGCCAAATATAAGCTCTCTAATTGTTACTAGCATCAAATGCAGCAGCTCACACACATTAATCCTCAGGTTATATTTGTTTCACTGCTAGGACTACACTTTTCTGCTGGGGGGGGGGGGGGGGGGGTCAGATACCTGTCAAATCCAGGTATCTGCTCTCACTTTCTGGGAAAAATTGGATGCACATGTCCAGCAAATGCTCCTAGCCCCGCGCTGTCATCTGGGTGGGGGGAACAGGTCCCAGAAGACAGCAGGGACCCATCAAACGTGACCGCCCAAACCCTCCGATGTCTCCCCTGCCTGTCCATGGTGCCGGCAAAACTGCTGTGGGCATCCAGCTGTGACAGCTCGCAGCTTCACAGCCTGTCCTAAATGGCCAGGCAATCTTCAGGGACCTGTGACAAATCCCAGAAATTCGCAGGGAGGAAGGGGCCGCCTAGGTGGCCCGAGTAGAAGTGGGAGCAGGAACCTGTCAAAACTAGACACTCTCTGCTATATGCAGGGAGTGTCTTTTTTTTTAAAGCAAATAAAAAGAAAAAATATTAAATTAAGTTCTTCTGAATGCTTGATTTTTTATTTATTATTTATGGAAATCATCGTCAGTAATTGTGATGCATCGTGGAATCGAATCGTATCATATCGTTGACAAGATAATCGAAAATCTATATCGTGAGGCCAGTGAAGATGCACACCTCTACAACACTTTGTTTTCCTACTCATTGGAGGACCATATACAATTTTCCTCGTTTCATTTTGTCTTTACCTCAAATTCTTCATGTTGAATATTTTTCTGCAGATGCTGGAAAAATGATCCTAGTTTTCATTAGACACAATAGTGAAGAGTGTGTGAGTGTGTACACACACACACACACACACACACACACACACACACAGGGTACTCGTTCATATTGGCAGAATGAAACAGCAGGTCACCATTTCATTGTACAGTGGTACATACCGGACTGCTATGATGTAAGGGGAAGAGAACATTTCATCCAAGGCCGAGATCACATGTGGCATTTTTACCAAGGATGGTTCAACTTTTTTGCTAGAGAACTCACAGATCTCTGTTGCCCTGCGACAGATGTCTAAACAGCGACGTGCATCACCAGACAACGCAGCCACCTGCAGAAACAGAACAAAAAGTGGGCATAAGTGTTTAGTACCACATACATTACATTGCTGGTAAAAGACGCTGACGATTTGAGTCTTCAGTTACACTAATTTGGCTATCTAGCCTATTTAGGCCACATATAATGCCTGTCCTATAACTGCTAAATCCAACAATGCTTGTTCAAATCAAAAGTACATCTAAAGCCAATTATTCTCTTTTGGATAGAGAAGATGATGTTTAAAGTTTTTTTTGTTTTGCCATGTATAGAGTCGATAGGGTTTCCTCCGACTTTTTCTTGTGGATGCACAACAGGAAGCAATTGGAAATTTCTCCAAAGCGAGGGGGTGCCTGTATAAGGAGTAGTGCGAGTAGAAAGCTTCTGTTAAGCTTTCTGTAAGATTTGCAAAGCTTTTTTAAAAACACTTTTTCCAACTCCAGTTTGGGAATATAGTGCCGATTTCATTTTAAACAAGCAGCCACCAGGCTTCAAATAGTGCTGAAAATTAGAGACCCCTTCCTGCTCAGGCCAATTTTCAGCGCTGTCGTATTTCAAATGAGAATTGTGCAGTCATGCAACACTGTACCCATATGAATTTATCACACAAGAACTTTCTTTTGGTGGTATTTAATCACCACTGGTTTTTTTTTTGGGGGGGGGGGGGGGGGGGGATATTCATCTTTGCTTAGGTTATAAAATGTTGCATACGAATAGCCTTTATGAATTAAGGACAAAATGTGTTCTGCTACATTTCTTTGGTAAAAATAACCCACATATGTTTAGTCTGTAGGGACGTTAGAGTCCACAAACAATGAGATCAGAGATTAAAAAATATATACACTGTATTTATTGGCGTATAACACTCGCTTTTTTACCCTCTTAAAGTTAGGGTGCATGTTATATGCCGATAGATATAAAATATCTCTCTGAAAAGCGATCAATCCTGATGTACTGCGACAGCCTTTCTTGAGACCCAAAAGGACAGGACAGTACAAAATATCCACCAAATGACCCATTTGGAAAGTAAACAAACAGTCTGAGGTATTTAGAGGCATGGCGTGTTGTTGCCAGCTGGTGCTTTAAAATTGTAAGCCGACAGCAATGACTACTTTGTTTTCATTTCATCAGTCCACCATTACTGTCAGCAAATGAAGAAGAGGAAAAGATCCTATAGTTAACAGGTCTGTTACGGTGGTCTACTCAGCTATGACAAATTAAGGAAGAATACCACACACAGGTACTTTTGCTGCACCCTGCCTCATGAATGATTGTTACATCAAAAAACAGCTTGCAGTTTGAGTGCAAACAGTACATAGAGGAGACGATCTTTAAGTTTCTACCTTTCTGGCAACAAGCTGAATGACATCATCATCAAATGCCTTGACATGGTTCAGGCGAGAGGTGATTATCTGTTGCAGCTGTTTATGAGTGTAAGGCTGGAATGACATTCTTGTGAGGCCCTGTTAGACGAGAGAAGCAGAGGATAGAAAATAAGCAGAAGATTAAACTATTACGACATGTTTTATATAAATAGCTAATGCTATGTGCTATGTTCTCAGAACAAGAAGATGTTTGTTCAGTAAAAAAAGAATGCGAACCGGACTGTTGTGAATATTACTGTCAATGTGAATTCATCGCTTTTTATATGTATGTACCCCCTTTGCATCTCAATAAACTTTGATCTCTTTGTTAAAAAAAAAAAAGAAAAAAAAGAAGAATGCGAACATACTCCAGTCCAATACAGAATGACAAGGCGATGTACATTTTATGGACAACAACATGAAACACTGTCTTAAAGAGGAAGTAAACTTCCTCTGCTGACATTTACCTATAGACAAGCCTATATTAAGGCTTAACTATAGATAGTGTACATGTCTCCTAAACATGTACTGTTTAGGGCAGGGGTAGGCAACATTGGCCCTCCAGTTGGAGGAACTACAAATCCCATCATGCCTCTAGGAGTCATGCCTGTGATTGTTAGGGTCTTGCCATGTCTCATGGGACATCTGTTTCAAAACAGATGGAAAGTCGAGGTTGCCTACCCCTGGTTTAGGATATATTTACATTACATGCAGCAGCCACTGACATCACTGGTGCATGCACTCTGAAGGAACGGCCAAGGGTGCCGTTCCTCCGAGCAGTGTGCCGTGACCAGCAGGTCCCGCACGGCAGTGACGTCATCACGGCTCTGGCCACTCACAGCGCCGGAGTCCGCAAACCTGGAAGTAACTCCGGGAAAGATGTCCGCCCTCTCAGCGGTGTGCGGGCGCCACTGGTAGGCTTCGTTCTAAGGCAAGTATTTCATAATGAGCTAGTATGTGATACATACTACCTCATTATACCTTTGTCTTACAGTGGGCTTTTTTTTTTGCGTTTACAACCTCTTTTAGGGTCTGTGCCAACAAGCTTTGGGCTTGTGTCAATGGCATCAGCGCGAGACACTGAGATCATTCAGAATTTATAGACAGGTGCATTTGGCCGGCAGTTGACCGCTTCAAAAACAGCAGGTTTTGCATTTCTATGGACCTACCAAACCTGCCTTAAACGAACAAAAGCCTGTTGACACAAGTCATAATACCAATACTTTGGTAAGGTTTTTTTGAGATCTAAAGTTATCCTTCTAAAGGCGACAGTGAAAGCCTTCCACAAGCAGCTAGTTTAATAATTCACCAGCTACAAAGAAATAAATCATCTCTTACCAGCCTACTGGCTACCCGATTCATCATTATCCTCTCTGGCAGATCCATGGTGTTTGCAATGGCCAGAACAATCAGTTTTGCTTGTTTCCGAGTGGGCCAGTCAAACAAACTGTACATAACATTCTGCTTTCTGGTCCAAAGAAGGTCCAACTGGAAAATAAATAATTTACAACACATTAGGGATCATTTATCAATTATGTTGCACCGCTGGGCAATGCTAAACAGAAGCAGCTAGGCAAATCTGAGAAAGAATGGAGTCAGGTTTATTATACACAGGCAGCTTCATTCATAAATTCCCCCTTTGCTGCTCTAAAGTAACACTGCTAAAGAGTAAAACCTGAACCTGACTGGTTAATGGCGTCTTTGTTTTGAGTAAAAATTTGTCTTCGATGAAGATCTCCAACCTCTGTAATGTCGGCTAGGAGTACGAGGAGAGAAAGCAAGTTTCTCCTTGGCTGCAGATGAGCCTTCCTGTACCTGGCACAATCACTCAGACTGCATCATTCTCCTCTGTGAACCAAACAGATCAATTGGATTGGTGCACAAAGAAAGTTCTCTAAAAGACATGGATGAGAGAGCTTGGGGTGGAGGAACTTGACTGGCCTGCACACAGTCCTGACCTCAACCTGATAGAACACCTTTGGGGTGAATAAAAGCAGAAGCTGCGAGCGAGTCCTTCTCATCCACATCAGTGCCCGACCTCACAAATGCGCTTCTGGAAGAATGGTCAAACATTCCCATAGATCAGGGGTGTCAAACTGGCGGCCCTCCAGCTGTTCCGAAACTACAAGTCCCATCATGCCTTTGCCTGTGGGAGTCATGCTTGTAACTGTTAGCCTTGCAATGCCTCATGGGACTTGTAGTTTTGCAACAGCTGGAGGGCCGCCAGTTTGACACCCCTGCCATAGATAGATACACTCCTAAATCCTGTGGACAGCCTTCCCAGAAGAGTTGAAGCTGTTATAGCTGCAAAGGGTGGGCCAACTCAATATTGAACCCTATGGACCAAGACTGGGATGCCATTAAAGTTTATGTGTAAAGGCAGGTGTCCCAATACTTTTGGCAATATAGTGTACATTTCATATATGTTCAAAAAGAGAAAAAGACCCAAGGCAATCTAGTTTGCCCAAGCCAAGGTTATCATCTGATATAAGTGGCATGATAAATGTGATCATATCAGTATGAAAGAAACTGCAGTTCTGTGACAAAATGTTGTATTAGAGCTACAATGACCACTAAAGTCTGCAGCTATGCGACCAGTAATATGCATAATTTTTTCCCTTCTGACCACAACATAAAAACGTATCGGAAGGCCACCACTGGCCCAAAGGGTACATATAGTACATTTTTATTCAGATGCATTGTCATTACCTCGTCCACCAGCAATACAGTGGTCTCCCTTTTGGAGGCAGGTGTGCTGAATCTCTTCTCAAGCAGAGCAGCAGCGTGGTCTGCAGTTGCTTTCTGGCCAGTCAAGAGCTGAAAGAAATATTGATAAACATGAATATCAAACACCAGAGCAAAAAAAATTAACACAAAACTGCATGCTAAATCGTTTTACACAATAGATAACAGCTGTGTGTATTTGGCCTCAAGGCTCGCTCACCTTCAGGATTTGCACATAAGCCTGATGAGGGTCTGTCAGCTTCATGCCATTGATCTCAATGTATTGGAAAGACGGCAGCTCATCTTCATCTGCAGCTCGCTGTAGACTCCGGATCACCTCGTGCACTGTTGCAGTTTTCCCAGTGCCAGGAACGCCAGATATGTACATGCACCTAAAAAGCACACACAGGAAATGTCATCTCACTCTACTTAGCCTTTTGAAGAGTCTAGAGTCAAGCACATCCAAACATAGCCACTTAAAAATGTGTACTCTTTGTAATCTTTATTTATCAGCTAAAGACCAGTTGTTCCCCATGTCTCAACAGTTTGGTTGAAACTGGAGATTGTCTTTTCGTCTTTAATCGCCCTTAGCCTAGGGCAGCGTTTCTAAACCCCAGTTCTCAAGGTGCCCCAACAGATCATGTTTTCAGGCTTACCATCATTTTTATATGTACTGTCCTGACATTTTAGGGCCATCAGGAGTGATCAATTTTCAATTAAACGTAGAATAGCTTGTAGACTATGAACTTTCACATAGAACTTTTATAGACTTGTCAGGATTTTTATTTATTTTTACCAAAGACATAGCAGAAACATTTCTGGCCTAAATTTATAAAGAAATTTGATTTTAAGTAGAAAATAGTATTTTTTTCAAAATGTTCACAAAAATAAAAAACCCAGTGGTGAATAAATACCACCAGAAGAAAAGCTCTATTTGTGTGAACAAAATGATAAAAATTAAATTTGGGTAAAGTGTAGCACTGTAATTGTCAAAGTGCGAGAGTACAGAAAGCTGAAAATTGGTCTGGGAAGGAAGGGGGTGAAAGTGTCCTGTATTGAGGTGGTTAAATGGCATGATTGATTCTCTACCGACTTTCATACTAATCTATAAGGCTCCATGCACACAGGGCTTAAAAACACTGCCTGTAGTAGCAGTTAAATATTATCCTATGTGTCCATGAACATTAGGGTGTTTAGACGCATATTTTAAGCTCTGCGTTTAGAGGCCACTGCCCTTACATGCTAAAAAGCAAACCAATATAGGTTAGGTAATCCCTCTAAACCCAATAATAAAAGCAATGCACTACCATCTCTAAAAAGTTTACTTACCCACCAGTTCCATCCAGCAGTTTACTTTCCACAAAATTGTACACATCCTGGTACTCCTGTTCCCTGCAAGGCAGAGATTCTGGTACGGCAGAGACATGGAGCCTGCAAACAGAAGCGGAATAAAGTTAAAGTGATCATACATCCCAAACATTAGCATAACCTTACAAGAAAAAAGAGGATTATAGTTTATACCAATATGTTTTCAAACAATGTAAAAGTGGCAAAATTAGAAAAGGTTTTTTTTTTTTGCATTAAACTTAAAAATGTGTCACTACAGTTCTCCACTTAAAAGTAGAACTTTAACTTAAGAAAAAAAAAAAAAAAAACACAAAAGCGCACGCAAATGTGGTCTCTCGGCAAGTGGGCCTTGGTGTCGAGTGGCTGCATATTTGCATGCAATAGCGCCAATAGAGCTGTGCCAAGAGTGAGCTCTCGGCAGCCAATGAAAACCTGATCGTCACTTGTGATCAGGAGTTTTTTGTTCATGCGACCACCGTGACAGCCAATTACGGCAGGCAAGCAGCCATAAGCCCCACTCCCGGCATTCTAAAGCCATAAAGGGCCAGAGCCAAGGGGTTAAACAGTACAGGCACTTATTTTATGGTTTACCATAGCTATACGTGCAAAAGGGGCCATCATCCGACCGACTCCCATTCAGTGCTCCCAGCTTAGAGTTGAGATCTGGGGATTTATTGACCTCAGATCTCACTGTAAAGCGGACCCGTCATGCACTAGTTCTATTACAAGGAATGTGTATATTCCTTGTAATAGTAATAACAGTGGAAAAAATATATATAAAAGTGTAAAAGAAAGCAACAAAAAAAACTATAAGAAAAAAAAATGTATATATTTATTATATTTAAGTGCCCCTCTTAAGCATCCACAAGTCCCACATATGTAAATGACGTTCAAACCACATGTGAGCTTTTCCCACAATCGTTAAAACGAGAGCAATAATTCTAGCACTAGACCTCTTCTAACTCAAAACATGCAACCTTTTAAAAAAAATGTAAGTGTCACCTATGGTGAATGGTGCCAATTCCATGAGCGTTTGCAATTTAAGTGTGACATGTTAGGCATCCATCTACTCTATGTAACATCTTTCACATTATGCAAAAAAAATGGGCCAACTTTACAATTTTTTCCTCCCTTTCTTTTTAAGTGTCAGTGCACTACTAGGACCTCCACTCATCAGTGCCCTTGCAGTCCATTGAGAACTACAAGCTGTCTGCCATGTGGCAGATGGAACTTGTTACTTAATTCACAGATTGCCGACTTTGAATGCGACAGTGTGGGTACAAGGGAAAAAGAAACGCTACTCACGGTCACCAGGAGATAGTGAGAGTCGGTTCACACTGGGGCGACTTGGGATCCTACTTTAAGTCGTCTCAAGTCGTCCCAAGTCGCTCTGTCCAGAAAAGCAATGTAAGTGAATGGGAGCAGTGTTAATACACACTAAAGTCGCTCCGACTTCAGAAGAGGTTCCTGTACTACTTCAATCGGACTTCTAGGCGATTTGTACCCATTGATTTCAATGGAAGTCGCTTCCAAGTCTTAACTGAAGCTACATTCAAGGAAGATAACATACATTTCTCAGACAAACCCCTCCCTCTCCCCGAGCTGATTGTTGTTTTATTGGCCACTGGAATGTCTCCTGTCCTGGAGACAACTTCAAGTCGTGTTGTAAATCTCCCCAGATCGCCCTGTGGTTCATGCTCAAGTCGTGTTGAAGTTGCTTCTGAAAGTCGTGTCGCCCTAGTGTGAACCGACTCTGAGGGAGGCAGGTACTGGAAAATGTTACAACTGAAAGCAAACTTAAGCTTTAAAGTTTTACAAGTCTCTATGATAGCACCTGCCCTTAGATGGGAGGTATACTTTATGGAAAAACCTACAACTAAACTAATTCAGAAATAAACTCTACAAATCAATCTCACCTGATGCGGGCTTCCTCCAGAACATTGGCTGGCTTTTGGATTGGCTGATTTCGCTCTGGGATTTTGGGAGTTGCAACATGGCTTTTGGAGCGTGGCTGTGAGGATTACACACAAAAATAAATAACATGTTTACAGCGATTAAGGCAGAAGTATTACTAAAAACATTTAAAGAAATATGTAGGCTACCATCACAGGAAATACTTGTTTTCTGGCTGTCATACTGACCTAACCGTATCAGTACTTTCCCAATCATTGACTCGGACAGCAAGCAGAACAGGAATTTGTCCTTGTTCTGACTTCACTACCGAGTCAGTGGCTGACAGAAATTACATCAGAAGATTAGCACTTGACTGCCTATTTTTAGAAATGGTTCAGCAATAGCATCTTTCATCAGTAAAGATTTCCTTTAGAAGAAAAGTTTCTAGAAGAGGACCTTCTTAGCAGAATTAAAATAAAAGGTGTTGTAAAGGTTTGTTTTTATTTTCTAAACAGGTTCCTTTAAGCTTGTGCATTGTTGGTTCACTTACCTTTTCCTTTGATTACCCCAAGTGTATTTTTTTTTCTTTGTCTGAATTTCTCACTTCATGTTTCTCCTCAGTAATCTTGCCCCCATCATCCGCGTCATTTTGGCTGGAGGTTTAGTCAGCGTGTTCGCCCCCTCCCTTGGGACTACAGCCCTGCAAGGAGATGCTGTGTTCA
Source organism: Rana kukunoris (assembly GCA_029574335.1). NCBI lineage: Eukaryota > Metazoa > Chordata > Amphibia > Anura > Ranidae > Rana > Rana kukunoris. Next base: position 185,382,211 of record CM056055.1, on the reverse strand, counting down.
CTGTGTCTCCCCTTCTCTTGGCACTACATCCCTGCAGGGAGCGTCCCAAGGGAGGGGGCGAGCATGCTGACTAACCCCCAGCCAGAGTGGCTCGGATGATAGGGGCAAGCTTACTGAGGAGAAACTGGAAGTGAAAAATTCAAAGAAAAAAAAAACATTTAGGAGATGTTTTTGTTTTTACCTAGGCACTGGTGTAGTTCTATTCCCTGTGTTGTTTGTTTGCCTTACCTAGTAATGATGAGCTCAATGTTGTGACTGCAGGTTTCAGTGTCTGTATTTACCCAGCTTGTCCCCAAGGGACAGGCAACTTCTTGTTCTGGGGGGTCACATGGTGTCTAATACATGCTTTGCCATGAGTGAGTTTATAATGTCTTAATACTCGGTCGTCTTAGGAATGTATGCAGGCAACTCAGTCCACCCTGTTCTACCTGCCACATTTGGGTGGACTAGCTCTAAAATGTACAGAATACTTGGAACTTACAGTTTTATTTGGAGTTTGTGCTGAGGTTTTCCGAGAAGAAGATGGGGTGTGAGGAGTTACTCTTTTTCTAGTAGTTCTCTTGGTAGACTTTTTCTCTTCACTTTGTTCATCATCATCCTCACTGCTGCTGGTCACAGCTGAATCCTCTATGAGAACACAATCATCCTCACTTTCATCCATTTCATCCAAGACGTTCTCTGTCAGGAATCTGGAAAAAACACACAAAAAACAGATATATTACTATGTAGGTTTGTCAGTAGTACCCTGCACTTGCATTCTAAATTTCCCATGCACCCAGAAGGAAAATTATCTTCTGGAAAAAAAAAAAAAAGGCATCTGGCACAGGACTTCATGTTTATGACGTCTTGGAATGTCCCAAAGAACTGAACATGAGGGGTGGGCAACCAGACAACTGTAAAAAAAAAAAAAAACACACCCCACTACAAAGCTGACTGCAGGATGTCTCGTTTGAAACTGGCATTCACAGAGACATAAAAATCTACCAGGTTAAATTTGGTAAACATGTGAAGAGAAGACCAGAAGGCAGCCTTACAAAACTTGAACGGAACCTTGATGCTGAATTGCCCACAAAGCAATGACACTGCTGGTAGAATAAGCCTTGACTGGAACAGAAGGAACCTTGCCCTGGATGCCACTAAGGCCAGAAAAACAAACCAATGAATCCACCCAGAAATAGTGAACGCAGATGCAGCCTGACCCTTATGAGGACCCTCAGGCAGAACAAACAGACTGTTGAAATGAAGCGGTAGATTTCAGATAATTTAATAGCTAGAACATCCAAGGAGTAAAGCTCCTTCCCCTTAGAATGCCTAGTAATGGAACAAAAAGAAAGGAAGGGGGAAAAAAAACAACAGGGCCTTAATATCCCCTTATCCTGGTGTAGTAACGACAACCAAAAAGACAACCTTGCACATAAAAAGTGACAAGGAAATCGCTTAGAAAGTTTAAAAAAGGAAAAGTCTGCATGATAAAACCAAGTTAAAGGGTTGTAAAGGAAAACTTTTTTTCCCCCTTAAATAGCTTCCTTTACCTTAGTGCAGTCCTTCACTTACCTCATCCTTCCATTTCGCTTTTAAATGTCCTTATTTCTTCTGAGAAATCCTCACTTCCTGTTGTTCTGTCCAACTCACCACCGTAATGCGAGGCTTTCTTTCTGGTGTGGAGAAAGCCTCTTGAGGGGGCGAGCAGGAGTGTCAGGACGCCAACTAACACAGCCCCTTTCTCTATCTGCAAAGTAGAGTGTCCCAACTTGCCTGCTCGCCCCCTCCCCCTCAAAAGGCTGTTTTCCACTCCAGGGAGAAATCCTTGCATTACTGTGTGAGGTTACAGACAGAAGAACAGAAAGTGAGGATTTCTCAGAAGAAATAAGGACATTTAAAAGCAAAATTTAAAGGATGAGGTAAGTGAAGGAGGACTGCACTAAGGTAAAAGGAAGCTATTTAGGGGGAAAAATGTTTTTTTCCTTTAGAACCCCCTTTAAGTTCGCATAGGTAGAGAATAGGTAGAGAAATCTGCGACACCCTGAACAAAAGCCTTGGAATTGGAATTACTGGGCCAACATCCACTTAAACATCCTTCCCTCGTCCACATTTCTGCCTGTGTAATTCCATAGCTTGCAGAGGGTAAGTAGGCCTCTTTGATCCAAAATTAAAGCAGTCTCCCAGCTGAGAGGCATGTTGGCTCAGGCCAGACATCAAAGTGGCAAGTCACCCACAACACGTGTTCGAATACTTGTGGAGCGCTGGTGTCGCTATTGCTGGAAATGTGTTCTGTTGTAGTCGGGAGTTGCTGATCGCACAGGCTTCAATTTCAGAGAAAGAAAAACCGGCTCTCATGTGCAATGTAGTCGTTGAGCATGCGCCCGACTTCCCCCTTTTGAACACTACTACTGTGGTGTGCTGCTCTGTAAAACAGGTACAATTGCTCCTGGACCAGGGCTGTAGGTAACCAATCCAGATTTAGCCACTTTCTTCCCCAGCAAGGGGTTTTACACTAAGCCATAAATAGAGAACTAAAGCCCAAAATAGGAAATCTTTTAGAGACATCTGTAGGCCCATTGCGAAAAATCTTTAGAGAGACAGCTGTAGGCACATACATCACCTAAGGACTAAGGCCTAAAATCTAAGACTTTGCTCAGCAGGGAGCCATTTATGCCTGGGATGGGGGGGGGGGGGGGGGGGGGCGAGATTCAATTTTTTGGGGGTCAGTGTACAGCTGAAGGTGGCAGCATAACCAAGGATTCATGAATATGAAGTACCCCATGCCCAGAGATTATTAAAAAAATAAAGGAAGGCTAGAGATTCCAGACAACAGAATGTCTCTATGCCTGAAATATTTTTAAGACTATTAAAATTAAGGTTAAACACAATTTTGCAAATCTAATTACATATTAATACATATACACATTACTTTATCTGTTTGCGAATCCGGGTAACAGACACCTGTGCAGATTTTCTTCGCGATCGGGGTGTCGATGGGTCCTCACTATTTATTTCTTCTGATGGCCTGAGAGAGAGGAAAAAAAAAAAAGTTTTAAAGGCTGTGATAGATTTTTCAAAGTCTACAAAACAATAGTAAAAGGGAGGAAGATGCACCTACTTGCTTAGCACTACACATCTGTTAGGCCCCTTTCACACTGCCTGACCATTCAGGTCCGCCTGTCACTTTTTTTCGGTGGACCTGAACAGCATCTCCATGCTTGTCGAGAGATAAAGAGATAGAGAAAGAGAGAGACTGGCGGACCACTGCAAGCGGATCCCCCGTGTGGAAGAGGCCTTAGTGTTGTAAAGGTAAACTTCACTGGAGTTAAAAGAATAGGAAAGCATGTGCAGTATCCATGCAAGTTTAGATCCTGCAGACAAGTGGGCATCACAAAGGTCGCTAACAAAATGGAGTAGTGCATTTCCCAACGTCAACAAAATGCTATGCATACTAGCTCATTATGCCTTTTTCTTGCAGTGGTTTTTTCTTCAGAATTGTTTTAAGAGGGTTTACTTCCTCTAACTGAATAAGCTAGGATAAAAGCTTATTGGTTGCCTTGCAGAACTGCTCCAGATTCTGTCTGCTTAAGTTTTAATATTCCCCTCCCCATATCTGGCATCTCTTGTGCTATTTATAAAAGTCCTGCCGGCTTCTGTCAGATGTGCATGCTGGAAAAACAGCATTCGACCGACCAATGCTCTCAATCTCAGCCAATGGCAGAGAAAGCCGATTGGAGTACTCTGGAGGGGGAATACAACAGCTCAGCGGAGATCGATGAACTAACCTTGCATGGTTAGTACAGCAGCTCCAGCCAGAGCCAGTGGGGTTGTCCAAAAATAAAAACACAAGTGTGTACCCGACTTAAAATGTGTAAGCCATTTTCCTGCTGCTTACAGCACCTTCATGGGTACAATTTGAATACAAAAACTCTTCACTTCCACAGTTAGGATTGTGGAATCCAGGGTGAAAAACTGGTGGCAAGAAAAACAAATCGTCATAATAAAAACAACTGTAACCCTGAGAACCCTAGATCATAAAGTAAATTTCTGCATATAATGGGAGAATTGAAATAGAAATCGCCAAATATAGGAAGGTGCCAATCTTCAAAGGGGACGGGGGAGTTAATTCAATAATATAAAAGGAAAAAAGGTCGCGCTAAAAAAATAATAAATGAAAAAAAGTCCTTAAAACAATATAGGGGATTGGGTAAAGTTTGTGGGCAGTTAATTCAATAAGTATTTCAAGGCAAGGGTGCATTTTAAGACTGGGTGCACACAATCCTGTTTTGTGGCAACGCACATTACCCTCATTAGTGGGCTGCAATGTCATTCACTAGAATGGCACCTCGACACACTAAAGCAACATGCCTATGCTGCAATGCATGACACCACATTACTGTGCACTACACCACCCCCCCAAAAATAAAAAATCAATTGTCTGATTGGCTTTTGCTGCACTTTTTGGCAAAACCAAATGGACTGCCTTAATGCAATGTGCTTAAACGTGTGGGTTGCTGCATAACAAAATGAATATGGCCTTAAAGTATATGTAAAGCCAAACAAAACTTTTCACTTTTAGTTAAGCATACCATTGAAAGCATTGTTATTATATTTGATAAGTGCGTAAAGTTAATTTTGTCAAAAAAAATTGCACAGTCGTGTATCCTCTGCACAGTTTTTTTCCCCCCGCCTTCATATGCTTTAAAAACAGAAGGACCGCTTTGCAGCTATAAATATTACATGTTAGTACCTCCTGGAACTACTTGTGCTTCTCTTTGGTGTATCATTCAGTTTTTGTGGCGTTTTGGACTTGGATGCTGCTGTGTTTTCAAACTTGTCAATACGCTTTCTTCCACTGATCATTTCAATGCTAAAAAAATAAATCTGGTTAGAAAACTGGCAATGACAATTAAGGTGTTAAAACATGAAAACCAGAAATAAAGGTTGATGGCTACAGATTATGGGTCCACTTACGGGGTTTTAGCAGATTTTGGCTCTTCTAGGCTAGCACGCCTTAGAGGGGTCAATCTCAGGTTAGGCTTTGGTAAATCTTTATGAGGTTGTAGAGGGATGAAGCACGAAGAGATGTCATCTTCATCAACAAATTTCTTTGGAGGGGAATCAGGGAGGCCAGAGAAAGCCACTTTGCGTTTAAGAGCAGCTGCTTCCAGAGGTTTAAATTCATCCTCCAGAAAGGTGTCTCTATTAATCGTCTTCTGAGATTTAGGTGGACCTAAAAAAAAAAATAAAAAAAAAATCCATCAACCTTTAAAACCAATAAAAGGGATTGTATGCCATAGAATTTTCTAAAAGGCTGAAGGGAAAGCGCCATTTGTTCATACCCACCACCACCACTACATTTGGAGGGGAGCAGGTACCAGTTTAAAGATTATTTATGATATTTACGCCCCTTCCTCCTTCCCCCACTGCCTTCTGGGACACACGCAGGAAAAGAAAAGAAAAGAGAAAAAAGAAAAGAAAAAAAAAAAAAAAGGAAAAAAATAAAAAAATAAGGAAAAGCAGCACAAGACGTATAAATTAAAAAGTTTACATTTTATTCTATATTTTATCGACTGGGGCTCCTCTTTAAGCTGACGGAATCTCAAATCTCTTAAGACCATACTTGTGAGAGCTATATGCTAAATGTTTGGGTCCATGCAGCTGTGATCTCACCATGTTCCTATTCCACTTGCTAAAATCATGATTAGTTTTAGAGGATGCAAGAGGAGGTGCTGGAACACATAAAGGTGGCCAGTGACATTTCAAACTCCCAACAAGACAGGAAAACATCTGGACAGAAGAGCTCACAGTTGGCTTCATATCTGCACACCTGCAGTGCAGCAAAACACACTTTGGCTGGTGTTGGTACAAGCTCTCTTTATAAACAAAAACTCATTCTTTAGCTTTCAATTGTAACAAAGCACAAAAGCATGCAATGCAACAGATTCAATCAGTAGGACTTTAAGGAAGGACCTACTGTTCAGTTGCAGTTTCTTCCTGACTCCAGGGGTGCTGGTTCCATTGGGTAGTCTCTGTGCCCCTCTGTCCTTGGAATGGGAGCTCTTAGATGCTGAATGGCGGGATTCCATTTCAGTGTCTTTTTTCTGTGACTTTGTGGCGCTACGGGTGGTTAGTCTGCTCTCTGCGGTGTCACCTTCCATGGGGTAAAAGTTAGGTGTTGGTAGAGATTTATTAAGTAGAGAACCATTGCTAAGAGCAATCGCTTCCTTTGCTTTAATAACACTGGCAGAGAGAGGTTTAAAAGATTTTCCATTCCACGACAGCTTCAGAAACAAGACATTTTCAGATTTCTTGGGTTCAGGGAAAGGATCATCAGGCTTCAACTGGGATATCTAGAAAAGGAATAGCAAACAAAGGATTACCACAGCGATAACAAAAAAGTGAAGTGGCAATGAAATGAAAAACTAAGCTAAAAATATAACAATGTAGGACAGACAGCCACAGCAGGACAGAGGTGGATCACTGCATCATCTGATTATCTTTGCTCTTGCGGGAGTAAAACAAGCCAGAGAGAGCTCACTTAGGTGGTGTAATAAGATTGAATTTTTGAACTTACCGTAAAATCCCAAGAGAAAAAAAAAAAAGTCTGTTGAGGGATACAATAAGTGTTTTTGTTTTTCCTGTACATACCTTTTTACGGGCTCTCTTCCCCTCCGGCAATCCCGCGTGACTGGGCGTTTCCAATCACAGGCTGTGATTGACGTCCCTCAGCCCGGCGCATACAGCACGTCACGAGATGCCGAAGGAACCCGAACGTCGGTGCAGCCCTATACGGCGCGTGCGCACCGACGTTCGGGTTCCTTCGGCATCTCGTGATGCGCTGTATGAGCCGGGCTGAGGGACGTCAATCACAGCCTGTGATTGGAAACGCCCAGTCACGCGGGATTGCCGGAGGGGAAGAGAGCCCGTGAAAAAGGTATGTACAGGAAAAACAAAAAAACACCGGCATACTGCTAGAAATTTTTTGGAGGGTGAACCTCCACTTTAAGGTTATACTTTCTCTTATTATTGGACACTGGGGAAAAAAAAAACAAAAAAACACACACACACACACACCACACTCCAAGGATAATGCCCCCGGTTTTGTAGCAAGGCAGTACTGAGAGCAGGATCATAAACAGATGTGGGCCTCCATGTACAGGATTTTATAGTGAGTGCAGAAATTCTATTTTATTTCTCTTGCGATAAGGAACAAGTTTTCACTTCAGGGAGGTACAAAAGCAGTCCAAATGAGGGGCGGGCAACAGAGCAAACAAACGCCAACAAGCCCAAGGAAGCAGAACTGGGTACTTCCTTGTAGCTAAAAAAGCCACCCAAAAAAGGACTTTGTGCCTTAATCCAATATCAGATTAAGTCAAAAAGTCTGCCTTGCTGAACTTAGTGAACATTATACCAGGTAGTCCACCTTGCAGAGATAAACAGATGATCGGTGTTGAAAAGCCCAAAAAGCACTCTGTCTCTATTCAGGTAGACAAAATAAAAAAAGTGAAAAAAAAAAAAAAAAGAAAAGAAAGGGTCTCAGAAACTTTTTTGCAGCCAATAGCACACCCAGACAAATGGCAGGAAATGTTTTATTTTATTTTTCAACTGGACAGAGGTACTGAAGTTTAAAGCTCCAACTGAGGAAAGTTGGAAACTACCTTAGGCAAGAATGAAGTTCTGGGACTCAAGGGTTCCTTGTCAGATAAGTCCATATGTTTAGACACTCCATTTGTTCCTTTTGGATAAGATTTCCTTCTGCAGTCTTCTATGGAACTGGGCATAATGAACCACTTCAAAAAAGGTAGCCACCATCAGGCATAAAGTCTGCATACAAAAAACACAGGGAGGGTCGCTTGCAAGCCAAGAGCTGCTGGACTGCTGACCGGAGTTTTTGTAATTTGTCCAAATGGAGGAACACCTTGGTCTGCTCTGAATCAAGGATCAGTTCCAGATACACCAAGCGCTTGCATGAGGCCAACATTGGGGATCAACCAATAATCATTTTTTTTGTTTCTGCCACCTCCCTGCCCATAGCCAATATTTTGTACATTTAAACTTTTAAAAAATAAAAATTGTATGCACAAATCTGGTATAACATGAACATGTTAATGTTTATTAAAAGATTAAGAGCCTTTTCTTTACATGTAAAATGATGTGAGAAAAACACACACAGATTTCAAAAACTGACATCTGTCTGCATTGCACCATGGTGTGATGAACGAGGTCTAAAAGGTAAACTGGGAAAAATAAAGGGCATGGAAAACCTTAAATGGCTTCCCAAAACATACAAAAAAGTATAAAACTGTTACTAGTGCATTGCACTGCACCGATTAAAATTAAAATCACTACTGCAGTGCAAAAAGCTAGACGGGGGGGACAGGACACATTACACTTTCTTCAATACTCCCAGTTGAGAAAAATATTATACTGCATAACATTTTAGCATGTTCACCTGTTCTGGGTTCTGTTTTTTTTTTGTTCATAAATTGCTGCCACTTCGTACTGATGGAGGAAGAACAGAGAGACATCTAGCACGAGAGGCAAGTCTTTCCCACCACTGAAGAAGATCACCACTTCTGTCAATTACTTGTTCCTTCAAATAAAGATGAAGTTCATCATCCAGGCCAATTATTAATGCACATTCAGAAGAATCCTCCGCATGAGGCCCCAATAACACGCTGAACACGGCATGAATTCGACCACAATAAAGATTCTCTTTTGCTTGTTGTCTTTTTTTGACGTTTGTTTTTGCAACATCCTGCTCTTCCAGATCAGTAATATGCTCTTCCAAACTTGACCTTTCTGCAGGGACCTCCAGCAGATCGTGTTGATGTTCTGTCAGCCATTGTTTTGCCTTGGTCAATACATAAATCGGAAGAGAAAGCGCGATTCTTGTATCGAGCATCCAACAGACATGCCAGCACAACATTTTTATTCTCTTCATGCTCCTCAGAGCATTTATCGAGGCTGTCCCTCATGACCTGCCTAAATGTATTAATGCTATGTGTGTTGGGTCCTTCATTCTCTTGAAGCATCTTCAGCACTCTCACACATGGGATGACAGATACGTCGTAATCACCTCTAGTGTCACTTCCTCAATGAAGAGGATGGCCTCAATGACATTGGATACAATTTCCCACTGATCAGCAGTGGGACAACTATACCCTCCATGTTTATCTGAATAGATGCTCAGAGCTCTCTTCTGTTCCAGCATTCTTTGCAGCAAGAAAAGTGTTGAATTAGGCTGTTTTTGGGTGGGCCAAAGTCTGCCTGAATGCACCTCAGTTGCTGCTTGGTGGAAATGGCCTATGCACCACTTCAGAATGGCAATTATATCCATCAAAGCTCTCTGGCTTGACAGACCATCATTTACCACTTCAGCAAGCATCATTCCTTTCACCACATTTGCGCCGCTATCACGCAGCACAAGCATCACTCGGTCTTTGTTTATGCCCCAGTCTTGAAGCATGCCTAGAAACATTTTCCAATGTACTCCAATGTGGGATCCTTACATCACCTTTCTATTCAACACCAATTTTGTCCATCCGCTCTCAATGAAGTGGCATGTAAGACTCATTAGCAACTGTTGGTCCTGACCAACAGTGAGTAGTGAATGAGAGAGTTGCCAGCATGCTCTGGTTGCAGCATAGCCTTTACTTTCTCAGCTACCCTTTGGTGAATTTTTCCCAGCATTTCTGTTCGATAATACGTCTAACTCTTCAGTGGGTTTCTTGGCTCAGCGATGGACATCACCTACTGAAATCCAGAGTCAGACACCATTGTAAATGGCTGGTGATCCGTTACCATCTCCTCTGTGATTGCTTTGTCCAGTTGTTGGGATCTTCCATCCGAATTTAGCCACTTAAGTTTAAAAAAATAATGTACCTTTTATTGTTGTTTGGTGGGATTGTGGCATTTCACCTTGCGATTCAGGTTGTTTTCTCTATGCTTCATTATATAATTCAAGATGATGAACTCTTAGATGGGCCCAAAGATTTGACGTATTTGTTTTTTTTTGCAGTTGTTGATCCCATGCTCACATTGTTTGTGCATGTGTTGCACACTGCTGCTTTTCCTGGAGATGGTTGAGATGAAAAATAGTCCCAAGACCACACTTCTTTTTCCTCTCTGCATCCATTTTCATTGGAATTTTCCATGTCCTTGTCCCGCTATATGCAGGGAGTCTTTTTTTTTTTTTTAAGCAGATAAAAAAAAAAAAAAAAAAAAAAAAAGAGTTCTTCTAAATGTTTTTTTTTTCTTTTTGATGGAAACTATCATCAGTAATCGTGAAGCATTGGGGAATCGAATCATTGACCAGATAATCAAAAGACCAGTGAAGATGTGCACCTCTATCTAACAGTAGTGTAAACCAATTGGACAATGTGGTAGAAGGTGGTAAAGATTACACAATAACTGGAAAATCTCAGTGCCCGGAGTTGGGCCCTATGGCTTCCGATTTTCCACTCCCTGTACTTACCAAAACAGTTCCAATTATAGTCTCTGCGTCAATGTCATTGTCACATGTATTGGATTCATAGAGGAAAATTTCCTGAGGGTGGGGCTCCCTGTCTAGCAATTTCCTCTTCTTAAAGGGCACCTCTTCATAGCGTAAAAACCACTGTACAGTGGCATGTTTGCTGGCATGTTTTTCTGCACCTGCAGTGGGAAAAGAAAAACATTTATCAAATGGGTCAAATAACTTTTGCTCAGTTAATACATGACACTCTCCAAATGCATACTGTATATATTTACAGGTAAGTAAATGGCATGTTGATACCTAGGATCCTATCAAAGGCTAAGATCCTCAACTCGAGTCTTTTGTTTCTAATAATAATAATATTATATAGATGTTGACCAAAATAGTCCTCATTTATCCGAGTCTGTAATGCCCCAATAGCAACGAGTATGCTTTCATTTTGCATTGCAAAGCTTCGCTTCCTGATTCCCTTACCGAAGATGGCGGCGCCTCCACCCGAAGGCCAGATCGGCTTCGGGTGCCGACATCGCGGGGGCCCACAGTTAAGTGTCCATATATTAAAAAACCAGCAGCTGCAGTATTTGTAGCTGCTGACTTTTAATTCATTTTTTTCTGCAGAACTCCGCTTTAATGAAATCACAGACAGCATTAAAAATCTTATCAATATCCCTCATGTGAAAACTAAAGATAACCTTCTGCTAACACCTTTCTCTTAGGTGTTTTATAACCCCCCTAAAAAGCAGAAGTCATGAACAGAGTGAGTGCCAGCGTGGCAACAGCTTTAAAAAACAAACAAAGCAGGCTAACAGCAGCTTGTAAGCAGATTTTCTTACCGTCGTCATAAAGTTCTTTTAACATCGCTACAAAGGGTCTCTCTTCATCGTCACCCTCAATCAGTACAAAGTCCCCGGGTACAATAGTAGCTTCAACTTCATTTGATTTCATAACAATTCCCCTAAAATGAAATGTCAGGTATAAGGTGTTACATGGATAAACATAAGACCATGTATTTAATCACAGAACTTCACTAAAGAGGCATCATACATGGAGAGAAATGTAATAAAAATGAAAACCATTTACCCATATTGAAGGTGTAACTGTTTCCTGTCCTTTATTACCGGTCTCCCATGCCAGCTGTACACACGTCGCCTTTTAACTCTGGTAAAGTACTTTGTCATGATTTCTGTACCAATGAAAATTAGAGTTATCCAAAAGAGTAGAAGCGTATGATACACATTTTATCCAGCTAGCTACTGGCCTTGTCAGTGGATCATGCAGCTACCTACATTTTAATGCTAAGTGGTTGTAACTAAAAAGGGTTCAATGGTTTTTGGTTTATGTACTTTTGTGAAAAAGCATCTACCATCTAAACAGAAAAAACGACACATCACCTTAAAAAAAATGGACACACTCATTAGCTCCGTTTTTGTAGGACTCGTGGATATAAAAATCTCAAAGACTGAAGAGCAGCCCCATTGTGGCCTGCTAGAAATCACCACCATTCAGACCAGCCATTCTCAACCAGTGTTCCTCCAGAGGTTACCAAGGGTTCTGTGGGTTGTGGCTGATTACAAATTAACATAGTTGGTGAGGTAGAATAAAGACAACAGTCCATTCAGTTCAGTGTGTGCATGTAAAAGGCATTTCCCATAGCCCCTTAAATTGTTAAGGCTGCATTCACACCTAGGCGTTTTTAGGCCCGACGCTATTGCAGCCTGAAATACGCTGGAGGGGTGATTCAACATTGTCGGCTATGGAGATGGTTCACATCTTCACGCCGAACGCTGTACGCCTGAAGCTCAAAACAAGTCCCGGACCCTTTTTTTTCAGGCGGCTTCGGCGTTCGGGCATAGCCGACAATGTTAAAATCACCCCTCCAGTGAAAACAAGGCTAAAAAACAACGCGTTTTGTCGCGGCAAATCACGGGACAATACGCCGCGGTATAGTGTGAATGCAGCCTAAGATGCACGTCTTTTAAATCTATCCATACTCCTTGCTGAGCACAAGGAGAGAAATGCGCAAAATCTAAATACAGTAGTACCTTGATATTATTTGCTAGGCAAACATGAATGTGATGGTGATTATAGTTGAATAAGTACGTACATATATATATCTTAATTATTAAAATCAAATATATATTGTGTATAAAGATTGAAAAAAATATAATATATGTAAAAATCACATGGCGGGTTCAATGTCCAACAAAGAGAGGGAGGGGGGAAGAAAAACCCAGGGGTAAGGGGTAAAAGTTTATGTGGGGGTCACATCTATATCTTCAGGGCTGCCATCGTAGTAGAACAGAAACCGTGTTCAAAAACCGTGTTCAAAACTGTGGTAAAAGACACTTCCCTTGTCTTATACTCCTTGCTGACACCACCAATTGTGGAAGAGAGTGCCACATCCTTACTGCCCTGACAGTGGAAAACCCCATACGCAGCTTAAGGTTGAACTGCTTCTCTTCCCGTCTCATCGTATGGCCGTGTCCTCTTATACTCCCTGGGATCCCCAATGAGATATTTGTATATCGCTATCAAACTTCCTTTTAAGCGTCTTCTCCAGGGAGAATAAATATAGCGATTGTAGTCCTTCCTCATAATTGAGGTCCTACAGTCCCCATATTAATTTAGTTGCCTTTCTTTGGACTTTCTCCAGCTCCACCACGTCCCTTCCGAGGATTGGTGACCAGAACTGGACGCAATACCCCAGATGTGGCCGAACCAGATTGACCTCTATTTAATGGTGCCCACTTTCCGTGGGTTGTGGCCAACTAACCTCTCTTTTGATGGTGCCTACATAGTTCCAGGGTCAATGCCAAGTGGCAAAGGCAGCAGTATGGCACTATTGATCTCTTTAAGCTGCCTGTAAGGATGGCAACCTGACCACCACTGTAAGGGCTGCAGCATTCCTATTGACCACCAATGTAATGTTTTTACATTGGACTACAATAAGTTGGTTTTGGAATGGGTTCCCCAAGGCCTCAAAATATTATATTAGAGGTTCCTCTGTGGCAAAAAGGTTAAGAAGACTAATCAGGTTAGGCAAAGGTAAGATGTTCTTTTAAAGTGCATTTCCACTTTAGCAGTGAGATTTGGAAACCCACCATGTGTTTGTTATGGGTTCCTACACACACCTAAAAATATTTAATAAAAACATTTCTTGCCCTCTTTGGAGCAGCTTTTAGAGGACTGCAAGCTATTTTGAAAAAGTGTAATTAGAGGGACACACCGGGACATGTCTTCCAATGGGGACATTAGTTCTGGAGACAACCAGGGATTCCCTTACATGGGAGGTATTTCCTCCCACATCCTGTTGTGGATATGAAACAGGAAGTGAAGAGAAATCTCCCCAATGGGAAAAATATGGCAAAGACTAACAGGGATTATAACCCTGACTATCCAAAACTGAAAAAAAAAAAAAAAAAAAATGTTGTATTCAGTACCAATTTATAATGCAAAAATAAAATACATACACACACACACACACACACACACACACACACACACACACACACACACACACACACACACACTGCATCCCACCACAGTTTGCACCATTCAAGTGCCCATGCACTGTGCGGAGCACCGAACCAATACATTTTTACTAGAGGTCAACCGATTATCAGAGCTGTCATTTTTCAAATTTTTGGTAAGAAACTTACCGATATTACTTCAAGGGGTTTTACCGGGGTGATAAATGCAGCTGCAGGCATCACCCCAGTACCGTTTTTTAGAGCAGTTGGTCAACTTTCTTGTAATAACAGCCGATGAAGCTAAGCAGCGACTTGGCCGTTATCCAAAGCAGCAGAAGGGGACGTTAACCCCCCCCCCCCCCTCCCGGTCTCCTGTCCCACCGGGAGGCCCAAGCGACCAGCAGACACATGTGCCAGCTGGTCGGACACCTGAACAAAGCTGGAATCGACCTTGATTAGGTCTCTGATCTAGTAACCTGGATGTGATGTCACCACATCACTTCCAGGTTTCCTGGCATCCCAAAGGCACCAGTTTTAAAAGATAGAAAGTATTTAAAAAATGCAGATCTTGGCGTTTTGAATATTCAAGCGCAAAGAATGAGTTTGGGGTCTTATAGACCCCTCCATAAAGAGTCACAGTCAAACAAAATCTCCTGCACTCAACAGTAGTGTGATGGTAGTGGAAGAAGCCTGGAATTCCTATGGCTCCTAGTACAAGCACAGGCCTTGCTGCACTCCAAGGGTCAGTGGATAACCAATGGGAACACTGTAAAAGAATGAACAGGGTGCACCAACCTTGTGCATTAAGTGATATCTATTCAAATAAAAAAGGAAACAATCACAAAACAAGTGGATAGTAAAAGCATATCAGAGTCCAGAATAGACAAAAAGCAACCAGTCCAACATGCCAGAGGACCTTCCAAATGGCTAATGCGTTTCAAGGGGGTGGGTAGGGATCCCCTCTTCCTCAGAGCCAATCTGTGATACTGCGAATAGGTCACATTGTGGACTTTTACTAGCCAATAGTATGCAAGTATGTTTCCTTCTTTTTGATTTTAATATCACTTGGGTAATGCACAAGGTTGGTGCGCCCTCTTTTCATTCTTTTACAGCTCTCCATAAAAAGAGTACCTGTCACCACCTATTACGGTCACAATGGATGTTTACATACATTCTGACAGCAATAACAGTGATCCTTTAAAAAACAAAAAAAAGTGACAGTGCGAAAATAATATGTACAGAATATCAACCTGAAAGGCAGCAGCAGAAAAATTGGTATTGGCTCTGAAAAACGGTATTGGTCGACCCCCTAGTTTGTACCAGGTCCGTCACCCCCTTACAAACACATGACCACATCCCGAGGTCCCAATTGGGCAGTTTTATTTTGTCCTCGGGGCGCAGAGCTCTGTGCCCTGAGCCCTTCCACCCTCTGATGCCAGTGAATCAGCTTTTTGGCCATTCAGAACCCAGAAAAAAGACTGGGTGAAGACAGAAGCTGCGGCATGGGACAGTCCAGGCGAGCTCCGCCATGGGATGAGTGCGGACCTGGAGGGGGCCACCTGTGTCCCCCCCCAAAATCCTCCAGCACCAGCCACCACTGCGCGCACACACACAGTGCCGGGTGTCTCAGCCTCAGTGGCAAGTAAAAAGAGTACACCCTCTAAAGAAGGGAGATCATATGAATGGCAGCCATTGTTGTCCTCTCCTGACAATGCTATCTGCCTGGCTGTCATGCTGCTCCAATGTCACCACCACAATGTGAGGCTGGGATTTGGAAGACAAGTGTAGGACAGGGGGTCAGACTTTCCAGGTTTACATGAATATATATATATATATATATATATATATAATATATATATATATATATATATATATATATATATATATATATATATATATATTATAGTACATTTGCAATTGTTCGGAACAAAAATTTACTTGACGTTGACAGTGTAAGTCAGGGATCCTAGGCAAGTATGGCTCCAGCAAACCTCTTCCTTAATGGAGCAGAGCCCAAAATCTAAACCCAATGCATGCCATGGCAGACAGCGAGGCCTGCTGGGACTTGTGTTCCTTCATACCCAGCGCGTCTCCCCATATGCAGGCCCTGCCACTCTCACCTGTCCTGCTCTGCCCCCAGCGATCACCTTCTCCGCCTCCTCTGCCAGCTCAGCTCACTGCATGATAGATTTTCCCGCCAGTAAAGCGAACGTCACGTGCGGAAGCGGCGTCGGCGCTGTTCAATGACGTCACACGCCGAGCGCCGGAAGTTGGCTCCGTAGAAGATGGCGAACCGGACGGTGAAAGACGCTCACAGTGTCCATGGCACAAACCCGCAGTACCTGGTGGAGAAAATCATCAGGACCCGGATCTATGAGTCCAAGTACTGGAAGGAGGAGTGCTTCGGCCTCACTGGTGAGTAGAAGGGACACGTCATGTCTGTAGGGGGACCATATGGGGGAAGGGGGGCAGCCATTGCTGGCCTCTGCTGAAGATGGATCTTCCCTGGCTGGTATAGTGATCCAGTGGCTGTGCTCGGAGTCTCTGACCAGGAAGAGGGTTGTAGATCAGCAGCTCGGAGTCTCCAGGCCTGCATGTTGTTTTCCCCTCAGCAACTCTCCATGGATTAGAATACAGCCAGATCCTTTATTTTCTGTGGTGGTGTTTACTTTTTTCGCCTTGCGGTTTTCTGTTTGGGTCTCTGGCATGTCGTATTGTCTATAAACCACTTTAGCCCTGGAAGGTTTACCCCCCCTTAATGGCTAGGCCATTTTTTTTGCGATGCAGCACTGCGTTCCTTTACCTGACAATTGTGCGGTTGTGCGACATCGTAACCAAACAAAATTGGTGTGTCGCCGCCCCCCCCCCCCCCCCCCCCCCCCCCCCCCCCCCCCCCCCCCACCCCCCCCCCCCCCCCCCCCCCCCCCCCCCCACACACACACAAATGACTTTCTTTTGGTTGTATTAGATCACCTCTGCAGTTTAATTTTTTTTACGCTGTAAAAAAAAAAAAAAAAGAGAGTGACAATTTGGAAAAACAAAAATATACTTTCCGCTATAATACATATCTAAAAAAAAAAAAGTATAATCATCAGTTTTGGCTGATATATATTCTTCAAATTATTGGTAAAAAGTTGCAAAAAGCGTATATTAACTTGTGCAACAGTTATAGCGTCTACAAACTATGGGAAAGATTTATGGACTTACAGAATTTTTTTGTTTTTACCGTTAATGGTGACAAATCTGACCCCAATTGACACTTTTTTTGGGACCAGTGACATTACAGTAATCGGTGCCAAAAAAATGCACTGATCAATGTATAAATGACACCGGTAGGGAAGAGGTTAAAACGAGAGGTGATTTAAATGTCTTCCTTCAGCGTGTTCTAACTGTGTGTGGGGATGGGACACCACAGAGGTGGCTGTTCCTGATCACTAGGGACAGCAGATCTCCATGATGTCTCTTAGAATGGGGATCGCCTTGTTTACTCGTTCTGCCTCTGTGTACCTCGATCGCAGGTCGCCAGCAGACGTCCAGTCTGCAGGACCCGCTGGGGTACTCCCACAGTGGGTGTGCACGCCAACAGTGCCACATGCACAGACCGCCATATGGGTACGGTGGTTTGCGCAATCGAGCCGACCTGCTGCTATATGTGTGTGTGTGTGTGTATATGTGTATATATATATATATATATATATATATACATACATACATACATACATACATACATACATACATACATACATACATACGCACGTGCGCGCGCTGGTCGGCAAGTGGTTAAAGGAGAACTCCTCCAGCTATGGATATTTTATACATGGTACATTGGTCCAGCTTGGAACTATGTATATACCATACCAGGTCTCTGCCACAGGAAGCTAGAAATCATTGCAGTAGACATCGCTACACCAGTGATCTCCACTAACTATGCTGAGCAGCCAGCCTGTTGCATACTGAACACAGGAGTGTTCTGATTGGCCGAGGTGGGGTGGTGACCTCACGCTTTCCACCTTGTGTAGCCAAAGAATGATTTGGCGACACAAGCATAAAGGGGATATAAAAAGCGGGGGGGAAAGCTTTGGGGGGGGGGGGTTTGGGGATGAAGTTCCTTTTTTTTAAAGAATGCATTTGACCTTCTTGTTTCCTTGCAGCGGAGCTGGTGGTCGATAAGGCCATGGAGTTGAAGTTTGTTGGAGGAGTTTTTGGAGGGAACATCAAACCCACTCCATTTCTGTGTCTGACACTAAAAATGCTGCAGATTCAGCCAGAGAAGGACATCATTGTGGAGTTTATAAAGAACGAAGACTTCAAGTGAGTTGTTTTTCCTAAACCTTGCAAATTAATTTTATCCGAAAATGGAAAAATATGCATCATAGTCTGCATTTGGAAAGCAAAAAACATGGATAGGCACATCACTGCAGGGGACTATTCTCACACATTGGTTTTTAAAACATTGGTTTGTGTCAAGGCTGGACATCATTTTAGGTGGTCAGTAAGACTACCAAAAGCCAAAACAAAAATGGAAAATTGCAGCTTACCTGTTGTAAGATATGGTGGCTGATTTTTTCCTTTATTCATGCTAAGAACATTTTCAGCAAATACATTAATATACCGATTGATCTGGCCAGAAGTGACGTGTCCTTGTCACTTACTGTCAGCTCAAAGCAAAAATTATCCAGTAGATTCAAAAAGCGGGTGAGTGCGCTAATTGGGAATAAATACAATTATAACTGTAATCAAAAATAAATTAATAAATGAACAGCAAGTAAAACACCAGCCTACCTAATATAACCTAAATATCTCAAAAACACGTTATCTAGTCCCCAACGTGACAGGTGCCTAATAGATAAACTTGATAATTAGTGATCATTAAGTGAAAAATAAATGAATATAACAACAATATTCCATAAATAATCACAATACCATAAATTCATGTGCTGCTATCGGTCCATAGAACTGTAGTGTACTGCAAGATCCACAATTGCCACGAACATCCAGTGAAATAATATCCAGTGATAAAAGCTGTTAATGGTCCACCTTCACCGACTCTGATAAGGACACCCACAAAAGTGCTCAAAAGATGGCAGCTTACCACAAGTAGTTGACCCTTTTACTGAAAATGTGTCAAACGAAACGGACGTAGAGGCGTCAGGGACAGAGGTCACCTCCGGTTCCCTTAGGCTCACTGCGGTGCAGGGTGGAACGCACGCCAGTGCACACGAGTCGGGACCATCTCCACCAATTCGATTCTATGCCACCCAGCCTCAGTTCCGGGCCTTGGGCACTCCTAAAGTAAGCAGTAATTTGGCTTTTTATTTGAACATTTAAACGGGATTACACTATTTCGGACCTTCTCTTCTTATTTGCATATGCCGTCCTGCGTCTCTATGGGTTTAGAGGTTGTTCCATTATCTGCTTATTTCATCTGTTAATAGCAAAGTCCAACTTGCTATGAAGCACATTTGACCACTTTTTTCAGTAAAAGGGTGAACTACTTGTGGTAAGCTGCCATCTTTTGAGCACTTTTGTGGGTGTCCTTATCAGTCGGTGAAGGTGGACCATTAACAGCTTTTATCGCTGGATATTATTTCACTGCATGTTTGTGGCAATTGTTGTGGATCTTGCAGTACACTACAGTTCTATGGACCGATAGCAGCACATGAATTTATTTAATTTATGTTATTGTGATTATTTATGGAATATTGTTATATTCATTTATTTTTCACTTAATGATCACTAATTATCAAGTTTATCTATTAGGCACCTGTCTCGTTGGACTAGATAACATGTTTTTTTTAGATCTTTAGGTTATATTGGGTAGGCTGTTCATTTATTTATTTTATTTTTGATTATGGTTATAATTTTATTTATTAACTATTGGTGCACTCACCCATTTTTTGATTACACTTTGCAGCAGTGGTATCCACTGTGGTGTTTTTTTTTGAGGTGCAGCTCATATTTAGTTTAATTCTTTGTTAACTAATTGCACATTTGGCGCAAGATAAATTTTTTCTTTTTACCCAAAATTATCCAGTCAATTTTGCTTTTAACAGAAACTGTATTTTACAGCATGTCAGGTCAAGATCAGTATATTTCGCCCCTCCCTCTCCCCAAATGTGTCATATTTTAGGTCTAGTCCTTCATACGTAATATGGCTCTTCAACATCCCACCTTCCTTTTGTTATAACTGGAGTTTAGGCCTGGTTCATGCCTACATGTGTTTTTTGGTTCTTTTTTTTTTTGCAGAAACACACTACAGTCCATTTAACATGGGTTTTCTATGGGACACATTCACATCTATGCTTTTTTTTTATTTTATTTTCAGCTGCTGCATTTTTGAAAAGGGTCAGGGACTAGTTTTAGACCCACAACAGTGCTTGTTTTGGTTCAATAGACTTTAATGGAGAAGCTGCAGAAAAACATGTAGTATATTATTGCCACAATTTTTTTTTTAAATCTGCTTAACAATTTGGCCATAAAAAAATGCAAATCCAAACGTACAAGTACAAAAAACGCAAATGCACCAATCGCAAACTACGTAGATGTTAACCAAGCCTTAATGTTATGTGAGGTTAACATTTTATTGTATCTGCTGCACATCTTTCTTCTTCTTCTTCTTTTTTTTTTTTTTTCAAACAAGGTTTTATTGAAAGGCAGTGTACACAGCATAGACATAGTTTCAGTAGCATTACAGACAGGAATGCATGGAAAACATCCAGAATCATGACGTGTATCAACTAGAGCGGCTGGAAGCCTCCAGGAGAAGTTCCAACCGGAACTGTATCGTAGCTAGTCGCTTACAGAAAAGTTGGGCTGAGTGCAGTGCTAAAAATCGCCATTCAGTACAATGAGAAGGAAGTGTCTCTCACGTGCAGTTGTCTGGGTCCTGCAACCATTTGTCCCAAATTTTATAGTATTTATGTGGGCATCCCCTGTTCACATATATGCATTTCTTGTAGGGCAGAACCCCATTTATCTCAGCCTTCCACTCTGACAACATGGGGGAGATTGGCCTCATCCACTTCCTTGCTATGAGTTTCCTGGCAGAAAATAGCGTCTCTTGTAGAAATGTTTTTGATGGTCTGTCTAAAACGTCAGGAAATATCCCCAGGAGGCACTGTTTCGGGTCCAGAGTCACAGGGGATCCCATGTTGTCATGTAAAAATGTCACCACCTGAGCCCAGAAGCCCTGGATCTTGGGACAAGCCCACAATAAGTGGAAGAACGTGCCCGTTCCTACTCCACACCCCGGACACAGGACAGTCTGAGTCCTCCTATACCTGGCCACCCTAAGCATCGTGAGGTACGCCCTATGAGTAATGAAGATCTGGGTCAGACAGTCTAGGTGATACCTCTCTGCACGTTTCAAGCACCTCCCCCCCACTCCTCATTGTTAAGGGGACCCACATCCCTTTCCCAACGAGATTTTAGATTGTGAGCTATTTTACTGGATACAGGCAGCATAGAGTAAAAAGAGAAGTTAAGACCCTTAGGATCTGCGCTCCTGACTATAGCAACAATAGGATTGGGGGTGGGCGGTGGGAAAGTCCCCCGAAACTGCGCCTGGGCTGCGTGACTTATCTGGAGGAAGCGAAAGAACATGTGGTTCTGTAGCGAGAATTCATCCTTAAGTGCGTCAAATGTCTTGAGAGCCTCGCCATAGAACAGGTGGTGCAGATAACACACGCTGCACATCTTTTTTTTAAATAATTTTTTTAATAAACTGGTCTACTGAAGTGTTATATGGAAAGTCTAAAACAAAATTGTTTCATGTTATATGTTTGAGCTTTACAATGCCTTATTGATTAAGCCTACATTCATGCAATTATGTACTCTTTCCATTCTTCTTGGCAGGTATGTCCGTGCTCTGGGTGCTCTGTACATGCGACTGACAGGAACTGCGACTGACTGCTACAAATATCTTGAGCCCCTATATAACGACTATCGGAAAGTCAAAGTTCAGAACAGAGATGGAGGTAATTTGTGTAGGATAACGAAATATATAAAGAACTCCTGCGCTAAAAAAAGTCTCCCTAAATCAACAAAAAAATATATTGCAGCAAACCCTGTGCAGTACATACACAACAACTAAAAAATGCTCAATAATATGAAAGGTAATTGTGCAAAAATTAAAACACAAATTCATATAAACACTTAGAAACATAAAAAGTGACAAGTGAAACCACTAGGTGAAATAAATCAAATATAAAGTAAAATTGCAATGTGCCAAAGTCTATACAGGATAATAGCACTGCTGCTATTAATCAAATACTAAAGAAACAGTGAAAAGAGTGCCAAAGTCCATAGGTGCTAGTGGTAAGGCTGCTGAGAGAGATGCCCACTACTCCACAGGGATAGGAACTCCACCACTGACACAGATTAGTCTCACAGAACTCTCATCAAAATGAGGAATGAATGGGCCATAAACTATTCCACCATATCCAACTATTCCATTCATATCACTGTAGCAGAGGAAATCATAGCGTTCAATGGTGCACTTGTATTCTGTCTTAACTTTCTACAAATCCATAATGGTAGGTCCATAACTCTGTACAGACTTGAACTGGTGGAAGAGTCTGCAGGGACCTGTGCATTGCAGCTGCAAAATGCTGATCATGGTTGCAGTGCTCTGCAGGTTCCAATGCAAACATTTAATACATTTTTGGGTGAGTGCATTATATATATATATATATATATATATATATATATATATATATATATATATATATATATATATATATATATATATCTCCCACATGCATCCCACATGCATAAAAAAACGTGTTAACTTATGCAAAGTCAACAGAAATGCCCACTAAAAACTAGTGTTTAATGTTCCCTATCTCCCACATGCATAACAAAATTGTAACAATATGCTCCAAATGCAAGAAAAAATAAAATAAAAAAAATTAGCCCAGAGTTAGGCTGTTTAAAGCCTAACTCTGGGCTAATTTTTTTTTTTTCCTTATTCACAAAATCCTCAAGGTGTAGGTAAAATTTGAAGCTCTCCTTGCAATGCTCACTGCATCTCTGGCAGTTTCCTTCACAGTAACTAATTTTTACCCAGTGTCATTTAACCAAGAAGACGGAGGATATGCCTAAAGTGCAGGTTGTCATGGATCCAACCACAGAGAGAGCGGCACTGGGTGCCTTCACTCAGTTTGTAAAGAGTAGGTTTTCAGAGAAGAAAAAAAAAAATCTTTAACCATCTCTAACCCATTCTCAGCCTGCCTTATATTTACACTATTGCACTGCATACTCCGTTCTTGAAACAAGTTTGTTTGCAAAGATTTCAAATTTTTAAAAAATGAAGATAAAACAAAAAAAATTCTATGTACATAAGTTTTCACAGCCTTTGCTCAATACTTTATTGAAGCACCTGTGACACCAAGTCTTTTTGCGTATGATGCTACAAGTTGGTAAAAAAACAAACCGTGCTCTTGCTCACTTATGCAAAATCAACAGAAATGCCCACTAAAAACTAGTGTTTAATGTTCCCTATCTCCCACATGCATAACAAAATTGTAACAATATACAATATGCTCCAATCAACATATACTGCACTCACCTGATCGGACTGACTTTCTTACACAAAGTCAAAACTTGCTTGTTGAAATATACACCTCCTGGGGAAGGAGAAGCATGCCACACTAATGCCATGAAATATACTCGACCAATCGGAGAAATTGGCAAGGGTGCCACTAGTCTGCCCCACAAGTCCAAATCACACAGGCCTGGTATTGCTCTCCACGGGAGCATGTTTTGATTGTGTGTAAGCAAGAAGTCAATTCAATCTGGTGAGTGCAGTATGTGTTGGCACATAGTGGGGTGCATATTGTTACAATTTTGTTTTGCATGTTGGAGAAAATGGAACATTGAACATATTTTGTTGTGGGATTTTTCAGTTGAAACAAGAGTTGTTTATGACAACAGCTGCACAGTTCCTTTGAAATAGCATTCACTGGTATAGTGTGTGTGTGTGTCTTTTTTTTTTAACACATGTGCAGATATTTTTTGAGAAGTTGAAGGTACAGGCAAACACCAGAAGCCCAGGCAGCTGAAGAAGACTTCCAGTATGCATCTGCACCAAATCCCAAATGACAAATATGGTGGTCATTCTGTTTTGTTTAAACCTAGAAAAATGGGAAAGTGCACGTGGGAAGAGCAATGTACAAAAGGCACGCTTTCAAGCTAGCCAGCAAAAAAAAAAATCCTAATTTAATTACTTGGGTTAAAAACCTCAGTTTTCTTTTGTCTTTCCCATGCACCCTTATTTTGCTAGTGTTAAAATAAGAACGGTTGCCTTAATTTGCTTCATTCTGGTACCTGACTACTGCATTAAGGCCAATGTCTATATAGAGCCCTGTGCATGTTATCTGAGCGTTGCATTGTGAAACTTTATTTTATTTATTTTTTCTAACAATTCAATAATTAATGTAATCCTTTTTGTCTCTGTTAGAATTTGAATTGATGCATGTAGATGAATTCATAGACCAGCTTCTCCATACTGAACGCGTGTGTGACGTCATATTACCTCGGTTACAGGTAAGATTTTGCTTTCTCGCATCTGTCAGCATGAGCCCCGGCTGTCTCTTCGGATAAAACTGTGTACAGGCAGTCCCTGAGTTACACACATACCACTCGTACTTGCAGAGAGATAACAGGATTTGAGATTAAATCTACCCCTGGGAAAGGAAATTCACCCCTAGGAAAGGAAATTCACTTCTGTAAGAGTTATTGTGTGGGGGGGAGGGGGGGGGGTGTCTCCACTGAAGCTTTATCACCAACAACCCAACATTTTTAAAATCCAATTGGAACAGAAAGTGACACAAATTCTTCTTCTGAAACGGTGATACAGACAGGAAAATGTTACAGGGGTGTTAACCCTTCCCTATGTTATCCATAAAGCTTTTAGGAACTGCAGTCTGCTCACATAATTTATAATAAAAACATCTTTGCTATGCTGAAGCTTCCCTCCAACTACTTTGCATATTTTATATATAATTTGATTCTGTAATTGCCATTTTAACTAGACAGCTGAAGCTCCTGACGAGAAACAGGAAGTGGGCTGTATAAAGTATTTACTGGCAGAAAAAAAGGGATTTTTAATAACAGCTTACCTGTAAAATCCTTTTCTTGGAGTACATCACGGGACACAGAGCGCATAGTCATTACATATGGGTTATATGGAGTACCTTCAGGTGTGGACACTGGTGTAATCAACTTCACAGGAAGTTCCTCCCTATATAACCCCCTCCCACTGAGAGTGCTTTAGTTTTGTAGCAAGCAATTTCTCTGAGGTTACACAATGTTCCCACAAAGAGGGGTGGGAGCTCTGTGTCCCGTGATGTACTCCAAGAAAAGGATTTTACAGGTAAGCTGTTATTGAAAATCCCTTTTTCTTGATCGTACATCACGGGACACAGAGCGCATAGTCATTACATATGGGATGTCCCAAAGCAATGCTCCATGAAGGGAGGGAGACCGTAAGGCCAAAAATAGCCAAACAGAAACTATATCAGGAGGTAAAATAGCTCCACCAACAGAAAAAAGGGGGCGTGAACCGGGCCAGAGGATTCTATACTGCTGCCCGTAGGACCGCCTGCCCAAATGCTGCGTCCGCAGCCTTTGTGACGTCCAACTTATAGAATTTAGTAAACGTATGTACGGAAGACCAGGTTGCTGCTTTGCAAACCTGTGCCATAGAGATCTGATGGTGTGCCGCCCAAGAGGCACTCATGGCCCTCGTAGAATGGGCCTTAACTGATAAGGGCGGTGGAACGCGCTTCAGACCATAGGCCTGAAAAATCAGCTGCTTAATCCACCTAGCCAAGGAAGACTTGGCAGCCGGCTGACCCTTCTTGGGGCCCTCCGGAAGAATGAAAAGCACATCTGTTTTCCTAATCTTTTCTGTAGCCTTGAGATAGACCCTCATGGCTCGGACTACATCCAAAGTATGAAGCAATCTTTCCTCTCTGGACTGGGGAGTAGGAAAGAAGGATGGTAGGACTAGGTCCTGATTCAAGTGAAAACTGGATATGACCTTAGGAAGGAAAGAAGGCTGTGGCCGCAGAACCACTCTGTCCTTATGCAGAATCAGGTACGGTTCCCTGCAAGACAAGGCTGCCAGCTCGGAGACCCTTCTGGCCGAAGCCATAGCCACCAAGAAAACCAATTTTCGGGTTAGCAGCACAAGAGGGATTTCTGTCAGAGGTTCAAACGGCTGCCTTTGTAAAGCTGACAAGACCAGATTTAAATTCCAGGGGCAGAGGGGAGCTCTAATAGGGGGATTTACATGCAAGACCCCCTGCAAAAAAGTTTTCACAAGCGAATGTGTGGCCAAAGGCCTTTGAAACCATATCGCTAAGGCAGACACCTGCCCCTTTAGAGTACTAAGAGCTAACCCCTTGTCAACGCCAACCTGTAGGAATCGCAAGATCCTGTCAATACAAAACTTGCGAGGATGCCCTCCTTGAAACTCGCACCACTCCACATAGTTCTTCCCGACTCTGTAATAGATATTTCTAGAAACTGGTTTCCTAGCTTGAATTAGCGTAGATATGACCTGGGCTGAGAGGCCTCTGCCCTTAAGAATTAGGGATTCAGCCGCCAAGCCATCAAATTTAGCTGCTGTGAAGCAGGGTGGTAGATCGGGCCCTGAGACAGCAGATCTGGGCGCAGGGGGAGTGGCCACGGTGCCCTTACTGACATCCTCACGATGAGTGCGTACCAAGCCCTTCTGGGCCAGGCTGGGGCCACCAGGATCACCGGCCTGCGCTCCACCCTGATCCTTCGTAGAAGGCGGGGAATCATCTGTAGTGGAGGGAACGCATACAGGAGAGAAAACTGGTGCCAGGGGCAAACCAACGCATCGGTCCCGTAGGCCGAGGGGTCCCTGGCTCGGGATACGAATTTGTCCAATTTCTTGTTGAATCTTGTTGCCATGATGTCCACATCGGGAACTCCGAATCTTTGGCAAATCTCTTGGAATACCTGGGGGTGAAGAGACCACTCTCCCGGGAGTAACTGTTGACGACTCAAAAAATCTGCTTGAGAATTGTCTATCCCTGGGATGAACACTGCTGAGATGCAGGGTACATGGGCTTCGGCCCATGAAAAAATCAGGTTTACTTCCCTTTGAGCCGCTAGGCTCCTTGTGCCCCCCTGGTGGTTTATGTATGCCACCGCCGTGGCATTGTCGGACTGTATCCTTACTGGCAGACCCTGCAGGGGGAGAGTCCAGGCGACCAGGGCCAACCGAGCAGCTCTGATCTCTAGGACATTGATGGGAAGCAGACTTTCTGCCTCTGACCACTGTCCCTGCTGGGTCCGTTTTCCTAAGATTGCCCCCCAACCTGTTAGGCTGGCATCTGTGGTTACTATTTTCCACGAGATGGGGCAAAAGGTTTTCCCTTTTGATAATTTTTGAGGGATCAGCCACCAGTACAGGCTGTGCCTGACTTCTGGAGAAAGAACTAATGGACGGTCTAATGCCTGTATGGACTTGTTCCAAGCAGAGAGAATAGCTGCTTGCAGAATTCTGGTATGGATCTGGGCATAGGGCGCTGCTTCGAAGGCGGCCACCATCTTTCCCAGCAGTCGCATGCATAGGCGAATAGTCGGCTTCTTTTTGCCTAAGACTATTTGAATCGTTTGAATTAATGACCTGATCTTCTTTTGAGGTAAAAATACCCTCTGGCATTCTGTATCTAACCGAAAGCCTAGATATTCCAACTGTCTTGTGGGTTGTAACCTTGATTTTTCTTGGTTCACAATCCCCCCGAACTCTTCTAGATGCCGCACTGTGCGGACCACTGCATGATTGAGGTTGGAGGCTGAACTGTCGATAACCAGGAGATCGTCCAGGTATGCTAGGACCAAGATGCCTTCTGTCCTTAGGACGGCTAGTACCGGGGCTAACACCTTTGTGAATACCCGTGGAGCTGTTGCCAACCCGAAAGGGAGGGCTACGAACTGGTAATGACTTTGGTTTATCGTAAAACGAAGAAACTTGTGATGTGCTGGGTAAATCGGCACATGCAGATATGCATCCTTTATGTCTATAGATGCTAGGAAGTCGCCCTGATGCAGGCTGGTTGTCACTGAACGTATGGAGTCCATACGGAAGGTCTGAATCCTTAGAAAGCGATTTAGGCGTTTGAGGTCTAATATAGGCCTGACGCCGCCATTGGGTTTTGGTATAACAAAAAGGTTGGAGTAGAATCCCAGACCCCTTTCTTGGGTTGGTACTTCTACAATTACTCCTTGGAGCAAGAGGCGATCCAACGCCTTTACGAGAGAGGCCCTCTTTAACGGGTCGCTTGGAAGACTTGACCCCTGAAAATGAGGAGGGGGGATTTCTCGAAACTCTAGTTTGTAGCCTGAGGCTACTACGGACCGAACCCAAGAGTCGGGAATTCTGGCCTTCCAGACTTCGGAGAAAAACTGAAGTCTTCCCCCCACCCAAGAGAGTGGGGGCGCCCCTTCATGAATCTGATTTGATGACTGATTTAGCCGGCTTGCGAGACCAGGGCCTCTTGTTTGCCGCAGCTTGTCCCTGTGGGCGGCTATTAGCTGTTGACCGCCCGGGAGGCCGTCGATACTGACGGGAAGTCGAAGGGGCCGAGCCTACCATGGCCTGTCGTTTAAACGTGGGCCCACGCGGTCTTTTCTTGACCGGTAAGGAAGTACTTTTTCCACTTGATATGGTGTGGATATATTTATCTAGGTCTTCCCCGAATAGTCTTCCCCCATGAAAGGGAAACCCTGCTAGAAGCTTTTTGCAGGGTGCCTCTGCTGACCAGTTCTTTAGCCACAAAAGACGACGCATGTGAACCACCAGTAGAGATGAACGGGATGCCTGTTGGATGGAGTCCTTAATAGCATCTACTGCAAAGCAGAGAGCCCTAGGGAATTCTGCTAATTCATGAGTATGCTGAGCCGGCATGTCCTTCAATATATGTTTTGCCTGATCCTTCAAGGCCTGACAAACACCAATGGCTGCTACTGCTGGCTGAACCATGGCACCTACTGAGGTGAAAGTTGCTTTCAGTAGGGTCTCGAATTTCTTGTCGACCGGATCCTTGAACATATGGACATTTTCAACCGGACAAGTCAGGGATTTATTCACGCAGGAAATGGCTGCGTCCACTGTAGGAAGAGCCCATTTCTTTACATATTCCTCTTCCATAGGGTAGAGAATCTTTTAGGAGGGACAAAGATTCTATCAGGTCGAGCCCAATCTTGGTAAATCACGTTCCGCAGAAGGGGGTGCATTGGAAAAGATGCACCAGTTAATGGGGCCTTTAAAGAACCCAATGAGGATACCTCCGGGGCTACTAGTTCTGGCACTGGAAGTTTAAAGGCAGTGCGAACCATATCTGTCAAAGACTGGATCCACAGGCCCTCCGCTTGAGAGGCCGAAAAGTATTCATCTATAGTGGAATTTTCCCTGTCTGAACCGTCGGGACTTGGGTCTGCGTGATCCCCTTGTGGGTCCCGTTCCTCTGAAGAGGAGACCTCCGCATCTGAAAACCCCACACTGGGTGAGGGGGATCTAGCCCGCTTGCTACTTGGGCAAGGACGGGAAAGTAACGCAGTTAACCTTTTCTCTAGCCCACTCATGGTGGCTGCTAGCATTTCTTCCGTCACGTAAACGGGAATGGGTGGATCGGGGGCCGCCTCTGCCCCCAGCACCCCCAATGGCTCTTGTACTATGCCACTCGGTGTCCTGACTGGCGAGGGTGGGGCCGTAGAAGCCTGGCCCAAATCCTCTGACCCCGATGGAGACCCCTTTTGCTTTTTGGCACCTTTAGCAGCCTTAGCTGGTCCAGATCCCTTTGGAGCCATTGTACAACCTTGGGTCACCCCTATAGCCAACACCTGACTGTTGCAGCTAGGAATAACCAATGTGAGGGCAGGTATGAGAAAAATGAAAAAGAACTAACTTCTCTCTCTTTTTTTTTTTTTTTACCCGCCTGGGAGGTGGCAATACCGAGGAAGCCTGTGAGTATTGACACACCAATGCCCGTTAGCCGGAGTCCAAGGTAGACTCAGATACTGCTGGATCTAAGGCTGAGTCCCTTTAAGCAAAAACATTTTTTTTTTTTTTCCTGGTCAATAGTGGACCTAAGTCCTAGACCTGAAGATCCACAAAACCGCCACTAGGTGTCCCTGTGTGGCCAAAAGACCCAGCTGCACGCTCTGTATCCTTTCTTCCTCTGCCTCCAGGAGGGAAAGACCAGCCAGAGAAAAGTTTTTTCCTTTATACAGACCCTGACGCTGCTGGCCCGCCCCCCCGACGCACGCCGACGCTATAAAAGGCGGCGTGCACGCGCGCGCACGATCGCGCGCACCACGCTGAACCCACATGGAGGAAGCAGAGCAGAGGAACAACATGGACCAGCGTTATGCAGCACCAACAGACACCAGGTAAGCACTAATCTTATTGTAGTGCACACACAGCGAGGAAGCTGTCCCCATGGGCTTCCTAAGAAACAGGAGTTTTTACCAGCAATTTCCTCTTTAAAACATGTGGGGTTGCAGTATCAGTGTTAACAGGCAGACCTGGGGTGAGTAGCAAATATATAACTTACACAAGTATACATATATCTACATGTTATCTGGGTAAACATTAGAATCCCATCCTGCCTCAACAGACATAGTGGAGATAGTGGCTGATGCACCAGCATACTGTTAGCCAACCCAGAACCCCCAGGGGGATACCTACTGTCGAACCAAGTCCCGCAGGTTCCCTCTTACCTGCTCCACGCCGCAGGGTATTGCAAAATGCAAGAGGCCCAGCCTTCCCCCATCTCCGTGGGTATTGTCTTGGACCTTCAGGGACCGGGGTCCTGTGTTAAGGAACCCACACCCCTGGACCTATATAGCATCCTGGCATCAGTAGCTTTTAGTTCTTGGAAGAGACTAAGGCACTGGAGCCCAGAATCCAGCCCTCCAAGGAGAGGCATTATAGGCAAAACCCCACTCCAGCAGGGCCCGGGTACCGTACATCTTGGCTCTGAAGCACTTCGGACGGATCCGGCTAGCTATCCTGGGTCCCGAGACCTCCGAGGGACAGCTAGACGTGACCAACACCTAAGACACTGGCGGAAAAACTAAAGCACTCTCAGTGGGAGGGGGTTATATAGGGAGGAACTTCCTGTGAAGTTGATTACACCAGTGTCCACACCTGAAGGTACTCCATATAACCCATATGTAATGACTATGCGCTCTGTGTCCCGTGATGTACGATCAAGAAAAGTGTTTTACTATCCAAAGTTAAAACTACAAGGGCCAAAGATTTAATAGATGAAAAAATTACAGAAGGTCCGCTTTAAAAGCAAGTCTGGAGTCGCTCATAATTAATATAACGTATCTGTTCCCTCATACATACATAAGAACAGTACAAACGGCCACTCCCCCCACCTATAACTGGCCTTTGTGGCAACGAGCACATGGAAGGGCGACACATTTCAAACAAAACCAAAGAAAATTCCGAACTTGACTTACCAGCCTGCAACCAACCCAATTCTCCTAACAGTATGCATTAAAAACAGGGGTTTGGTTTGCACACATTTTCAAAGACATGCGTAATCTGCAGAGCCACTCCATGGCACCCTAGTATTATCTGCAGTCCTAACTCTATAAATTAGTGGGCTTGCCTTCCCTCTATCTATCCATTGTTATATATGTGCTTCTATGATGGAGGCACTCAAAAATCTATAGAGTAGCATTTGTAGTGGAAACGCAGAGTAGAACTGGCTGAAGGGGGATTGCTTTGATGCAGTTGGCCTGCTTAAACATGTATTGCAATATGTGTGGACTAAATATCCCTGTTTTTATTGCACAGTTTGCTATAAAGGGTGTATATCAGTGTGCAAGAGGGTTTATCCAGCATTTTTAGTGTTTAATATGTGGTCACACCCCCTTAGCACCTGATGGATCCTATGCATGTACAAGCTTTGGGATCTGAGCACAGGTATGTGTCTTGTTTTGGTTGGTAAGCCAAACTGGAAGTTTTCTTTGGCTTTGTTTAAAAACTTAAGAACAAACCTACAGAACCTATCTTTATAACCTGGGGACTTTAAAACTGAACTACAAAATTGTTACTATTTTGTTAGTTTTGCTTAAAGTGGATGTAAACCACCCCCCCCCCCCCCTCCAAAAAAATTGGGCTGGCACAATGCAGAGTATAGGATTTCAGATCATTTGTGCCCAGTCTTGCCACAAAGAGTTAATCCAGCTCTGAGCAATCCCTTTTCTTTTCTTAAGGGAGATAAAACGGACAAAGGGAGAAACCCCTGTCTATTCTTCTCCCCCCTGCTGTGAGTGACAGGTAATTTACATATCTCATGCAGGAGCCTAAGACAGGCATTATTTTTTAATTCCCACCCTCACTCCTTTTCTGAAGTCATGTGGTTACTTTTCTGGGTCTTAAATGGATATTGGTGAGAAAACGCATGCTGACAAGGGGAGTGTAGAGGAGGGCAGGGAGTCTACTGACATCACGACCCCACCCACAGAGCTCCAGACAACAGACCCACCCACAGAATCTTCAGGTTTTCAGGTCTCATAACAGACAGAGGGGAGACATTTGACAGGTAAGGATACATGCAAGAGGCATCTATATCCTTATAGATCAGCACCATGGCAGTAGTTCAGAAAGGATGAGAGTGGCTTTACATCCACTTTAACTGCAGCAGAGAAAATGGGTATCCTGCCCTGTCAGACTAGGCCGAATGTTTTTAGAGCTGTGTAAATCTTAAGACTGGATAAACAGAAATACAACAGATACAATTTGTATGCATGTCACCTGTGTATGTATCAGTTTCCCACAGTTCAGCTGATAATGAAGGATTTTTTGTCTTTTTTCCCTGTACAAAATCACCTACTGGTGAGATTAGTTAGTTCTTTTTAAAGGGATTTGTGTTGAATCTGTCAAACATTTTGACAAGTTGAAAATGATGCGTCTGTCGTATTGCATACAAAAGACAAATCAAAAAAGGGATAAACTATAATGTTCCTCATGCCGCACCTCTTTGGTGTGGTGCATTAAAGCCCAGTTCCAGGAAAAATTAAGAATTCCACCCTTGCAGTAAACTAGGGTTGTCCCGATACCAGTATCGGTATCGGGACCGATACCGAGTATTTGCGGGAGTACTTGTACTCCCGCAAATGTCCCCGATGCCTCAATAGAATACTTGCCGCCCCCCGCCGCTGCAATGAAAGCCGCCGCCGGATGGTTAAACAGCGTGCGGGGAACATCACGGCTTTCATTTGAATAGCTGTTTTTCCCGCCGCGCATAGACACTCCCCCTTGCTCGGGATTGGATGGGTGATCTGTCCAATCCCGAGCAAGGGGGAGTGTCTATGCGCGGTGGGGAAAACAGCTATTCAAATGAAAGCTGTGATGTTCCCCGCAGGCTTATTAACCATGCGGCGGTGGCTTTCGTTGCGCGGCTAGGTATGGGGGGGAAATGGCTGCATATGTGGGGGACATGGCTGGAGGGACATGACTGTATATGTAAGGGACATGGCTGGGGGGACATGGCTGGGGGGACATGGGTGCATATGTGGGGGACATGGCTGCATATGTGGGGGACACATTTAAAAAAAGTATCGGTACTTGTACTCGGTCCTAAAAAGTGGTATCGGGACAACCCTACAGTAAACCCCTCGCTTTTTTTTTTTTTCGGGGGGGGGGGTTTAATTGCTTGTCTCATCCAGGTTGTTTCACACGTTTACTAACAAAATGGCTTCTTTTTATGTAATTGATGTACCTTTTTTAAGTGAGAACTGCCTGCAAAACTCCCTAATTTACTTTTTGTGATTTTATGAATGGCAGAAACGCTATGTGCTTGAAGAGACGGAACAGTTGGACCCTCGTGTCAGCGCTTTGGAAGAAGACTTGGATGATGTGGAATCTAGTGAAGAAGAGGATGACGATGATGATAAGGTTAATTTGCGGTCTAATAGAGCAATACGTTTTACATACAACATATATATCTGCAGTGTTTAACCACTTAAGGACCTCCGCACGCACATTTACGGCCACAGAATGGCACGGCTGGGCACAAGGGCGTAAATTTACGTCCTCGCCCAGTAGCGGGTCGGGGGTCCGATCTGAACCCCCTCCGCGGCGTGCGGCGGTCCCCGTGTCTCCGGGAGCGATCCGGGACAAGCGGGCGGATGTCCGTGTTTGCCCGCCCCCCCGCGATCGCTCCCAGCTAATCGCTGCGCTCCCCCTTCGTGTCACTTCCTCCTCCTGTGTAAACACAGGAAGGGGGAAGTGATGTAATCTCTCATCGCAGCGGTATTTCCAACCGCTGCGATGAGAGGAACACCTCACAGTAAGTGTGCACTAACACTACACTGACATACACACACACATAGGCACACTTGACCCCTTGCGATCTGCCCCCCCACCCCCCCTGTCACAGTGTCACTGAATGCAGTGATCTAATCATTGCATTTAGTGTCAGTGTGACAGGCAGTGTAAAAGTCAGTTAGTGTTAGGTTCAGGATAGCCCCCCCACCCCCCCTAATAAAGTTTTAACCCCCTGATCACCGCCCTAGTTAACCCTTTCACTCCCTATTACCAGCGTCACTAAGATCATTTTTCTGATCGCTGTATTAGTGTCGCTGTTCCCGCTAGGTAGCAATTTTTTTTTTTTTTTTTTTTTTTTTTTTTTTTTTTACTAAAGACATGTGGCTAAATAAATTTTGGCCTAAATGTTTGATTAAATTTAGTTTATTTGATTTTTTTTTTTTTTTTTTTTTTAACAAAAAAATTTTTTTTTTACTTTTTTCAAAAATGTCGCTCTATTTTTGTATATAGCGCAAAAAATAAAAATCGCAGAGGTGATCAAATACCACCAAAAGAAAGCTCTATTTGTGGGAAGAAAAGGACGCAAATTTTGTTTGGGAGCCACGTCGCACGACCGCACAATTGTCTGTTAAAGCGACGCAGTGCCGAATCGCAAAAACACCTTGCGTCATTTACCAGCGTATTGGTCCGGGTCTTAAGTGGTTAAAATCCATCCATAAGATGTTTTAGAATTATCTTCTATAGACTATGGCGAATGGTGTGTGTGTGTGTTTTTTTTTTTTTTGTGCATATCATAATCATCATCACCAGGCATACATTCTACCAGCTTGTATTAACATGTATTTATTATGTGCCACAGGGCAGAGCTCCCTCTCCAGATCATCACAGACGAAGTTACCGGGATATGGACCGACCACGTAGATCCCCGTCACCTCGCTACCGGAGGAGCCGCAGCCGCTCACCTAGAAGGTAAGATAACCATAACAGAGGGAGTGTTCAAAGAGGAACAGTACTCTGAAAGCTATGCCAAAAAAGAGCAGACCGAGGGCGAAGGACTAATCGGCAGGATTGTCTGTAGTCTCTGGATTCCGAAAAGTGGAAGTTCCATTTTTGGGTGGAACTCCGCTTTAAGCCAGCCAACTATTGCATCAAAATAATCCCTCTTGCAGCCACTACACTGCTCTGCCACTGCAAATGCTACGGTGCACACCATGCCAACATGAGGCATACAGACACAAGTTGGGGGAGAGCTAATGGGTCTGGTCTGGTCACTGACCTGCGTTGCAACAGAGATCCCAGGATGTGCACTGCTATCTTTCACATGAGTAGCAATGTCTACTATAGTGATTTATGGCTTGGAGGAATCTCGCAGGTATGGTATATGCATATCCAGGTGGACCAGTGTAATGATGTAAGGAAAAAATTTTGCATACCTGGAATTCTTTATATAAAAATTCTGTTTTTAGTTAAATTTTATTGAAAATCTGCTTTTCATTCACAGAATCTCCCTTTATTGTAACATTGTGCAGTTCTGTGGACTGTGTTGCATGGAATGTTTGTATTTCCTTTAGCAATTTTAGATATTGCAATAAGTGCTTGTCTGGTGCACCCGTATTCATATCGTTGAGATTCCTCGCTAAACTATTTATTTATTTTCAGGCGCAGCCGCTCACCCAAGAGAAGGAGGTGAGTATCTGAATAAAATACTATGTTCTCTAGCTCTTTTGAGGGCAAGGCGACACATTATTAAATTATAAAAGATTTTTCCAGAAAAAAGGGCATTTGGCAGGTGAGGCTTGCTTAACCACTTGCCGACCGCCTGCCATCATATTACTGCGGGATGGTGGCACTGCTGGGCGAAAGCCCGTAGCTCTACGTCGGCTCTAAAGCGGCCGCTAGGGGGTGTGCACGTGTCCCCGCTCGCCCCTGAGTGCGTGCCCAGCGGGTACGATCGCCGTCGGGCACGCACGCACGCGCGCTCGTTCTCTACAGAGCGGGGACCGGGAGCTATGTGTGTAAACACAAAGCTCTCTGGTCCTGTCAGCGGGAAAACGCTGATCTTCTGTTCATACAATGTATGAACAGAAGATCAGTGATTTCCCCTAGTGAGGCCACCCCCCATACAGTTAGAACACACTTAACCCCTTCCCTGCCCCCTAGTGTTAACCCCTTCATTGCCAATGGCATTTTTATAGTAATACAATGCATTTTTATAGCATTGATCGCTATAAAAATGCCAATGGCCCCAAAAATGTGTCAAAAGTTTCCAAAGTGCCCGCCATAATGTCGCAGTACTGAAAAAAAATGCTGATCGCCGCCATTACTAGTAAAAAAAAAATATTAATAAAAATGCTATAAAACGACCCCCTATTTTGTAAACGCTATAACTTTTGCGCAAACCAATCAAACGCCTATTGCGATTTTTAATGAAAAATATGTAGAAGAATACGTATCGGCCTAAACTGAGGAAAAAAAAAATTAACAATTTTTGGGGGATATATATTATAGCAATTTTTTTTTTCAAAACTGTCGCTCTATATTTGTTTATAGCGCAAAAAAATAAAAACCGCAGAGATGATCAAATACCACCAAAAGAAAGCTCTATTTGTGGGAAAAAAAGGACGCCAATTTTGTTTGGGAGCCACGTCGCACGACCGCGCAATTGTCAGTTAAAGCGACGCAGTGCCGAGTCATTGGACAGCAATATGGTCCGGGGCTAAAGTGGTTAATAGATATTCAAAGCATTACATAGCCTTTGCAGAAGCAGAGTGCCTACAGGTAGACAGCCGTGTTTTGACCTCCTGGGTCTTATGGGAAGTGCTCCAGAAGTGATTTTACTGGAGTAAATAGTACACATGAGACTTCAGGCAGTTCTCTCAGGGAAAGGTAACTGTATATGCAGTCCCTGAATTACATACATATGCCTCCTAATTACAAATGGAGGGCGACAACAGGAAGTGAGAGGAAATCTACCCCCATGGAAGGGAAATTCACCCCTGTAATTCCCCGTACACACGATCGGAATTTCCGATGAAAAAAGTCTGACCTTTTCCATCGGAAATTCCAACCGTGTGTATGCCCCGTCTGAGTAATTCCATCGGAAATTCGATGAATTCTGTCGGAGTGTACCTGTTCTCCGATGGAATTTGGATGTGAATTTGGTCGGACAAAGGTCCGATCATGTGTACGGAGCATAAGAGTTATTGGGGGGGGGGGGGGGGGGGTGATGGCAAAAATGGCCACAAAGTGGTTCAATGTTTATTTTTCTGAAAGGAATTAATAGACTTTTTTTTTTTTTTTTTTTCTTTACCCACAGTCCATCGCCTCCACGCCGGGAAAGACATAGGAGCAAAAGTCCAAGGAGACACCGGAGCAGATCAAGAGAACGACGTCACAGGTCCAAATCAAAATCTCCAGGTAAATTTTATATATATTTTTTGGCACAATAAAGACTGTTCCGTCAAGCCTGCACTTATTGCAGAAGGGGAAGAAACTGAGCATTGGAGAGAGAGCTCCTTGGCTACTTTTTCATACTCTTTACAGATGAGCTAAAAAGAACCAGTAATATTCTTTAAAAAAAAAAAAAACCTTGATTATAAAATGTGATAATGGCACTAAAACTTTTATCTGTAATGCAATCCGATAAACACATCTATTAAAGTTCATGGAAAATAAATGATGCTAATTTTTGTTGATTTACAATACACTTTTACCTTGCAGCTTATGAACAATTAGAAAACATCAGTGACCGCATAGCACTCTCTATTGTAGTGAAGTAACTCAATAAGCTTGCAAAGATCAGTGGGGTGGTGTAGAGTAACCCGTAGCAATCAATGGGCTTTTAGTGTACTGATGTCTGAGTTGGTTTATAGTTGGCTGTTGTGCATGCCATCACTTGACACATTCTTGTTGGGTTCTGCATTGCTTCATTGTATTAGATGGAGGTTTGAAAATCTATACTGCTAACTAACATTTATATCAACAGGTCACCACAGAAGTCACCGACATAGGAGCCATTCTAAGTCGCCAGAGAGGTAATTGCTCTTGATGTTAACTACTATATCTCATCAATATCATTTAACCCAGTCCCTGCCAGGTCCGTACGTCGTACTGACCTGACAGCAGTGTGTGTATATCTGACGCGCCAACTTCTGGCTGTCAGATGGAAGCAGTCCAGTGCCTTTGCATGTGACGGATTACTTGAGCGCACACACCCCTGTAACTGAGCAATGTGTGTTTTTTTACAAATAATTTTTATTTATTTTTTAAGTTTTACACCAGCGCATTAAACCCCCGCCCAAAAAATAAAACTTGAGACTGGGGCAGAGGTTCACCTTCCAGCTGGATGACGACCCTAAACATGCAACCAGAGCTACAATGGAATGGTTTACAATAAAGCATATCCATGTGTTAGAATGGCACAGTCAAAGTCCAGACCTAAATCCAATTGAAAAAGAAAATATGGACAGCCGCAGTCCAAAAAACCTTGATGGTTGTCTATTTATTTAAAAAAGGAAAATGCACTACAAGTCACAGCACACTACATGGGAGTAA
Organism: Rana kukunoris; assembly: GCA_029574335.1. Classification (NCBI taxonomy): domain Eukaryota; kingdom Metazoa; phylum Chordata; class Amphibia; order Anura; family Ranidae; genus Rana; species Rana kukunoris. The sequence goes on along the minus strand of CM056055.1, from coordinate 185,343,396 downwards.
AACAACTGATGCGTTTCGCACTATAAATTAGTGCTTAATAGCTATGATTAAGCACCAATTCATAGTGCGAAACGCATCAGCTGTTTTACTCCCGTGTAGTGTGCTGTGACTTGTAGTGCATTTTCCTTTTTTAAATAGACAACCATCGAGGTGCAGCTGTCCATATTTTCTTTTTCCATTTGTTGTCTTGTGCATTGCCAGCACCCTTGATCTCCTGAGACCATACTGATCATCCTAACACAATGCACCTGGAGCGGTAACTTTCTTTTATTGTCTTGCATTTTAAATCCAATTGACAATTATGTGCCACTTTGTGTTGGTCTATCACACAAAATCTCAATAAAATACATTTTGTTTTTGGTTGTAACATGGCAAGATGTGGACAATTTCAAGGGCGCGACTACTTTTGAAAGGCACTGTAGGTGTTCTAAAATTAATATTGTGTGACTTCTGCTCTGGCAGTGAAAGAGTTTATAGGAAATCGGCTGTGTAAGACTTATTATTTTTTATTTTATTTTTTCTAGGTCAAAGAAGAGTCATAAAAAGAGTAGACGTGGCAATGAATGAGCAGTGACTGTTGTTTTGTTTAAGTATTCAGGATTTTTGTACATAATCATACAATCCTTTCATTTACTTGAAGCACCGCATGGCATCCCCCCCCTTTTTGTCATCAGCTTCCTACGACTTTTTTTATTTTTAATAAAGCTAATAAACTACTTGTGTTGTGGGAATATCATTGCAGTAATGGAAGATTTCTTTGGGTTAACAAAGTATCTAAAGTCAAGAAAGAAAAGGTAAGGTTATATATTGCAGCTTGCTTGCCAGACCTTTAAGGGGGTTGTAAAGGTTTGTTTATTTTCTAAATTGGTTCCTCTTAACCACTTAACGCCCGCCGCATGTATATGTACGTCCACAGAATGGCACGTACAGGCAGATGGACGTACATGTACGTCCCTGCCTTCTTGCGGGTCGGGGGTCTGATCGGGACCCCCCCGCTACATGTGGCGGGCATTTTACCTCTGGGAGCGATCCAGGATGAGGGGGCGGCTGTTCGTTTTTGTCTGCCCCCCTCGCGATTGCTCCCAGCCAATCCGGCATTCCCCCTGCTCTGCACTTCCTCTGCCTATGTAATGTAAACACAGGCAGAGGAAGCAGTATTTTCAATCTGGCGAGAGGAGAGAAGACATCACAAGTAAGTCGCACCAACAGCACACTGACACCAGTACACATAGGCACGTTAACCCTTACAATCACCCCCCCCAGCCCCCTGTCACTGTGTCACTGATTACAGTGATCATATATTTACTGATCCCTGCATTTAGTGTCAGTGTGACAGGCAGTTAGTGTTAGGTCCAGGGTAGCCCCGTATCCCCTTCCTAAAGACATGTGGCTGAATAAATTTTGGCCTAAATGTTTGACTAAAATTTTAGTTTATTCGATTTTTCTTATAACAAAAAGTAAAACAAATATTTTTTTCAAATTTTTGGTCTTTTTCCGTTTTTTATCGCAAAAAATAAAAATCAGAGGCAATCAAATACCATCAAAAGAAAGCTCTATTTGTGGGAAGAAAAGGACGCAAATTTTGTTTGGGAGCCACGTCGCCTGACCACGCAATTGTCTGTTAAAGCGACGCAGTGCCGAATTGTAAAAACGCCTTTGGGCATTTAGCAGCATATTGGTCCGGGGCTTAAGTGGTTAAGCTAGTGCATTGTTGGTTCACTTACCTTTTCCTTCGATTTCCCTTCTAAATTTTTATTTTCTTTGGCTGAATTTCTCACTTCCTGTTCCTCCTCAGTAAGCTTGCCCCCATCATTCTGGATGGGGGTTAGTTGGCGTGCTTGCCCTCTCCCTTGGGACTAAATCCCTGCGGTGAGACCCTGAACACGGCTTCTCCCTGCAGGGATGTAGTCCAAAGGGAGGGGGCGAGCATGCTGACTAACCCCCAGCCAGACTTGGATGATGGGGGCAAGCTTACTGAGGCGGAACAGGAAGTGAGAAATTCAGACAAAGGGAAATTGAAGGCAAAGGTAAGTGAACCAACAATGCACTAACTTAAAAGCAACCTCTTTTTAGTAAAACATTTGCAACCCCTTTAAGCTGGATACACATTCTACAATTTTCCTTTTTAGATTTACCAAAAGCATATAATTTGAGGTCAAACCTAAACACTTTCAATTTGTATGCAATCAGGTGGTCCCTTGTACTACGTATTTGAAGGTAAATCTATAAAGGAAATCAAGCAAAAGTTGTATAGTGTGTCTATCCAGCTTAAGATGTGGTGTTCCACCCACCGTATGTTTATTGCCGGTGGGCGGCAGCTTCCGGCAAAGCAATGTACTGATATGTGGCTTGGCCCATGTGCACTGGCACAATCTTGTGACTGCTGTGCCCACCTGATCACAGTGCTCAGTACCTGGCTGCTGTATCTTGTGACTGCTATGCCCAATTATAGTAATGACATGTACGCAAAACTGCCATGAATGACTGTTATTTACCACAGCTTGCTTACATTTATGATTGGCCCACTACTATCAAATGGTATTAGCTGTAGCCAATCACAATAGTAAGCAAGCTGTCATGATTGAAAGTTAAAACTATTGCCTATAACAGTGCTAATTTTTTTTGAACATACTGTAAGTTTTCCCCAACACCCCCCCATTTTCCCCAAAAATATTAGAGAGAGCGAATATCTAATGATAAGATACATTTTTGGTATTTTAACCAGTTAAGGACCGCCTACTGCACATTTACGTCGGCAGAATGGCACGGCTGGGCACATCAACGTATATATACACACGTTGATTTTAGTACCCAGCCGTGGGTCACGGACGCGCTCCCATGACCCGCTCCCGTGACCCGGTCCGAAGCTCCAGGAACGGGACCGCGAGATTCGCGGACCCGATCGCTGCTGCAGTGCGGCGATCCGTCCCTGGAGCTGAAGAAGGGGGAGAGCCGTGTGTAAACACGGCTTCCCCTGTGCGTCACTGTGGCCGCAGCATCGATCGCGCCATCCCTGCAATAGGGGGATGCGATCGATGACGTCACACCTACAGCCACACCCCCCTACAGTTGTAAACACACACACACACGGTACACTCAAATTCACAGCGCCCCCTGTGGTTAACTCCCAAACTGCAACTGTCATTTCCACAGTAAACAATGCAATTTAAATGCATTTTTTGCTGTGAAAATGACAATTGTCCCAAAAATGTGTCAAAAGTGTCCGCCATAATGTCGCAGTCACGAAAAAAATCGCTGATCGCCGCTATTAGTAGTAAAATAAAAATGCAATAAAACTATCCCTTATTTTGTAAACGCTATAAATTTTGTGAAAACCAACCGATAAACGCTTATTGCGATTTTTTTTTTTTTTTTTATTTATTTTTTTTTTTTTTTACCAAAAATATGTAGAAGAATACGTATCGGCCTAAACTGAGGAAAAAAAGTTTTTTTTATATATTTTTGGGGGATATTTATTATAGCAAAAAGTAAAAAATATTGCATTTTTTTTAAATTGTCGCTCTATTTTTGTTTACAGCGCAAAAAATAAAAACCGCAGAGGTGATCAAATACCACCAAAAGAAAGCTCTATTTGTGGGGGAAAAAGGACGCCAATTTTGTTTGGGAGCCACGTCGCACGACCGCGCAATTGTCAGTTAAAACAACGCAGTGCCGAATCGCAAAAAGGGGCAAGGTCCCTTACCTGCATTTTGGTCCGGGTCTTAAGTGGTTAAATAACCTCCAATTCCCTAACACCTCTACAGTTTCACAATCGGACACATGGCTTTCAATGCCCACAAACAAGGGTGCCCATGATCTCCCATTTTCTTTGCCTTAGTGGTGGAGCCATTGGCAAAACTTCTCAGTGTCAACCTAAAAAAAAAAAGTCTGTATCGGCACCCTATAGGAGTATATCTTTTACATTTCAGTATGTAACATAAAATAACACCAAATCACCCTCTGCTCCATGCTAAGAAGCAAAGTTAGTGTACACTATGGGGGTTATTTACGAAAGGCAAATTCACTTTGCACTGCAAGTACACCTGAAAATGCAATCACTGTATATCTGAGGGGAAGCTCTGTTGATTTTATCATCCAGTCATGTGCAAGCTAAAATGCTGTGTGTTTACACCCCCCCCCCCCATCTTATTCTTGCGTGTCCCCCTCAGATCTACAGTGACTGCACTTCCAAGTGGATTTGCCTTTTGCATTGTGTGCCAAAAAAATTATAATGTGTAATGTAAAATATTAACAGTGTAAAAAAAAATAAAACTCCACTGTGGCTACAATTATAACCCATTCAATAATACACAATTGAATACAAAGTGTTTAAAAGCTTATTTTTGACTAGGGTACCAGTACAAAGCACACTTATTGTATCCCCCGCTCCCTCTTTCCGTCCATACCTCGTCTCTCCGGTGCTGTGGCTGGAGCATTTGCAGCTGTAGCGCTAAAAGAAGCCACTGTAGTTTAACACAGGGGTCCCCGGGCCATTGACTGGTGCTGGTCCACAGCCTGTTGATGACTGGGCTTCACCATGGGAGGTGAGTGACTGCGGTCACCGCTCACCACCTGCTGTGTGGCCATGCCCACATGTCCTCTCCACTCGGCCGACGAGGTCATCCTACAAAAAGGGCAGGGGGTGGGAGGAGCTACAGATCGGAATGGAGACCTCCTCATGTCCCCTGTCCTGCTGATAGGATGGAATTGTCAGGCAGGGGAGCCAAAAGAGGACACATGGACTGAGTACAGCATCTGCCCTGCTAAAGGTACGCAGGAGTTGTAGGCAGAGGAGGAAGAGATTAGAATGGGGAGAGGAAGGGTGGGCAGGGGCACTGTGATGGAGGAGGTTGTGATTGCTAGGGGCACTGTAATCATCATGGAGCAGCCCCCGTTACATTATTATAAAGGGGGGGGGGGGGGGCTGTGATGTGAAGGGGAACTGAGGACAGTAATATAAGGGGGGAATTGAGGACCACTGATTTAGCAAGTTCTTTTCCAATAAACAGTGCACAGGCACACAACAGTCCACACACACCAGCTTATTAAACAGTCTAGGGCTGTGAGGGACAATTACTGTATTTTCTGGCATATAAGACTACCCTTTACACTTAAAATAAACGCTCAAAAATCAATGACACTGGATGTCAGTCTGCTATGGCCACATACAGTATACACTGCTGAGCCAATTCCAGTGAGCGATGTATTCTATTAGTGAATATAGAGCCTGCCAATCCGAGCAGGCTACATACAGTAGCCTGCTCGGATTGGCTTTGAGAGTCAGATATTAGAGGGCTGATGTTACAGCCTCTGCCAATCCGAGCAGGCTATGTATTGATTAATAGAATACATTGTTTACCGGGATTGGCTCAGCGGTGTATACTGAATGTAGCCGAAGCTACCACACATCTAGCGTAACTGGATAGGACATAGTGGAAGTGGGCAACTATGTAGTAGGTGTCATGGAGAACAATGTTGATTGAGGAATTAGCTAGGACAATGTCGGTGAGTCACCCTGACTGTAAATAAGAATCTGAGGGCTCATAGTATTGGGAACTCTCATTTAATAATTCCATGTGCATTGTGGTCAGTCAACTAAAGACTTTAACGCCTGTTGGAATAGCGATGATTATTGTGTATGCTCATATGCCTACACTTAGGTCGGTGGTGGTAACATGTTTTCTTAAATGGTGTTGCACTGGAAGGGGGGTAGTCTTATACGACGAGTATAACCCAAAAGCTATGTTTTCCATTGAAAAATAGGGGGTCGTCTTATACGCCGGCAAATACGGTAAATCTTTTTACATTATGAGGGTTTTGTTAAATTTCCTCCTCTGGGAGAATGTGTCTACAGGACCTTTAAATGCTTTGTTACCTTTTGGAGGTTGGAAGGTGTGTGGTATGACACAGCTTACCCAGTTGTATACCTTAAATTTGTTTTCAGAACTAAAAGGCGAGTACTTTCTCCCAAATCCCATCCTCTATCGGCATTCACAAATCTGTCATGCACTGCTGACTCTCTAATTCAAGGAGACACCCTTGCATTAGAGTAAAATGCCTGTACTACGTTCCTTAGTTTTTAGTACATTCACTATGGGCTTGATTTCGGACCTTTATACTAGTATTCATCTGACTGCTCTAGATGGTAATTTAGACCTCCCTTCCAAGGCATGCTGGATAGAGGATTTGGGTAGTTTGATATGGAGGGGCAATGACACTATATTCTGGAGTCAGTCCCTCTAGTACAGTGGTTCTCGACCTTCTAGGGCCGTGACCCCTTCATAAAATATCCCAAGTTGTGGGATCCCTAACAGTAAAATTATTTTCGTAGTGTGGGTTGTCAACACCCAAGGCAAGACAAGTAATTTGCAGTCCATTCCACTCTTACAACATTAAAACCCCTTATGGTAAATTTCAGATTTACCACTTTTTCTCTTTGTTCTCCTTTCTTTCCCTTTTATCTCTCTCTTCTTAATGTTTATTTTTTTTACCTCTCTCTTTCTTGTTTTTTTTCTCTCCCCTTTTCTTTGTTCCTCCCCCTTCCATGTATTTTCAAATTTTATTGCTTCTTTTACTCCTTGGTGGTGAGTGGGAGTCCTGATCAGCCAACTTTGGTGCTCTTGATCAAGGTCATCTGCTGATCTGGGGACTTTTAATGGCAACTATAATCACAGGCAAGTCTCTGACTTTGTGGTGTCTCGTAGCAGAGACATCTATGCCAAAATCAGTAGATTGGTTCTCCTCCAGTCCCACTTCACAATCCTCATCAGTCAGCTGACCTCTAGTCATTTCCCCCCAGCCATGCCATGAACTAAATGGGTGGCTTTGAATAGGCTGAGTGGGAGGCTCTGGGCCAGCCCTACTGGGTGGCTGTATAAAAGGCTGGGAGAGCGGGGCAGGCTTCAGGAACAGCCCAGGATTCGGTGACCCCTGGCAAATCTTCATTCGACCCCCAGGTTGAAAACCATTGCTCTAGTATCTCTCAGTTATTTAGGTTTGGTAGACGCTCAAATGACACTTGTCCCAGATGTGGAGGCTCATTGGGCACCCTCATCCATATGATGTGCCGGTGTCCCAAACTGAAAAAGTATTGGGAAGCGATACTCCGAATTCTGTTTTTATGCAACCTAATGCATTAGCTCTATTGTTTTGCTTATTCCACCTAATGCATAGATCCTGATTGGGCGGTCTGGGATGCCAAATGCTTGTAACGGACAGGTTACTAAGGTAATCTAGGCAATTAATATGTACCATTGGTCAGAGTTTAAGGTCCATCCTTTATGCTAGGACAAATTATTCAACAAACATTGGAAAATTTTGAGAAATAATAGGGTTCTTGGCTCTGTTACCTGAATATCCAAAGGTTATCTTCAGGAAAGCTAGTACCTTGAGAGATTTTGTTGCTCCTAATGTTGAACCACCTCCCAAAAGTAACTTTGAAGGTTGGAAAGGCTTTTTTTCCCCTTGTTAAAGGTGCAACATGTGTAAGAGTATTGGGAAAAACCGCACCAAAACCAAGAGTTTTACATCTGCAAAGTTTAATTTTCCTGCGCCACCAAATCTGTGGTCCATCTCCTGCAGTGCCCATGTGGTCTTCAGTATGTTGGAAGGAACATGCAGGCACTGCAGGTTAGGATTAATGTACATTTTGCAAACATCAGGAAGGTATTCAGGTGTCATAACCTTTCAAAGCATTACCTGTTCCATCATAATAAGGATTCATCTTCCCTAAAATTGGTTGGTATACTGTAGATAGTTTCACTACCCATTGGAGTGGTTGCCAATGTGTGAGGAGGACTTTGCGTTTTGAAACACGCTAGATTTATTTACTAAAAACATATTCCTTATGGACTAAAAATAGAGTGGGACCTCAACTGCTTTATAAGTAATTGCTGAATTTTTTGTTTATGTAATCTTACCTGAGTTATCCTGATGTCTCATTTGCCATCCCATGCAATTTTTAACTTGCTTTTATAATAAAAAAAAAAATTACACTTTGAGAAGTAATTTTCTTTACATCCACAAGATGGCACTTGAATCACATAGTTTCGAACTCACAGATAATAAAATAGTGACCCCAATGAATGTATTTGTTATCTGTAAGGCAGGCATTCTTCCCACGGACTGCCAATGTAAGGGGCATTCTTCCCACGGGGCTAAATCGCAAGCCTTGCAATTGGCCACAGTCGTGTAAAAGGGTCCTAAAGTGCAACTCCACTTTTGTTGAGAAAAAACATTCCCCTCTGGTGTGATCAATGTGCATTACAAGTATTATAACAACCTTTGTTGCAGATTCCTACCTTTTGTTTTTCTGAAGCAATCCTTGTGTGTCTTTGCCTTTGTTCTGAGTGGGTCTAATGGGAGTGGTTTCAAAATTAACCATCAGCTGTGGCAGCTACAGAGCACCAATGAGGAAATCTGATGGGCTGCATCCCTTTGGACGTGTTCCTATTGAAAGCATATATTAAAAGTCAGCAGCTACAGTGTTTGTAGCTGCTGACTAATTTTTTTTTTTTTTGGCGGAACTCCACTTTAAATTAAAGCATCAGATAGACAGTCAGAGAGCTAGCACTTACAAAAAAAATGAAAAGTACAGCAACTAATGCAATTAGTACATTAACCACTTAAGGACCGCCGCATGTACATTTACGTCGGCAGAATGGCACCGACAGGCACATCAACGTATATATACGTTGGTGCCTTGGGGGGGATCGGGGGTCTGATCGGACCCCCCCCCCCGTACATGCGGCAGTCCGCGCGGCTGCAGGAGCGATCCGACAAGTGGGGGCGGCTATCCGTTTTCATCCGCCCCCTCCGGATCGCTCCCAGCCAATGCGCGCGCCCGCCTGACCTGTCACTTCCTCCTCCTGTGTAAACACAGGAAGGAGGAAGCGACGTGATCTCTCCCTCGGCGTTTGTTTCAAGCGCCGCTGAGGAGAGATCACTACAGAACAAGTAAGTCCTGCACCAAACAGCACACTGACACACACACAAACACATTTAACCCCCGCGATCGCCCCCCCCCCCTGTCACAGTGTCACTGAATGCAGTAATCATACATGTATGATTACTGTATTTAGTGTCAGTGTGACAGACAGTGTGACAGTCAGTCAGTGTTAGTGTCAGGGTAGCCCCCCCACCCCCCCCAATAAAGTTTTAACCCCTTGATCACTGCCCTAGTTAACCCTTTCACTCCCTATTGCCAGCGTCACTAAGCGATCATTTTTCTGATCGCTGTATTAGTGTCGCTGTTCCCGCTAGGTAGCTAATTTTTTTTTAATGCGATTTTTTTTTTACTAAAGACATGTGGCTAAATTTTGGCCTAAATGTTTGACTAAAATTTAGTTTATTGGTTTTTTATTATAACAAAAAGTAAAAAATATTGATTTTTTTTCAAAAATGTCGCTCTATTTTTGTATATAGCGCAAAAAATAAAAATCGCAGAGGCGATCAAATACCACCAAAAGAAAGCTCTATTTGTGGGAAAAAAAGGACGCAAATTTTGTTTGGGAGCCACGTCGCACGACCGCGCAATTGTCTGTTAAAGCGACGCAGTGCCGAATCGCAAAAACCCCTTGGGTCATTTGCCAGCGTATTGGTCCGGGTCTTAAGTGGTTAATAGAGTAATGAATGGTAACCTCCATTAATCTCATGTTGTGTCCATTTAATTTTGGCTAGTGGCTGCTCCTTTTAAACCACCCCAACAAGATGGAAAGAAGCAATAATCCCTAGATCCATGAAGTAGTTAAAGGAGTTGTAAAGAAAAAAAAAAAAATGTTTTTTTCTGAAATGACTGTTTACATGGTATAGAGACATAATAGTTAACCGATTCCTTTTAAAAACGATTAAAAATAGATAAAAATCAATCATATAATGTGCCTTCAGTTTTGTTTTTGCATGCAGTTTCCTGCTTCTCTGATGTACAGAGCCACAGAGCCAATACAGGACAGTGATGGTTTGGAAAATGAAAGTGATTGGTGCTGAGGGGTTTTAGACACACAGTAATCACACCTCCTTGATTAGTGACCAAAGAGAGAAAGCTCCCAGCACTCTGGTCATCAGGAAACAGACAACCAGGAAGTGTGGAGATCAGAGAAGGATTACAGCAACTTGAGAGCGAAAACGAACAATGAGGACATGAAAACAGCACTGCATTAAGGTAAAGGAAGCTATTAAGATAACATTTTTTTTTTCTTTACAAACCCTTTAAGTACAACAATAATACAATTATTTCCCAAATGTTTCTGCGTTCACAAAGAAGCGCTCTACAGTTGATCATTAAAAAGTGTTTGCTTAATGATCTCAAATAATTACCAACATGAACCCAAAAACTGTAAGATAAGATGATCTGACAAACTGCCCAGTTCAATGGTATTCTCAATTTTATTACAAATGAAGAAACCAATTATGAAATAATTAAAATTTGCAGCTCAGAATTTTTTTCATAATAAAAAAAAAAAAAATCTCTTTACACTTCATGGGACAAAGAATTTTGATAAAATGGCCTTTTTGTTGGTACCAAAAATAAGACGAGACTTCAGATTTAAAAGTTCTTTTGGCACCTACATCAGACCCAAATAATAAAAGACTTGTAAAAAAATTACATTCTTTTTTTTTTTTTCTTTTAATCCTCTTTTGGTAACTAAAATATATACATTTATAGAGAGCTCAAAGCAGCCTGTTTATGAACAGAGAAAATAAGGAACGTAATTTTAATTAAAAAAAGCTCTCTTTTGTTTAATATTTTCCCATAATAGAACATAAAGCTCCCCTCAAAATGGGGCAATGAAATAAAAGAAATTAGCATCACTCATAGGAATGATTTCAGTAAAACTAAAGCCGATGTATTTACAAATAATACAAATTAAAAGTTCTCACTCCCCACGAGGCTGGTAGTAACCTCGGGTCTAGTCAGGCGAAGATATTATTTAATAAAATCCAAAATATCAAGGGGAAAAAATGTCTTCATGTCACTTCTTTTGCTGGATGTAGTTGGAGTTTAGGTGCGGGTGGCCCTGTGATAAGACTGAGAACTGCGGTCCATTCTGGATCAACGAGGCACCTAAAAAATAAAACAAAAGATGTTGTCAAGACTTTCCTTTCCTGAATTGAACCCCCCCCCCCCCCCCACCACACCCCACCCCATCCCAGAGGTTGGAGGACTGATCACTGCTGCTACATTGTCTAAAACAGCTCTTGTAAAACTACAAATCCCATGAGGCACTGAAAGAATCTGACAGCCACAGGCATGACGGAATAACCAGTTTCGCAACAGCTAAAGCAGACATGTCCAAAGTCCGGCCAATTGCGGCCCCCCTGGAGATTTGGATATCTATGTTGTTTGGGGCCCCGGGGCCGCAAAAGGTAGTTACCGTAGGGATGGGCGGGACAGGAGGTGGGACTTTGTATTAAAGATGTAACCAAGTAAACGAGATTCTCTTGTTTGTAATCTGTCGGCACTCATCCCCCCTCCCTGTCCTCTCCGAGGCTGCAGATGGGCACCAATCAGGCTGCACTGATGGCAATGGTAAGGCTGCATTCATGGCACATGTGAGGCTGCATTGGTTGCAATGGTATAGCTGCATTCATGGCACATGTGTGGCTGCATTAAGGCACATGAGAGGCTGCATTCATGGCAAATGCGAGGCTGCATTCATGGCACATGAGAGGCTGCATTCATGGCACATGCAAGGCTGCATTAGTTGCAATGGTATAGCTGCATTGGTTTCAATGATAAGGCTGCATTCATGGCAATGGTGAGGCTGATTTCATGGCAATGGTGAGGCTGATTTCATGGCAATGGTGAGGCTGATTTCATGGCAATGGTGAGGCTGATTTCATGACAATGGTGAGGCCGATTTCATGGCAATGGTGAGGCTGATTTCATGGCAATGGTGAGGCTGATTTCATGGCAATGGTGAGGCTGATTTCATGGCAATGGTGAGGCTGATTTCATGGCAATGGTGAGGCTGATTTTATGGCAATGGTGAGGCTGATTTTATGGCAATGGTGAGGCTGCTTTCATGGCATAGGTGAGGCTGTGCGTGTTGTACGCCGATAAATACAGTATATCCAAATAACACACCCAAGCTCATCCTTAGTCCTAAGCAGCGCTCAGGGATGTGTTGGGGCCACAAAAGAGATATATACAGTATATCCAAATAACACACCCAAGCTCATCTCTTCACCACACACAACCACCAAGGCAAGAGAATTCTTGTTGGGCACTGTATTAGTTGCTCGGATGAACACACTTAGACCGAATTTTAATGGTTCAAAGAATGTCAGGCAAAATGGTTTGGAAACCTCTGAGCTAGAGTGTCGATGTTGCCTACCCCTGGTTTACACCAACCCTAGGTTTTCTTTTTGGATAGCACGTGGAAAGGTTAGAACCTCTTTCTGCCTTTTATTGCTGTATGTGTTCCCAGAGAGACAAATAGAAGCCTACATGATGCACTTAAAGTGATTGTAAACCCACTTTGGAAAAAAAAATAACACCTGCAAGACAAAGGCATAATGAGCTAGTATGCATAGCATACCAGCTCATTATGTAATACTCACCTGGGATCGAAGCCCCCACTGTGGTGCCCGACACAGCACCGGCCGGCGACATGTCATCCCGGAGTTACTTCTGGGTATCGCGACTCCAGCGCTGTGATTGGCCCAGAGCCACAATGACGTTACTCCCGCGCATTTGCTTGGGAGCCGCCGGTAACGGCACACTTACTGAAAGCATCGGCACGTACGTGCCATTGCTCAGCGCGCATTTGCCGATTACATCGGCACATGCAAATACAGGGGATAGCTCCTAAACCATTTAGGTTACGAGATATCCAGTATAGCTACAGGTAAGCCTTATTATAGGTTTTACCTGTAGCAAAAGGTGTGTTGTAAGTGTTTACAACCACTTTAACATGCTCCTAGTTTGTACTATGCAAGAGATATCAGGAAACAAGCACCTTCTTCAATGTCTGGCTTAGCATCATCACTTACAGCATTGATCAGTTTACAGAGCTCAATAGCTCAACCTAAAAATTAAATGTCTCTTTCGCCTACCTGCTTGCTTTAAGGGCTGTCTAGGAAATTTCAATCAGAGACAAAGGGGTTTATTTACTAAAACTGGAGAGTGCACATGTGAAGCTGCATTCATGGCACAAGAGAGGCTGCATTCATGGCACATGTAAGGTTCAGAATTAGCATTACCTGGAGGAAAATAGTTCTTGGAATGAAAGCCAGCCGGTGCTTGCTGCAAGAAGTTCTGGGGTAAGCTGTAAGACCATGGTCCAGGAATCAGAGGGTAGCGAGAGGGATTGCCACGGTCCCAGGGATGAGGTTTACCAAACTGGCCTTGAAATCCCTGCTCTGTTGAGGAGAAATATCAGCACATTAGAAATGATAATATACAGTACAAGGCCCCAATGGCTTGCAGGGTAGCTTGTGCAAAGGACTCCAACTGCAGTTTTCTGATCAGAGCACTGATCCATGCTTTATCCCCTGAGCTGGGGGGAGGTTGTTGGATTTAGTGAGTGAGAGCACTGGGGAGGATTGCTTGAGCCCTGGGAGAGCCTAGCTGGCCTAATGGAGTATGACTTATTTAGTTTACGGTGCAAACTTTGTGATGAGTGTCAATCCATAAGGTGAGCGAGTGCACAAAATGGGATTTCTCACCAAATGTAATCACAATTTGTGGATTGTATCACAATTTCACTTGGGGAGATTTATATATCAAAGCTTGCTACGTAGTGATTTTGGATTATAAACCGATAATTAAAAATGTGCGCCGCTCAGGCTACCAGGGAAAGCAATCCTGTGCCCACCACTGTGAGTGCAGGCCAAGGAAGCAGCTCAGCTCGGGTCTAAACAACTGTTGAGCAAAGGATGGATCCCATGACGCTGCACATCAATGCAGATCCACTAGTATTGGAATGAATGTCAGTCTCAGCCTGGGCTCCTGCCAGGCCATGCCACAACGCGTTTCATTGCATTGTTGTGCAGCTTCATGGGATTATAATTATACACATGTAGGCATGTTGCACAGTTTTGAATCAGCGCAGCATATTTCTATACATAATAAAGCCCAATTGAAGTCTGACACCTTTTATCCTTTTACCACATCCTCCATGTGTCCTCAAAAGCCCCCAATCCTCTTTATTCCTACAGTTGCCCCCAATGCCCTCCATCCTCCATGTGCCTTCAAGATGCCCTCAGTGTACCCCCATCCTCTCACCTCCAGACCTGTCCGAGCTGCATCACGTGGACGGAGCCCTGCAGAGGCAGCAGCAGGTGCGGTTGCCCCCGGGAGGAGAGGCTGAGCCTCTGGGTGGACAGCATGGTGGGCTAGAAGCAGCTGAGTCGGTGCTGCTGCAGGTAATCCACCACCAGCCACAGGTCAGATGCCCTGTCCGAGAAGACCGGCTATCAACACTCACAGCCTGTCCTGGAGAGAGTAATGGGGGAACTGGGGAGCCACAAGAAAACTATGCGACTCTGCCATCATCATGGGAGGAGCCCACACCCAGCTCCGCTGATTGGCACGGGGATACTTACCGAACCATCACCCCTACCGGATTCCCTGCAATAGGAGGGGCAGGATGATGTCTGTGCACTGAGGAGGGGCGATGACCGGGTGTCGGGGTTGCCTGTGTCCGGCCTCCATTCCATAGGCAGAGATCCATGCATCCTCAGACTTCCCCCTTTCCGAGTCAAACATCACGGATCCACCAGCCTGTGCCGCCCTTCTGGAAAATGACGCCCAAGGCAAATGCTTTGTTTGCCTTGCAGCAGATACGCCCCTGCCTCTGTGTTCGCCAACAAGGGTTTCCCCCTTCAAGTACTAAGTAATGTTTTGCTTGGGATCAAATACTTATTTTACTCACTGAACTGCAACTCAATTTATAACATTTGTATTGTGTGTTTTTTATGAATTTGGTTGATATTCTGTCTCCATAGTTTAAAATACACCTATGATAAACATGATAGACCCTTCATGTCTTTGTAAGTGGGCAAACTTACAAAATCTGCAGGGAATCAAATAAATATTTTCCCCACTGTATTTACTAATGCTAGCAGTATGAGGATTACAAATAAACAATGTTGATTTGGAGAGTGAAGTTTAAGACACCATTATGCAACTACTATAACCAGAAAAATGGAGGACAATAAAAACTAAGGTTGTTAGTACAATTTATATGACCTACCAACTATTTATATGACTTCAACTGGGCTTTAAGTTTTAAAAATACACCAAAACTTTCATCCAATGGACATGGATCTGGACCTTATATACGACTGTGGGCACTAAGATTCTGACTATAATAACAATGCTCTCAGTCATGAGACATGCTCATCTTTTGTATAGTGAAGATTTACCTGTTCCGCCCACGTTTCCATTGCTGACCAATGAAGTGGGATTTGGGGAATTGTGCCGGTGTCCATCGTGAATAGAGGTCGGAACACCCACAGACCTGGCAGCAGGCTGAGCAAAGATGATGCTGGGATCATTCAGACTAACAGCACTCTGACTGGAGGTTGAGGTGTTGCTGCTGCCAGATCGTGTTGGAAAGGGGACACCACTAGAGTGAGGAGGGTTCCCAGAAGTGCGGATGATCTGGCCGTGGATGGGCCAGTTGTTGTTGTGAATAGGAATCTGAGGAGGTAAAGGAAGAAGCCCGAGACTGTGCAGAGGAGAGAAGTGAGTAGGAGGAGAGTGTGGAAAGTTAAACATTGGCCGTTGAACCTGATGAGCATTTGATGCTTGAGACGCTTGCTGTTGTAGTTTTGTCTGCTGGGGCTGAGACTGGTTTATGGAGTTCTGTTGAAATGGTTGAGGAGAATAGGATGAATGATGGGATTCCGACTGCAAAAAAGACGCAACAGAAATTAGAAATACAATTTTCATCCCAGAAGTGACCTGAAGACAGTTAAAATGGACCTAGTCTCAAGCCCCGTACACCCGACAGGGAACCTCGACGGGCGGAACACATCGCCGACCGTCAGAATCTGTGACCCGCCCGTCGGGAATGGCAACCAGCCATTCATCCCGACGGGCCGTGGAGCAAATAGAGAACCTGTTCTCTATTTGCTCGACGGGTTTCCCAACGGGCGGGGCGAGCAGAGAGCGTACACACGCGGGGCGAGCAGAGAGCGTACACACGGCCGAGGTTCTCCCTTGAATGCAGCTCCCAGCGAGGTTCTCGCTGGTTTCTGGCGAGAACCTCGGCCGTGTGTACGGGGCCTGACATATATAATCGGTGCGATGCTGCAGCTGTCCTCTTTCTTCTCCAACCCAGAGAACTAAGTGATCACATGACCACTAATCGCTCAGTTCTTGATTCTTTTCACAGCCGAGAGTGGTGACAGTCAGCGCTTTCCACTCTGCACCCCCAGCACTCATTGGAGCACCGGGTATGAGAGAAGGCAGACGCAGCTGGCTCTAGTTCTCAGCCATGGACTAAGCGCCAGAGCCAGCTGTGAATCAGGCAGCTGAGTGGAGCCTGACAATATGATTGGGATCTTTCCAGAGCTTGGACTGGCTCTGTGACATCAGCTGACAGCAGGTTTTAGCTGATTCTGGGTCACAGGAGAACAAAAGTGCACTCCTGAAAGAAAACCAAGTTCAGCGGCACTTATGGCTAAAGGCAAAACTTTTTTTTGGTTGTGGATAGGACACCTTTCAGTTCTTATTGTTATTTGTGACCCCCGTTAAAGAGGAAGTAAACCCTGATGGATTTTACTTCCTCTTTGTTTCCCTGCAAAGGTAAAGCATAATGGGCTACTATGCATGGCATAGTAGCCCATTATGTGACACTTACCTGAAACCGAAGCCTGCGATGTCCCTGATTTCCTCGCTGGCTGGAAGTGTCCACTCTTCACCCCTCTTCCTTCCAGGGCCGCAAACTCTAGCTATGTGACTGGCTGAAAACACGTGACGTCACTCCCACGTATGCGCATGGGAGCCACCAGTCACTGCATGACCCCCTTTCTAGAGTGTGCATGCGCCGAATACACTAGCGCATGCACATTAGACATAGCCGTTCGGAGGATTTGTAAATGTCACCTAAACCGTGTAGGTTTAGGAGATATTTCCAGCACCTACAGGTGAGCCTTAATCTAGGCTTACCTGTACCTGTAGGTGAAAGTGGTCTGTAAGGGTTTACAACCACTTTAACGAGGTTCGCCCTCTCTATTTGGACTACTTGCCATTATCATTGAAAGTGAAAGTAGAAGACAACTCCTAATTTGGGGTTGTCCCCAGAAAAGTAATACAGTAGAGGGGGAAATCTTCCAATAGGGGCACTTATTCTGATGACCTGGGGGGTCCCCAAGGATTTTCCTTAATTAGCAGGAATTTCCTCTCACTTCCTGTTTGGCTATAGGACAAGAAGTAAAGGGAAATCTCTGCAATGGGACACAGATGGCAAAAATATACTGTCAGGGGTTATAACCATCCCTTACTCTATTCTAAAATGAAAATGATTTTTGCCTATAGTTCTACTTTAAGTGCTACAGCACTGTTTTTTAATGTAATACAGAATACTTAATTTCCCTTTGGGATTTATAGTTACCTAGTTTTAAAAAAGGAAATATCAGTGTCTGTTTGTTAGGCAGATTTGATCCTAGCGCTCTATGGTGGTGTAAAGCATACGCTATATAAGAAGTTTGTGCAGATGAGCAGCTATTATAATGAAAACATTTGTGATTTTTTTTTTCTTACTTTAGAAACATATCTTTTTATAGTTGCCTAGTTTTACTTTAAAGAGGTTGTAAACCCTCGTGTTTTTTCACCTTAATGCATCCCATGCGTTGCTCTCTCCTAGGCTTCTTGGCTCTTCATTAGATAGATTGATTGCAGCGCAGCCATTGGCTCCCACTGCTGTCAATCAAATCCAATGACATGGCCCCCGGGGCCGGGCCGGGTCATACACTCGGCGTCTATGGACGCCAAGTGAATGACTCGGGAGCACGCCCGCAAGGTAACCCCTCCTCCTGGGAGAGAGCTTCCCAGAGGGGGTTACGATCTGCACAGTGGAGGTAAGTAGGACATGTTTGTTATTTAAAAAAAAAAAACTGAACCTTTAGTATCACTTTAAATAATAACGGGCTCAGTCGTATAGAGAAAGGCAGATTAAGGCCCCTTTCACACGGGAGGGATCCGTGATGATCCACCCCGTGAACCTCCGCTTGCTCAGCGGGAATCGCTTCTGTTGACCCCCGCTGAGCCGGCGGATGCCCTGTCAGATCTCCGCTCTCCCCTATAGGGGGATCCAATGAACACGAACCGTCTGTCTGTGTTCACCCGATCTGATCTGCAGATAGATGGAAAAATAGGTTTTTCCTCCGTTTGCAGAATCGGAGGATTGCGGACCCGGATGAGATCGGGTGTCAGCAGATGTTCATCCTCTGACACCCGCAATCTCATTTGGATCAATGTATGTCCCTTTTTCATCCGTACACGGATGGATGAAAATGCGGACATACGGCTCGCCCGTGTGAAAGAGCCCTAAAGCATCATCCAAGGTTGGCATTTCCCAGTCTCTGTGCAGCTCCAGTCTGTACTACCAAGGTCCTGCTACAGACCTGCTACAAAGTTAAAAAGATGCAGTCTGAACGCTGGGGGATGAGGAAACAAAGTAAATATTTCCTCCTGCCAGTCGCAGACTGATGACATAATTTCATCTTAGGCAAAGCAACTCTTTGCAGCACAAGGGACACACAGCAGCTTGACTTAGCATCAAAGGTTAGGTTTGACCTCCCACCCTGCTTTGCTCCACAGAAGTACTACATAATAACAGAAAATTCCTAGCTAACCCAATAACAGCCATGCCATTTATTCTCCAAAATAGATTTTTTTTCACTCACCGATTCTGAAGCTTGCCTTGTGCGCGTTGGACGCTCCAGCTGTTGTAAAGGCGCCATAACTTGTGGCGACATGATGCGGCTTAAGATCTGAGAAGCTAAAAAAGACAAACAAAATTGGCACTTTATTAAAAAACAATTCTACCCCAATATCTTTAGCCTTTGCAGAATTGTTGGAAAGTTGAAGTGCATGCAGACTTTACATACCCCTAGGACAGTGATGGTGAACCTTGGCACTCCAGATGTTTTAGAATTACATTTCCCACGATGCTCATGCACTCTGAAGAGTAGTTGAGCATTATGAGAAATGTAGTTCTGGGGTGCCAAGGTTTGCCATTACTGCCCTAGGAGATGCCAGTGGTAAGATACCCCAAACCAGAATTGACTTTTTCACCCAACTGTAACGGCCATAACAAAGTCAAAGATCTCCAGCTTCCTCAATTGACTCTCCATAATGTGGATAATTGGAGAGTTCAGTTGTGAACAGGTGACAATATTATGGCATACCATGACCCAACACACCTCCAAATAATTTCGCTATTGCTGACATGAGCAGCGATACACATATGTGTATACTATTTGTTGTTTGTACCTCTAGTAGGGCCAAGAAACAAGTGTGCATTTTGTATTTCTCCTACCTAAAAACACACTGACCCAGACCCTATCAAGTCTTGATTTACCCATTTTGGCCCGGATTCACATACATCGAGGAGGGGAGGAGAGGAGAGGAGAGGAGGAGGGGAGGGGAGGGGAGGGGAGGGGAGGGGAGAGGAGAGGAGAGGAGAGGAGAGGAGAGGAGAGGAGAGGAGAGGAGAGGAGAGGAGAGGAGAGGAGAGGAGAGGAGAGGAGGATGGAATTCACAAAGCAAATGCTCCCAACTCTGTGCTGGCGTAGCGTATATTTCATAGGCGTAAGCCAGCGTAAATGAAAGTAGGCTGAAAGTGGGCGTGATCCATGTTAACGAAGCGTGACCCCTTGCAAATGATGGGCTGGGCGCCAGACAAGTACTTAAAATGAACTGTGCATGCGTCGGGACATGGACGTATCCCCGTGCGCATGCGTACAACCACGTTGGAACAACTGCCTAAGATACGCCGGATCACTGTGTACACTGTGAACGTAACCTACGCCCAGCCTGACCCACGTCGGCCCATATTCACAGACGTCCAACATAAAATACGTAGGCTTGTGTTCCCTGGTTCATACCTTTGCATGGGTTGGGCCTCATCTATGGGGAATAACTTTACGCCGAACGTAAAACTTACGCAAACTGCTTAAATCATGCGCCGGGTGCAAGTACGTTCGTGAATCGGCGTATCTTCCTCATTTGCATATTTGAATAGAAAATCAATGGGAGCGCCACATGCGTCCAGCGTAAATATGCGCCCACTCTATGCCGGTGTAGGCAAGTTACGTCGGTGGGATGAAGTCTGTTTTTAGGCGTATCTAAGTTTGTGTACTTATGCGGCGTATCTGGAGATACGTCGGCTTAAGTGCTTTGTGAATCCGGGCCTTTATCTTTATTTATTTTCCATTCGGAAAGAGTTTTACTGTCACTGTAATAGCCAATCACAGCAATCACGTGATTGTAAAGCATACCTTGAGTAATTTTTTCAACTTTCCATCTATTAAATCTTTGTCCCTTGTTGTTTTAACTTTGGATAGTAAAAGATTTTTTTTCTGCCTTATACAGCCCCACTTCATGTTTCTTGTCTTGAAAAAAGCCTAGGCTTACGACATCATGCACGGCTCTCACTCTCTGAGAGTTTTCCAGGAAGGGAGGGGTATGAGTCATAAGAGGTCCAATGAGAGCTTATGATATTCAATACAGAACTCATTAGTTATGTTAGAAATGTAACTTATAAACAGTTTGTTGTTAAAGCAGAACACCAGACAAACCACTTATATATAGAGGTGAAATCACTCTACGCTCTCCTTTGCAAGTATTAGGTTTTTTAGAAAATTACCTAGAATACTGTTCTTCTGTCTGGCTGTGTTGTTTTCAGGACAGTCCCTGCGCACATGTCCGATATCACCACATGTGAAGCACCTTTTCTCTCTCAGTTCCCTCTCATCCTCCTTAATGTCCTTGTCATCATCCTTCTCATTTTCTTTCTTTTTTATCCTAAGAATAGAATACAGAAATTTACCATGCATAAATAAAAAAAAAAAGCATTTGTATTGCATATTGTGGGGGAGGTTATGTACTCACAGGTACGGCCTTCAGTCAAATAAGTACAGAGAAATGAGTCACAGGGCCTAGTGACATAAAAAAGCATATTGCATTTAGCATTGAAGCTCAGAAATTCTCAGTGTCATTTACAATACAGTTATTGAAGAATCCATGGTGTGGTGCAGGAAGACCCATCTACACTTGCGTTTTTACTGCCCCTAAACTTCCCCGTCTTAGGGTGCAAAGGCAACAGCTGGGAGTATACACAAACCCCAAAGCATCACCGCCACGGTAAGAAATATACCCCATGTCACACTTGGGAGCCACAACTGCCTGCTGAATGCAACCGATTCAAGTGAATGGAGCCACGCTGCAACCGTGTGCTTTGTAGAGTGGCATTTAGGGAGTTAAAACAGAAGGTGAGAAGACAACATCTCACCGCCTGTCGAACACCTCTGAAAAGCTATCCAAACTTGAATTTTTTTTTAGAGGAGCAGCAGTCCGTGCAGCTGGTGTAAGCAAGCCCCTACTGGCAGCTCCCTGTGGCAAGCAAGCGCCGTGAGATATGGGTAGCAGTCTATGCAGGCGTTCAGCAGAGTGGTGGATGGGGCATTCTTACAGCCGCCAAGAGTACAGAAGTGGCAGTATCCTGGCAGATCCACATTGAAAGGCCCACAATGTCCTGCCAAGATACCACCACTTCTCCAATGTTGGGTAGGAGTAGGGACATGGCATCCACCACTCTACTGATTGCCTGAAAAGACTGCTAACTGCTCTACCCCACAGCCTCTGCTGGTCCACACATTTTTCAATACCTGCATTGTAAGTGAGACTTTCTGTGCAATATGCAATACCCCTTTTTTCAGGTCACAGTACTGATACAGATTTCTCTGAAACTTACGATGGAATACAAACTCACATAACATTGTTCCCTACTTGTGAAAGTAGCCCACTTATACAAACCAAAATAAGGAACACAGGATTGTTGCTAAGAGCAACCACTCACAGTTGGATTCGATTGATTCCCATGTTGTACACAAACAAATATCACACTGGCAGATCAAAAAAAAAGAACAGCTCAGACAAATGACATACAAATATAAAGAGCTAGATTTCTGTGCTAAAGATAACCAGTGATGATTAAAAGAAGTGTATCTTAAAACATAAATGTGAACATTAATAAGAAAAAATAAGTAATAGTCCCAAATAAGTCCAAACCAGTGAGAGCTAGGATGTGAAGGGATCTTTCCAATCCAAAGTTCTGAACACCCAAGTGTACCTCCACCTAAGACAAACAGGACTCTTACCAGAACATGTGGACCATTTGCATAAAAAGAGTCACGAGGGCTTTATGAATAAATATTCCATCTGTAGAAGGACCAGCGTCACCACCAAAAATCAGCATATAATCACCAGGATCTTCCATCTAGTATCATGAGATGTTCCACCAGAATATACAAAAGAATCACCGGGGAGACCCAAATAGTGAAAAACCGTATAGGCAATTTATTGATAA
Organism: Rana kukunoris; assembly: GCA_029574335.1. NCBI lineage: Eukaryota > Metazoa > Chordata > Amphibia > Anura > Ranidae > Rana > Rana kukunoris. The sequence goes on along the minus strand of CM056055.1, from coordinate 185,320,852 downwards.
ATATACATCAAGCCACTCCCCCAATTAAAAACAAGCACTTAAACAATAAAGTAGCATCCTGGATTCCGATCAGACAGCTTCCCGAGTACAAGGAGCCTTGTGACATCTGAAGTGTAAGCTCCACCCTACACATTTTGTCACATCTGACGTCATCAGGGGCACGCTTATTGTGTAAGCACTATATGAAATGGTAACGCTATTTTGGACACGCATGATGCCAATCCTATGCAGGTTGATACAGAGACCACACTTAAATACAGTATTCAATCATTTTAAAAATCTTTATACCTCCTTCGCTTAGGACAGTCCTTCATGTAATGCCCAATCTTTCCACACACTCGACAGCATCTGTCATTAGGAGCCAGCTCCCCATCTGTTAGGACTTTGGAATCAAAGAAATATTCCTGTGGGCAAAATCATTTATTGAGTATTAAAAAAAAAAAAAAAAAGCACAATATTTGGATAGTCAGAGGGTACCAACTTATGTCTTAAGCAGAACAGGAAACCGTATAGTAGATAAAAATTTGCACAGTATTTTTACAAAAATTATGAAGATTTTAGTGTACTTGTCCCAGCATTGTCTTGCTGGTCTTTCTGATGATATCATCACAAGGCACAAATAGGATGGACCCACAGGCAGAAAGGTGGTTGGGGAGAGTCAGAAGGCAAGCTTAGTCAGAGGGGGTGCCTGGCACGGCGGTAACACCACCAACCTTATAGCGAGAGCACAATAGTTCTAGTTCCAGACCCCCTGTGTAATTCCAAATTGGTAACCGGTAAGGGCTTTTAAAGCGACGCCTAGGGAGAATTTTAGGTACCTTCATTTGTTGCCACAAACAGTGTGACATGTTAGGTATCTATTTACTCAGCATAACATTATCTTTTATAGTTTACTAAACATTGGGTATTATATTGTGTTTTTGTGAATTAAAATTCATTAATGTGCATTTTTTCCCAAAGAATTGCGTTTGTAAAACTGTGCATATGCCGTGTGACATAAAAAACTGCAACATCCACCATTTATTCTCCGAAGCCTCTGCTTAAGAAATATATATAAATTTTAGGGCTTCTAAGTAATTTTCTAGCCAAAAAAAGCTGATTTTTAAATTTATGTAAGTAGTGTCAGAATAGGCTTGGGAAGCAAGTGGTTAAAGCAACTACAACTATTCACAATGACTCGAGGCAATAAATCACTAATTTGCAATTGATCTGATATGCAGCACTTACATGATTAAAACATTTCAGACAGAAAGAAATACAATTAAATTAAACCATACCGCTTCAAGCCCAGGCAGTGGGTAGAATGGGGTCCCAAACAGCTTCCTTCCATTAATAAATGCCTTCATTATAAAATTAGTCACTAAAAAAAAAAAAGGAGTTAAAAAAAAAAAACTTGTATAAATAGGGAGTTTTCATGCACAAGTCAATCATCTCATACATGCCTGCAGCAATGTTTAATAAGGACCAATACAAGTTATCAAGTCAGGATTGGTCTTATGCAAGAGAACTGGAAAGCACTGGCTAGCCCCTCCTCTCCCAACAAAGTGGATCAGGGACCTACCCATTCCCTAGATCAGTGGTTCTCAACCTTCTAGTGCCGTGACCCCTTGATACATTTTCCCAAGTTGTGGGGACCCCCAAAAGTAAAAAAAGTAGCGTGGGTTGTCAGCACCCAAGGCAAGACGAGTAATTTGCACCCCTTACCCATGGACATTTAGCTCTCCCTGAGTCCCTTTCACTTGTACCGTATTAAAACCCCTTATAGTACATTTTAGGATGTACCACTCTTTCTCTTATTCTTTTATCTTTCTCTATCATAATTTCTTATTTTTTTTGCCATCTTTTTGTTCTCTCTCTTATTCTTTCTCTCCCCTTTTATTTGTTCCTCCACCTCTTTTCCTCCCCCCCCCCCCTGTGTATTTTCTATTTTTACTCCTTGTCTTACTCCTCGATGGGGAGAATGGGATGAGTGGCAGTGCTGGGGGGAGTTCTGATCAGCCAACTTAGGTGCTCTAGATCAAGGTCATCTGCTGATCTGAGAGCTGTCGTAGGGACTTTTAATGGCAACTATAAAGCCCTGTACACACGATCCGGTTCACCGATGAAGCTGACTGATGAACCGATCGTGTCAGAGTGCAGTGACGTAAAACACAACGACGTGATGAAAAAACAAAGTTTTCAACCATGCGTCGACTTGATTCTGAGCATGCGTGGATTTTTAACCGATGCTCGTGCGTACTAAAGATCGGTTTAGCACCATGACTGGTTAGCCATCCATCAGTTCGATTTTAAAGCAAGCCATCTGTTTTTGGACCAAAGGATAACAGACCGATGGGGCCTACACAGCATCGGTTTGGACTTCAGTCCGTTTTCATCGGTTTGAACCGATCGTGTGTACGTGGCTTTAGTGTTACTCCACTATGTCTTCGGCTTCAAGTGTCTCGTAGCAGTGACACCAATGCCAAAATCAGGAGACAGGGTCTCCCCCAGCCCCTCCCACTTCACATTCCTCATCAGTCAGCTGACCTCTAGTCTCTGCCCCCCAACCATGCTGTGAAATGAATGGGCAGCTGTGAAGAGACTGAGTGGGCAGGCTCCAGGAACAGCCCTGCTGGGCAGCCGTGAAAAGGCTGGGAGAGCAGTGCGGGCTCCAGGAACAGTCCAGGATTCGGTGACCCCTGGCAAATCATCATTCGACCCCCGTGTCCTGACCCCCAGGTTGAGAACCACTGCCCTAGATGGAGCCTGCAGCCTCTTCTTCTCATACAAAGTTTTGTTTTCTCAGATCAGCTTACCATTTATAATGTGGCAGGATTGTTATAAAAAGGTAAAAGTATTATAGGTCAATGTTAACAAATCTATCATATAAAGCCACTGAATGATGGTTAACAAAAATCCATGCAACTGGTCACACAAGTTGACCTCTCCTATTGGGCATGCAATGAGTGCTCAGCCAGCAGAGGATGCTAAACACAAACACTTATTGTATGAGCACTATAGGGCCACTTTATTAAAGGAGAAGTCCAAGCAAAATATAACACTAAACCTGCTCTGTGCCACATTCTAAACCCAATCTACAAAAGTCTGTAACTAAACACAGTAATGCAAGGCTTTCTCCCGGGTGTGGAGTGTTGTGCTCGCCCCTTCCCTAGGACTACAGAAGAGTCAGGACGCTCTCTACGTTGCAGATAGAGAAAGGAGCTGTGTGTTTGTGGGCATCCTGACTCTCCTGTAGTCCAAGGGAGGGGGCGAGCACAACACTCCACACCAGGGAGAAAGCCTTGCATTACTATGTGGAGTTACAGACAAAAGAATAGGAAGTGAGGATTTCTCAGAAGAAATAAGAACATTTAAAAGCAAAATGGAAGGATGAGGTAAGTGAAGGAGGACTGCACTAAGGTAAAGGAAGCTATTTAGGAAAAAAATAAAAATTGTCAAGCAACAAATATTGTATAAGAGCAAAGCACAGCAGGAATTTACACAGGTGAGAACATACATACTTTTTCTAGATACTCCAGCTCCAAGATTATGGTTGAGGTCAAAGGGATCTGGAAGAGTAAGAAAGGCACAGAAGTTATTCTGGTGCTCAGGATATGTTATAATCAGTTCCCTATTACAGCACACATGTCACTAATGAATACAGATAAGCACAGTTACACGCACCTTCTATAGCGATGCATTTAGACGTCCACTGCTTTTCAAATGTGGTTAGCAACTTTTTCTGCCTGATACTGATAACATATTCCTTAAAATCAAATTCTTCTGTGTAGAACCTAAGAAATCCGAGCCAAAGTTCTCCCATGGACTCCATATTCTTTCCCAGGAATGGAAACCGGATTCTCTGTAAGACAACATACTCCAATATAAAAGTAGAATTACAAACAAAACTATCATTTTAAACCCTTACAACCCACTTTTTGCTACAGGTAAGTCTATAATAAGGCTTACCTAGTAGCTACTCTGGATATCTCCTAAACCTACACGGTTTAGGAGATATCTCCCTGTATCTGCATGTGCCAAAGTCATTGGCACATGCGCACTGAAGCAATCGCACGGCGTGCCGTTGCATCAGTTAGAGCGTGCCGCTATTGGCAGCTCCCGTGCAAATGCGTGGGAGTGACTTCATTGGGGGTCTGGCCAATCACAGTGCCAGAACACCTGATACCTGGAAGCAACTCTGGGAGAAATGTCGCCGGCCGGAGCGGTGGATGAGGACCACTGCGGGGGCTTCGATCTGAGGTAAGTAATACATAATGAGCTAGTATGCTATGTATACTAGCTCATGCCTTTGTCTTGCAGTTTTTTTTTGTTTTGTTTCCAAGGCTTACAACCACTTTAATAGAATCAGAAAGGATAAGAACCTGGCATATTACGATAAGGAAGGACCCAGCAATTTCCTGGCTGACTGTGTCCCAATTAGAGAGATTTCTGTTCACAACAATGGGTACATACATACCGGTAGTAACCTCACAAAATGGTCTAAAGCAGCCTCTCTCAACCAGAGTTCCTCTAAAGGTTGAGCAATCAGAAATTGGTGCCTCTCAGATAAGTAACTTCTAATACCAATGATCTTTTTTTTTTTCCATCTATAATGGAAGGATTCTTCCTACTGGCCACAAGTGTAATGAGCTTTCTTTCCAGTGACCATCAAAGTAATGTATAGCGAGATGTATATATAGCGCAATTATTAGTAGGGGTTTCCTGAGATTGAAAGCTTATTTAAAGGGTTCCTATTAGTTAAAAAGTTTAAGGGCCCTTTTACACGGTCAGGTCCGTTCAGGTCCGCCTGTCAGTTTTGTCGGCATACCTGAACGTCCGCTCCATGCAATCCTATGGAGCGTCGGATGTCAGCAGAGACATGTCCGCTGACATCCAACCCGATCCGATCCACCAAAATCAGACGGATGGCGATACGCCTTCCATCCGTCCATGGCGGATTGGATGAGATCTGATGAAAACGCACATGCTGTCCATTTTCATCAGATCTCTCCATAGGAGACAGCGGCGCTGCACAAGCCCCTCCCCGCTCAGTGAGCAGAGAGGGACTTGTCATCCGCCGGCTCAGCGGAGAGATCTCCTGCTGAGCTGGCGGGACCTGGTGGACTCTATAGCGACGGAGTCCGCCTCGTGTGAAAGAGGCATTAGGAAGGCTGGTCTAAAGTTTCCTCTAAAATATGCTGCTGTGCCCCTCAAGTCCTAGTATTACTAGTAGTAGTTTGTCATATTCAACTGGATTTGTTCTGTAATGTTGAAGACATTTTGTAGCTTTTCCAAGCCATTTCTCCAGTTCTAATAAATGTCAGATACGTCCGTATTTATATCTGCACAGGTAGCACAGACACTTTATTCAAATCACCATGAAATATATATTGGAAAATCGTAGTGCAGAACTACTGTGTATATCTAATTTTTCCAATTTGCATCAGAATAGTGGATGCTCCACATATAATAGCACCTGGTGTCTTCTTTATGGTTTTTATGATGTATATTAAATTTATATTTTTTGTAATCTAAAGCCGCGTACAGATGATCGGACATTCCGACAACAAAACCGTGGATACAATTTCCGACGAACGTTGGTTCAAACTTGTCTTGCATACACACTGTCACACAAATGTTGTCGGAAATTCCGAACGTCAAGAACGCGGTGACACACGACACGTAAGACGTCACTAGAAAGGGAAGTTTAATACCAGTCTTGTTAGTAGAAGTTTGGTGAGAGACGATTTGCACGTTTCAGTCCGTTACAACGTGACGAATGTGCTATCTCCATTACAAACTCTAGTTTTACCAGACCGAGCGCTTCCGTCTCGTACTTGATTCAGAGCATGCGTGAAATTTTGTGCGTCGGAATTGTCCACACACGATTGGAATTTACGAGAACGGATTTTGTTGTCGGAAAATTTGAAAACCAGCTCTCAAATTTTTGTCGGAAATTCCGACAACAAATGTCCGATGGAGTCTACACACGGTCAGAATTTCCGACCAAAAGCTCCCATTTGTTGTCGGAAATTCAGACCGTGTGTACGCGGCATTACTGTGCAAGTCTATATCGTACCATGAAAGTCCATATTGCCTCCACAATACTCAAACTTTCTATGAAATAGATATTGAATGTCCAAGTTACAAAGTCCCATCTCTGGTGTCAGGAAGTCTGCAAAGGTGTTAAAGGGGAAGTCCAGACTGAGTTTATTTGGCTGGGGTTTTCCTCTGAATCACAGGAGTGCAACTCGTTTTGCACTCCTGTGACCTGTTTGCAGCAGAGAGCGGTCTGAAGTCCACTCTCTGCTGACGTCACTGGAATTAGTCCAGGCACCGCATCATCCTGAATTTAGGAGTCTGGATCCGCCAGGTGCCTGGACTGATGTCCATCTCAGCCTCTCAGCGAGTCGCTGAGATGGCCGCTCCCTGCCCCTCTACAGCGTAGAGCTCCAGTGATCGCGGAGGAGCAGAGCAGGAGAGCTGCTGATTGACAGGCAGCAGCTTTCCCCTCGGGGAGGTGAGAGGACTGAGCCAATCGGCGGTATTCGATTGCTCGATTCTCAGTGCAGAGACACCGGGGGTCAGATGCATCATCGGACCAATGCTTTATCCACCTAGGTATGAATGGCCAATAAAAAAAATAAAAATAAAAAAAAGAGGACTTCTCTTTTAATTATTCAATTTATAAGGCTAAAGATGTGAATTGTGAAATCGTCTGATGATATATATGTGGAAGACAGATGGAGAGATTCAACATCTGTCTTCCACACACAATGCCATTTTAGAATTCCATTAAAAAAAATAAGATAACAGCTGATGGGTCACTACAGCTTTTGAGTGAAATTCGCACCTATGTCGGAAAGCCTAGCAAGATCTGCCTGCTCAATATATTTAACAGAACAACTCTATTGCCCTATAAATTAACTAGACAATTTGGATAATATCTAAAACGTATTTTACGTAATTATATTATTTAATGCAGTACTCACCAGTTCCTCTATGTTATCAAAGAAGAAAGCGTTCCAGCCATCCACCATCCTCAGAGGAATAACTTGCCCATCATAAATCTACATATTAAAGAAACAGAATTGTTCAGGGCAAGCTTTCCATGAGGGTTGCATGTGGTATAACCAATAACGTATTTATTGAGTGATGAATTTGAGGGATTGCTGACCCATGGAATATTGTTAAGGACCCCTATGTATGCTTTTCCTTCAGGAGCAGTGTACTGTTGGCACCATTTAAGATCTTTTTATTTTTTTATTTAATTTCAGTGTCCTTCAGCTTAGTTTATGTAACTGGATATTTCAGAGCTTTCAGAATGTTCCTTATCTATCTCATGTAGACTGAGCTAGAGGATGATGGAAACCATCAACAGGGACCTCTAATGGAGAAACATAGAGAATATATACATGGATGGGAATCAATTTAACCTCCCAAGGTCCTACTTAAAGTAATCCTGTAACTACACCATAATGCTGAATATAGTTAGCAGGCAAACTCAGATGTCACATTATCAGATGCCATATTTACAAATCTTGATGATAGCACCATCTCCTAATGCCATGCTTATCTCTGCAGAAATCTTTACCAATCCTAAACACAGTAACCTGCTGGCATAGGGCAGCATTTCTCAATTCCAGTCTGCACCACCAGGTCATGTTTTCAGGATTTCCCTCTATTGGTGCACCTTGAGGACTGGAGTTGAGAAACACTGGCATAGGGTCTTCAAGGGGCTAAGGCCCATTTCACACTTGGGCGGAAGGTGCGGTGGCGGTAAAGCGCTGCTATCTTTAGCATCGCTTTACCGCTAATTTTGCGGCACTATTTGGCTGCTAGCGGGGCAGTTTTACCCACCCGCTAGTGGCTGAGAAAGGGTTAAAACCGCCCGCAATGCGCCCCTGCAGAGGCGCATTGCTGGTGGTATAGCCGCGGTGTCCCATTGATTTCAATGGGCTCCAATGATGCGGCTAGCAGGACTTTTTTACCATCCTGCCAGCGCACCACTCCAGTGTGAAAGTCCTCAGGGATTTTTACATTGGAGACACAGCAGCGGCTGTTTAGGGTCGGTTTGCAGGCGCTATTTTTAGGGCGATAGTGCCTGCGAACCGCTCCAGTGTGAAAGGGGTCTAACGCTTTACATCAGGAAGGTGCCTGGGCAGTTAAGATTAAAGTGAAAGAATCATCTCTATTAAGTATTGTATTATGTAAAAATAAAAAATAAATAAAAAAATAAAAACCATTGCTGACATCTGATATTTATTATACTTCTCTTTTAGACTGCATTCACATCTCAGATTTCAAAGCGGCAAGGTGTGAATGACAGAACGCACATTTGAGATGCCATTCATTTGGCACCTAAAATCGCAGTGCGGTTCTGGCACGACCGCCTCGCGATAAATCACGCTGCATTTGTGGCAACCTGAATCGCGGGAACCATGTTGCCCAAAAGTAGCTCTGGAACCTTTTTGGGGCGATATGCTTCCTGTGATGCAGATTGCAGCAAAATTTATCACCTGACAATCGCAGCAGAACCGCACCGCAATCTTAGGTGTCATTCGGATGAATGGCATCTCAAATGTGCATTCTGCGATTTGTCATTCACACTTCGCCGCTTTGCAATCATGGGCAGGTTCTGCCTGCGATTCAAAGCACCGAGGTGTGAATATAGTCTTAGAGGAAGCAGACTTTCTACTGTGAATTGTTTACAGAGAATGTAGATCTTTACTACCCCAAATAGCTGTATATGGAGTCCTACCCCAATTAGCTGGATATGGAGTCCTACCCCAATTAGCTGGATATGGAGTCCTACCCCAATTAGCTGGATATGGAGTCCTACCAGCATGCATTTGTAACCCCACAATTAGGGTAACTGTAAGGGGGGGGGGGGGGGGTGGAGGGATTCTTTTTTGGGGAAAAATTGATGACGTGTGATGTCAGAACCTTGGTAAAAATGTACCCGATTAATAAAAAAGGCATCTCTTTGTTGTCCTACCTCTTGTAGTACTGGTATGACGGGAGGGTTTCTCTGTTGTAAGAAATACAGAACCATCAGGATGTAGGCGTATGAAGACAGACTTCCTCTTGATGCATCACCAATATCACAGCGCTGATAAAAAAACACAATTATTAATAAGATCATCTATATCTATCAGAATCCTGTGCTCCCTTCCTATTATAGTGGAAAATATACACTCTACCCATTCTTCTATGTGGCTGATCTAAGCAAGTTAGGCTGTAAAAGAGTTTGGTGTCAAAGTACTAAAAATGAGGTAGGCCTGTGACATTTAACCCTTCCACAGCCTAATGTTTTGGTAGTATAATCAAGCAGTACGGGTTCATTAGGACCATTGTGGTACTGGCTCAAAGGAAAGCGGTGCTTTTGTTAAATAGTTTTTTTACCAGCTTTTTTCCTTCATGTGAAGCAGCACCTGTGATTTTATTATGATAGATAACTTATAGTAAGATACTTTTTATGGTGATCACCAAGCATTAGACTGCTGCAGAGGGGTACTGGATCCATAACTTTTAGTAAACAGAAACAGGAGTTACTTGGCTCCATAACTTGCTGGCTCCTAGGAGTCTGGTGGGTAACTAAATCCTTTCACTAAGGGTCCTTTCACACGGAGCGGACCGTTTTTGATCCGCCCTGTGTGTGTCCGTCGGCTCAGCGGGGATCATCCGTAAATCCCCGCTGAGCTGTCGGCGGACCCCGCACACTGTCCAGAGACCGCCTTGTCTCTCCTCCGCTCTCCCCTATAGGGAATCGGATGAATACGGACCGTGTGTCCGTATTCATCCGATCCTTCAGACGGAAGAAAAACATAATTTTTTTCCATGACATGAAAAATGGTCGTATGTACGCGGCTTGAGAGTTGGCCAACATGTTAAAAACAATGCACTATCACTATCTATCACAGCAGTTTTAAAAGGAAAAGTGTCACTTTATAGACTGAAACCTTTAGTTGTGTTCCCCGCCACAGATGAATAACAGTATATGGGGAGTACATTTTCCAAATGAGCAAAGTGAGAGATTCTCAGCAGGTACTCTAAAGTCCCATACACACAGGCAAAATGTTGGGAGACATTTGCCAGTTCCAAAAAAAAAAATGTCCGACATTCTACCGTCTGTCCGTCAGAAGCCAGAAGTTTGGCCAGCTTCTGTCAGACATGCATGCTGGAAAACCAGCAGCCGACCGACTCCCAATGGCGGAGAGCGCTGATCTGAGTGTTCTGGCGGGGGACTGTCAAAACACCACTGCTCAGCAGGAGATATCGCTAAACTAACCTTGTATAGTTTTAGTACAGCGGCTCCGACCGAAGTGATACTAAAGGCTAATTTTGTTTTTTAGCTAAACAATACCTCTTCTGTGCAGTGATTTTGCACAGAGAAGTCAAGATCCTCCTCTTCTAAGGTCCCTTTTCGTTGTTCATGGCTCCTCCCTCCTTTTAAGTGCCCCCCAGAGCAAGCAGCTTGCTATGGGGGCACCCGAGCCGCTGCTCTGTGTGTCCATTCAGATATGGAGCTGTGGACCGGCCCCACCCCCTCTCTCTCTCATTGGCTGACCGACTTTGATTAACAGCAGCAGGAGCCAATGGCGGTGCACTGCTGTCTCAGCCAATGAGGATAGGACTCCCAGGCAGACAAGACACTCCTGCAACATCGTTGGATCTAGAGAAACCTCAGGTAAGTATTAGGCCGTGTACACACGGCAGAGATCCTCGACGGGCAGAACACATTGTTCCGCCCATCGAGGCTCTCTGCCGGCCGTCGAAATCGGTGACCCGCCCGTCGGGAATGGGAACCAGCCATTCATCCAGGCGGGCCGTCGAGGAAATAGAGAGCGTGCTCTCTATTTCTGCTCGACGGGCTTCCCGACGGGAAGCTCGCCGAGACCGTACACACGGCCGAGGTCCTCGCTGGAATGCACATTCCAGCGAGGTTCTCGCTAGTTTTCAGCGAGAACCTTGGTCGTGTGTACGCCGCCTGAGAGGGGCTGCTGCACACAGAAAGTTTTTTATCTTAATGCATTCAAATAAAAAACCTTCTGCCTTTACAATCACTTTAATGCAACAACAAATATGGAGAGTAACCTTATAAAAAAAGTCACATGAAAACTGTTTCAGGTAAACAATGTAAAGGCAATTCAAAAACAGAATTCAAGAAATATGCGCTATAATTTCCCTTTTATAGTCTGTGCAGATAACGTGTTTTCAGATGCAATTAAAAGTAGTTGTCATTGCCATATGTATCAAAAAAAGAATATGCTACTATGATTAAATACAGATTATATTGATATTTGTGGAAAATGCATAACTTTTCATAAACTAGAGCTCTTCAGTTTGTTGATAAAGCAAATTAATTACCTTGGCAAAGAACTTTACAGCATATCCCAGGTATTTCACTCGAGGGTCGATGGCTGCGTATGTTGCCAGCATCCTGGTGTTGTGCTGAGCCTGAACATAACAGAAAATTCGTTTCAGCATAGAAACAGCAGCTTCACTTTTAAGCTAACCTCTCACAAGAACTTTATGGGGAGGGGGGGTGTCATGGCTGACCTCCTTAGTTGCCTGGTTATTATGCTGACCTGCTAGCTTAAAGGGGTTGTAAAGGTTTTTTTTTTTTTTAAATAGGTTCCTTTAAGCTAGTGGATTGTTGGTTCACTTACCGTATTTATGGGCGTATAACGCTCACTTTTTTCCCTTAAAACCAGGGGAAAATCGCGGGTGCGCGTTATACGCCTGTCCGCGCTGTCTCTGAGCGCCGCCGACATAGACCGAGCTGAGCCGAGTGTACCTGTCAGGGACTTACCTCCCTGTCCCGTCTAACCACTATTCGGGTGAGACAGCAGCATTCCCCTGTAATTACGCGCCGTCGCGCGTCCAATGCGCGCGTGCACAACGGGCGGTCGCGTGGCAGGAGCGTGTGCATTAACTCGGTTTGGTGACAAATTCCCTTTAAAAGCTCACTGGTGTTCCCAACACATTGCTGCCTGATCTGCAGTTTCTGAGTTTGAAGCTTCTGACCCGGCTCGTTGAACATCCGTACCTCTCCAATCCCTGACCTCGGCTTCCATTGACTTACTCTTCTGATTGATCCTCCGCTGTCAAGACCCTCCCGCCTGTACTACGCCTATGCTCCAGCCTTCTGTATCTGATTACCTGGTTAACCATTGAGACCCGGCTTGTCTGACGCTGCTATCTTTCTACTGCACACTAACCAGCTTACCTCATCAGCTTGTTGCCGTTGTAGCTGCACCTCCAGTTAGGGGTCGCTGACCCCTTTCTTCTGCTTCAGTGATCTCCGGTCCCTCTACTTTAGAAGAATCATCTACCCGCACCTACCTTACACTACTCCGGCACTCCTACCCCGCTGTCTCCACTCCAGCAGCTCGCGAGCCAGAGCCGCAAGAGAGGCCCTCTCCTGCAACCAGAATCTGGTGACCAGGTACGTGATACATAACAGGACCCGAGTGTACTGCACACTCGGCTAGGCTCGGCCACGCTTGGCTCTGCTCGCAGTCACGCCCTGTCCCGCCTCCTAGCCTTTATGCGAGAGGAGCCGAGCGTGGCCGAGCCTAGCCGAGTGCGCAGTAGACTCGGCTCGGTCTATGTCGGCGGCGCTCAGAGACAGCACGCTCTGAGCTGAGAGAAGCCGGAGGACACCACCAAGGCCGCAGACGGACGCCAGACAAGGCCGCCGATGGACGCCGGGCAAGACACCAACGAGGGGCATTCAAAATGTAAGTATTTTTTTTCCCCTTGAACTTCCCTTCTAGGCTTGGGGTGCGTGCTATATGCCGGCACGCGGTATACCCCGATAAATATGGTACCACATTTTTCTTCAATTTTCCTTCTTAATTTTTTTTGTCTTTGCATGATTTTCTCACTTCTTGTTTCTACTCAGTAAGCTTGCCCCCATCATCCGAGCGGTGGTTAGTCAGCCAGAACAACTTACTGAACACCTTACTGAGGAGGAACAGGAAGTGAGAAATTCAGACAAAGAAAACAAAGAAAAAAAAAACATTTAGAAGGGAAATCGAAGGAAAGGGTAAGTGAACCAACAATGCACTAGCTTAAAGGAACCTAATTAGAAAAAAAAAAAAAAACATTTACAACCCCTTTAAGCACTTTAGGAGTTGCTTACCGTGCCAATTCTAAAGATCAGGGACAATAAGAAAAAAGTGCCGATCTGCATGCTTTTATTGGGTTGGTGACTCAGTATATAAATGTTATTACAGACAGGCAACTAGCTTTTTCGGAGAAGTCAGCAATGACAGCATTCATGTTTCTTTAACATTTCCTTTACTTCTAATAAAGTACATAGAAAGTTTTGGACAGAGATGGGGCAGTAAGGCAGGCCATGCACTGTGTGAATTTCTTTGCTGCAACACACACACACACATGTATATAATATATACAGTATAATTATATATATATATATATATATATATACACACACACATACATACACAGAGTATTTTACATACACAACAGCCAATCAGAATCTCACACTTACCAGAGTATTGTACAGGCTTATGTCTCCCTCTACACAGCACTCTCGGTGCTCAAACTTCACAATGGGGACCTTGGCTGTTGTTATTGGCAAAATGTTCCTTAAGCCTGAACAAGCATTAATTAGATGCTATTAAAATTCTGACAGAATAAGAAAAAAGTTATAAAAACAAAAAAAAAAAATCTCATACATTACCTGGATGTCTTTTAAGAACTTTTGCCAAGCCTTCAATTATTTCCTTACAGTTTAGTTTCTAAAAGAAAAAGAAAAAAAAAGTTTTTTTATACTAAAACCAACAAGCTGGCCAAAGGAAAGATGTGAAATATCACAAATCATACGTTATGTCATACAAAGGCAAAGAAATAGACTAAAGCAAATAAGCAGCTTTTAAATTTAAACCACTTGACCTCTAGTTTTTTTTTCTGACACTTTACATGTAACTATCCATATTTTTTGCTAGAAAATTAGTTAGAACACTCAAACATTATATATTTTTTCTAAGCAAAGGCCCTAGAGAATGAAATGATGGGTTATGCAATTTTTGTATGTCACAAGGTAGTTGCACAGCGGTTTTTCAAACGCAATTTAAAAAAAAGATACACACTTTTTTGAAATTTTATAATTTCTTAATTTTTTTTATACTATCCATAGGCACCGTTTTAAAAGCCTTTACAGGTTACAATTTTAGATGTACAGAGGAAGTCTAATGCCACCTCGTTTTTCGGGTTGTAAAAAATTACGTTTTTTTTCAATGTCATTAAAACGATCGTGTGTGGGCTCCAGAGCATTTTTCACGAGGTAAAAAATGTCAATTAAAAATTTAGAACATGCTCTAATTTTTCACGTTGTTTTTAACATTGTAAACAATGGTTGTGGGTGGGCTTTAACGATGTGAAAAAAACACGCATGCTCAGAAGCAAGTTATGAGACGGGAGCGCTGGTAAAACTAGCGTTCGCAATGGAGATAGCACTCATTCATCATGCTGTAACAGACTGGAAAGTGTGAATCGTCTTTTACTAACACAAAATCAGCAAAAGCAGCCCCAAGGGTGGCGCCATCTGCTTTAAAGTGGCGTTGTACGTGTTGTACGTCACCGCGATTTGCTAGAGCACTTTTTTTCCAGGATTGTGTGTAGGCAAGGCTGGGTTGACAATAATCGGGTTGAAAAAAACGTTGTTTTTTCTAGACCATCAAAAATTAAATTTTTTACATTCCAAAAAACGGTCATGTGTACGTGGCATAATGCCGCGTACACACAACCATTTTTAATGGTCTAGAAAAAACAATTTTTTTTTTACGTGATTCTTGTGAAGCCTGCCTTGCATACACACGATCGTGAAAAAAAATAATGCTCGAGCAAAGCACGGTGACGTACAACACGTACAATGGCACTATAAAGAAGAAGTACTATTCCGATGGCGTCACCCTTGGGGTCGCTTTTGCTGATTTTGTGTTAGTAAAAGTTTGGTGAGAGACGATTTGCGCTTTTCAGTGTTTGTGCTTTTCAGTCTGTTACAACGTGACAAATGTGCTATCTCCATTACAAATGCTAGTTTTACCAGAACGAGCGCTCCCGTCTCATAACTTGCTTCTGAGCATGCTCGTTTTTTTCACATCGTTAAAGCCTACACACGACCGTTTTTCATGACGTGAAAAACGCAGAGAAAAAAAATAGAGCAGGTTCTAAATTTTTAATGGCCATTTTTCACGTCATGAAAAATGCTCTGGAGACCACACACGGTCGTTTTTAATGACCATTTAAAATTTTTTAATTTTTCACGTCATGAAAAAGGGTCGTGTGTACGTGTACCATCGCACGTGAGAATGGGGGGACGGGGCACTTTACTTTTTTTTTATTGAATTATTCACTTACCGTATTTATCGGCATATAACAGGCACCGGCGTATAACACGCACCCTAACTTTTAGAGGGAAGTTTCAGGGAAAAAAACTTTCCCCAGCCCCCTGCGTATAACACGCAGGCACAGTTTACCCTCTATTTTCAGGGTAAAAAAGTGAGTGTTATACGCCAATAAATACAGTATTTTATTCCTACACTGTTAATTTTTTTTTTTTTTTTCATATGCTTTAATTGCTGTCACAAGGAATGTAAACATCCCTGTGACAGCAATAGGTAGCGACAGGTACTTTTTATGAAGAAATCTGGTGTCTATAAAACCCCAAATCCCTCCTCTTCCCTTAAAGGCATTCAAAACACCAAGATCAGTGTTTTTGAATGCTTTTGATTTGTTAGAAATGGCGCGGTTGACATCCGAGTAAAGTGAAAGTGAGGTTATGTCATCGCTTCCAGGTTACCATAGCGAAGAGCCGGTCAAAGCCGATTACGGCTTTGTTTGATGGTCCGACCAGTCGGCAGATGTGCCGGCTGGTAGCTCTGGTCTCCTGGTGGAATAGGAGGGCCCAAGCAAGTCACTGAAGGCATCATCCCAGTATAATCACTTAAAGTCCAGCGACGTACGGGTAGTTTAAAGTGGTTAAATAGCACCAAAGGTGTAGTAATAACATAACACTGTGAAGGAGGAGGGCAGGGTAGGCCCAAACATAATTGTAACTAGTTCTCTTTAATACATACAAAAGGAGGTTCAATTGTTCAGGAGGTTGCGCTCCATATCAGTCTTCCAAAACACCCTCAAACGTTGACAGCATATTGTACATTTATTTTCAATGGTTTTATTAACTTTCAAAAAAGTGCACCATAAACCTATAATGCATAAGGATTGAAACAAGAGTTTTGTTTTTCTTTATATATTTCCACAGACCAGAATGCATTACTAACATGCACTGTTTTATATCTTTTTGAATAAGCCTATTGCACTTTTAACATATTAGGGCAGCACTAATATATAAAAGTTTAAAAATCACAAGTCACTACTTTAATGGCTGATGTACCAGGTTATAAGCTCATCTTGTTCACACAGCAAGCATCTAACACCAGAAGCCTGCATCCAAGTCTGGCATCACCACTCAAGAGGTCTGTGCCCAATATAGACCCTGTAGATGGAAATATAAACAAACTCTATACTCTCCCCGATTCCCCGATTCCCATTGCACTTACCTCCATGGATGATTAGCTTTCACTGTCAAAACAGCAAGTGCAGTGGTCCGAGGATTTGAAAGCCGTGATCATCTTCTTCTTTCCTTAGGAATGCTGGGATGGATCAGAGCAATTCTGATTGGTTAAAGCGGTTACTTGCCAGTGCTGACCATTTAAAATTGCTCTTGCTCCATCCCAGCATCCCTAAGGAAAGAAGGGCAGAAGACCACAGCTTTCAAATCCCCAGACTGCTGCACGGGTAATGAAAGCTAATTATCCTTATGCCCCGTACACGCGATCGGAAATTCCGACAAGAAAAGTCCGATGTGAGCTTTTGGACGGAAATTCGAGTGTGTGTATGCTCCATCGGAATTTTTCTGTCAGAATTTCCACCAACAGAAGATTGAGAGCTGGTTCTCAAATTTTCCCGAAAATCCGATCGTCTTTAGCAATTCCGACGTGCTAAATTCCGACGCATGCTCGGAAGCATTGAACTTAGTTTTCTCAGCTCGTGTTTGCACGTCACTGTGTTCTTGACAGTCGAAAGTTTAGAGAACTTTTGTGTGACCGTGTGTATTCAAACCAAGCTTGAGCGGAAAATCTGATCGTGTGTACGCGCCATTAAAAGTAAATAGGACAAACTGCAATAACTATAGATATTCAAAAGAAGAACTTCCGCTCATCTGATTCCCCCCCCCTCCTGTGCCACAATTGGCACCTTTTGGCGGGACAGCCTTTCCCACTTTCGGGAGCCTCAGCCTCAGATACTGATGTCACTGGTGGGGCTCCCTTCTCCTCCCTCTGTCACAGGGACAGTAGGAGAGAAGAGCGGGTCTCCTGCTTGTGCAGTAGGGTTCACGGCGTGAGGCGGACAGGCTTTAACTGCTGAGTACCCTAAGAGTCAGTTCACACACAGGCGAAGCCTGACGGGTCGCTTCCCATGTAATGCAATGGGAGCGTTATAATCGGAGCAATGCAAGTCGCTCCGACTTAGAAATTTACTCTCTGTACGACTTCGGGGACGGCTCGGGGCGACTTGCATTGACTTCGATACAGAAGTCTTCTTGCAAATCGCCTCTGAAGTCGTCCTCAGGACGACTTGCAGAGTCGCCCCCAGAGTCGTGTCGCATATGTGTGAACGGACTCTTACCCGCCTGCAATGGCGGCGGCAGCACCTGATCGCTGATGGCAACATCAGCTGCAGTGCCGACGTCGCTGGATCTATTTTTTTGGGCGGACCTCCGCTTTAACCAGAACACACATGGAAAATTCTTACCTCTGCATTCTCGTGGCCTTCAAGAGTCATGCAGATGTCAAGGTCACTATCACGAAATCCAAATCCATTCTTAGAGGAGCCAAATAAGCACAGCCTGGCATTACCTATTGGGAACATTCAACTGACAAATCAGTTTACTTATTTTACAATATCTGCTGCTGTCTAAAATAATAACACCAATGGTGCAATACTTACCTTTCTGTAGCCCTGAGATTATTCTGGGTACTGGTCCCAACAAGGACAGAGCTGCAAGCAGAGCAAGTACCTACCCGAATCTGTGGCTTTACCTTTACACAGACCCCACCCAACACTGCAGCTTTGTACCAGCACCAATACCCAGAGGAAGACAGTGCTACAGGAAGGTGGGAAATGCACCATTCATTTTATCAGTTCAGTTTATACAGTAACAGAAGAAATGTAAATAAGTATACTTTATATGAGGGGTTAGAATATATTGCATATCTTGCATATCTTTATCATGATCTGTATGTGCTTTTTAAAAAAGCACATACAGATCATGATAAAGATATGCAAGATAATAAAATAATTTAATGGCAGGTTATTGACAAAGTTGAATAATGTTTACAATTATGGCACAAAAATCTATCATCATTACTTTAAGGTCTGGACGTTAAAATAATGTTATAAAAACGCCAGCAGCTTTGCAGTGAGTTTTTCAACTTTTTTCAAAAAAAATTCAATAGCGCTTTTTTAGCGTTTATTTGCTTTTTCAGTGGTCTTTGGTGTTTTTTTTTAAGACAAAAAATATATATTTTTTTTCTTTCCAATGGATCAAAAACGCTAAAAAAATGCTGGTGATTGAAGTTTTTGAGAGTTTATCTGTGTTTATCAGCGTTAGAGTTTTTTTTTTTTTACTGCTCAAAAACGCCACTGCCCAAAACTGCCGATAACAGCCTATGTGTGCATGGACACATAGGATAACATGATGGAGAGTTTATTGACTGTAGAAAAAAAAAACAACTACAGCCAAAAAGGCTAAAGGACTTTGGGCCAGATTCACATACAATTAGATTCGCGTAGAGTATCTGAAATACACTACGCCGCCGTATTTTACCTGGCTCTACGTGGAATCCCGGTAGATTTTGTCCAGTAAACTACGGCGGCGTAGTGTATTTCTCCCGGCGCAAGCCATCTACGCGAGTAGGGGGCGTGAAGCATTTAAAATAGGCGCGTTCCCGCGACGATCGAACTGCGCATGCTCCGTTCAGAAATTTCCCGAAATTGCCTTGAAATCACGTCGTTACGTCATTTTTTTTTGAGTAGCGTCGTTTACGGACATTCCTATTCCCGAACGAGTTACGTAAAAAAAAAAAAAAAAAAAAAATTTAAATTCGACGCGGGAACGACGGCCATACTTAACATGGGCTACGCACCGTTAGACCAGCAAAAAGCTGGTCAACAGTACATAGAAAAAAATAGACGAAAGCGATTGCGAAGACCGCTCGTATCTTCGTGGATCGCCGTAAAAACTCATTTGCATATCCCAACGCTGAAAACGACGCGGACTCTTCCTAGCGGCCGCAAAAAAATTGCAGCGTAGATCCGAAGGCTTACGAAGACGTAAGCCTCTCGGATCGAAGCCCGAAGCCGCCGTATCATGGTTTGAGGATTCAAACTAGTGATACGGCGCGCAAAATTTGAAATTACTCCTGTCTAACACCAGTTAGACAGGCGTAATTGCTCTGTGAATCTGGGCCTTTGTTTTTTGTTTACTGTGGATTTTGTACTTTAAGCATTCATAAAAAAAAAAAAATCTGCACCAAAAAGTACCGACAGAGCGGACATATACAGTTGTGCTCAAAAGTTTTCATACCCTGCCAGAAATTGCGAGATTTTGGCATTAAATATTGAAAATATGACTGATCATGTCAAAAAACTTTTATTCAAGGATAGTGATCACATGAAGCCATTTATTATCACATCGTTTTTTCGATCCTTTTTAAATCATAATAAGAGAAATCACCCAAATGGCCCTGATAAAAAATTTACATACCTTGGAATGTTTGGCCTTGGTACAAACACAGAAGGTGGCACACAGGTTAAAATGGCAATTAAAGGGTAATTTCCCACATTTGTGGCTTTTTAAATCACAATTAGTGTCTGTGTGTAGTCAATGAGTTTGTTAGCTCTCACATGGATGCACTAAGCAGTTAGACACTGAGCCATGAGGAGGTAGAAAAGAACAGCCAAAAGACCTGCGTAACAAGGTAATGAATCTTTAAAAAGATGGAAAAGGATATAAAAAGATATCCAAAGCCTTGAATATGCCAGTCAGTACTGTTTAATCACTTATTAAGAAGTGAAAAATTAGGGGCTCTTTTGATTGCTCAGGTGGGTTGGGACTATGATCCAGACATGCCAGGGCTCATCCCTAGTCAAAACCATACTTACCATTGAATTCTTTGCGGATAAACCTCTCCAGGTAGATAAGGATCTGCTCCCGATTATGCTGCTCAGCAGGACTCGGAGAAAGTTCATCTACAAGACATAACAGAGCAGAGGCGAAAATTGAACATTGCAATTTAAGCATCCTTCGCTTGTTTTCCAAATGAAACCCTATTTTAAAATGGAGAACTTTTACCAAAGAGGAGATTACTCCAAGATGCCTGCCCATGCTTTGGTGTCACTGTGTGGTGCATTACTTTCATTGACTTCCCCACTAAGCCTGCTAGCCAACATTCCACTGTCCAATCACAGTTCCCCTATTGGCCACTGAGGCAGTTTCACTTGACGGTGGGATGGTAATTAGCAGGGATAGAGCTAGCCATACATGTTTTGTTTTCTCTTACTTAGTTTGTGGGCTGAATTAGAGAAAATCTGTTAATTCCCCCATCCACACTATACAGCATGGATGGAGAAATCTCCACTACTGGCTGTTGTATTGAGGCACCTGCGGCACCCGCCAGGGCCACGAAAGACTAGACTGTAATTTTTGGATGCAAGGTCAGCAGCCCCAGCACACTCAGAGCTGTCACTCAAGTGACATTCTATATTATCCCCCTTGACTCCTCCCCTAGCAGCTACATTCACCTCTTCTACTTTTCTGCTTTAAAATGGAGTACAAGTTAACTGAATGCTAACCAGCTATGACAGCACTTTATGTCTGCAAAATGTTTTACTTACACAAGTTGTAATAAATATTTCCAGCAGCAAAATTTACTCTGGGTGCCATACAGGTTACAGAACGCTGACTGCTTTGATCATCATCTTCTAAATTCAGCACCTACATTCAGTATATTGTGCAATCAATCTTAGGGCAGAGACTATCATGAAATATAGGACAAATCACCCTATTCTAGGGATACTTGAATTAACATTTCTACAATATTCTGTCATCTCTACCCTATGGTTAAACTAGAGCCCAGTAAGGTCCCTTTCACACTAATGCGACTTTACCATGATTTTGCTGCGATTTTCGCGGCATGATTTTGCTGCAATTTCATGGAATGCCTGTGTAACTGGCATCAAAGTCGGACCAAAGTACTGCAGGGACTACTTTGAAGTCAGAAACGACTTGAAGTCGTACTAATATGAATAGTTGTCATTGTAAATCATGGGGAACGACTTGTCATGCTACTTTGCCATCATAAACTGTGGAACAAGTTGTACAAGTGTTAAAGGGGCCTCGATTTGGGACTGAAAAGTAACATGACAAGTCGTTCTCCATGATTTCCAATGACAACCATTCATATTAGTACGACTTCAAGTTCTGTCAACTTCAAAAGTAGTCCCTGCACGACTATTGGTCCGACTTTGATGCAAGTTCAGGTTCATAGACCTCACGTCTCCCTGAAATCGCGGCAAAATCGCTGCAAAATTGCGCGACTTTGAATCATCACCTTACCATAGCACCTCTTGCAGACTCTGTCCAGTATGTCCCGGAATCTGAGGTTCATAGGAGGAAGGGGCTTCAGATCAATCTTTTTGAAATCTTCAGGACAGTCATCCTTGGAGTGTCCATCACGTTTGCAGATGCTGCAGACTATGGTGGGAGGCTATGAAGATAGGGAAGCCTTGTTTAAAAAGTATCTGTAACATATGCAATATCTCATCAGTTCAGGCCGATTTAATTTCTTTATTTTAGAACCACATTAGTAGACTTTCATCTCTTTTACCAAAGCCACCTTCTTACTGCTACAAAAACTTTAAAGCTGAGATATATATATATATATATATATATATATATATATATAAATATTTCCCTGAGTGGGGATCCCCCCCTGTGCTGTGTTTAATGCTCATTTTTGCCTAGGGTACCAGCACATTTACTTATCTTATTCCTGGCTCCCCCAGGCTACTCCTTCTATACAACTGCTCCCAAACAACTTTTCTCTGGTGCACTGGCTTGCGATTGTAGCTATTGCATCATGTACATTGCAGGACCACCAGTCCAGCACTGGAAATAAGGACGCCGAGGGGCGACCACAAGCCTGAGTGTCAGAGAGAGAGAGAAGGAGGGCATATGCCGGCTGTCGGGAGAGTAAAGGATGAGATAAGTGCGTTTTACTGGTACAGTAAAACCTTGGTTTGAGAGTAACTTGGTTTGAGAGCATTTTGCAAGACAAGCAAAATGTTTTACTAAATGTTGCCTTGATATACAAGCGATGTCTTGATATAAGAGTAGCGTCATTTCACAACGGAGTGTAAAAAAAAAGAAGAGAGGAGCCTCTAAGTGTAGTAATATGGTTACATTTAATGACGGTACAACATTTAGCAACTTATTGCTACACTTAGAGGTGCCTCTCTTCTCTTTTATACCCTGTAAAAAAAAATGGTTTGATATACAAGTGCTTTGGATTACAAGCATGTTTCTGGAACAAATGATGCTCGCAAATCAAGGTTTTACTGTACTGGTAAAGAAAGTGTTTGACCCTTGTCGTGCAAGAGGAGCTGCACTGTAAGGCCTTGTACACACGAGTGAATAAATCCGCTGAACATGGTCCGACGGACCATTTCAGCCGAAAAATCCGCTCGTGTGTAGGGGCAAACGGACCGTTCTGGCCGGATTCCTCCGGCGGAAAATTTCCAAAGCATGCTTTGGAATTTTTCCTCCGGAGAGCTGTCCGTCAGATATGTCCGCTGGTTAGTACGGCAAACCAGCGGACATATCTGCCCGCACATGCGTCGTATCCTGTGAATGGATCCGACGCATGCGCGCGGAAGTGTTTACTTCCTGGTGCGGTGACGTGGCGGTCACGTGGCGGCGTCAACGTCACCGCCGCGTCACCGCGCTGTCCGCCGGCGGGGAATTTGATCCGATGGTGTGTACAGCCATCGGATCAAAGCAATCCGGCGGACAGATCCGATGGGAACGGTCCGTCGGACCGTTCCCATCGGATCTATTCCCTTGTGTGTACAAGGCCTAAGGGTAGTTAGTTATTTTTTTATATTCACAACTAGGCTTTTAAAACTGAATTTCTAGAATTTTAAAATAGACTCTTTAAAAATTATAACTGTGAAAGCTAAAACTTTTTATAATATAAACATCCCTATCTCCTCATCCCTGGAGTGTAAAGGGAACTACCTTCTAGGACCAAGCCATAGGGGAGGACTCAGGCAGAGCTGACACCACTTTTTGAAACTTTAGCACAGCAGAGTCAGCTGTGTATTGGAAGTTAGGAGCTCACTTGATTTCTGTCAGGAATTGGGTCATTTTCTGCATATATGTACCAAATATAGGCTCTATTTTTGCAAAGACATGCACTCGAGTACAGCTTAGCTTCTCACCAAATTCTGCCTCAGATGAGGTCTTCTGCAGTCCATGGTGGAACTGCTAAATAAACAAAATAAATTTTACATGAACCTGTGCTGCACTGCAGTGTTTTGAGCTTGATGTCCCAGGGGTTAGATTAAGCTTTTACAAATGGGGAACTCGATTCCTGTACATGTAGGGAAGATTAAAGGAGAAGTATGGCCAAAGCTATTTTGGATGTATTTCTCTTGTAGGTTACAGGAGTGCAATTCGTTCTGCACTCCTGTGATCCATTTTCAGCCGACAGCAGGTTAAACTCTGCTGACGCCACTCAGCTGGTCCAGGCTCTGCAAAGATCCCGACCATATGGTCAGGATCCACTCAGATGCCTGGACTGGCAACCTAGCTCAGCCTCTCAGCGGTCCCCTCAGAGCCTGAGCCAGACACTTCCACCCCCTCCACAGCCCAGCGCTGGAAGGGCAGAGCAGAGAACAGTGGCTAACAGTCACTGCTCTCTGCTCAGAGCGGAGGGGAGAACAGAGTGATCAGCTGTGTTTCATTGGTCAGTTCTCTTGGTCAGCGTCTTAACCAAGGATGCTTTAAACTCAACATAGGCAGTAGGTCCAGCCATCACAGTGAAAGGGCAATAGTCAGACGGTGGGGGGCGATATTAGATGAAGTTAAGAATTGCAAAACTGATATATCCCCAGGTTTCAATGCTCCCGGGGTATGCGACAACAAAGTTGGTGTACTTGATTTTTCTGTGTTTGCACCTGCAATTTTTTAAGCTGGTGAAGTAATCGCTTTAATGCGTCAAAAACACTCCAATGGACCCGAGTGCTGTGAATGGGATCTAAAGCCTCATCCACACATGGCGGATTCCGTCGCAGTCCATCCCAAAGGAGTCCGCCTGTGTCCGCCAGCTCAGCGGGAGATCAGTCCACAGATCTCCGCTGAGCTGATGGATGACAAGCTCCTCTCTGCTCACTGAGCGGGGAGGGGCTTGTCGGCACCGCTGTCTGCTATGGAGCGATCTGATGGAAACGGACAGCATGTCTGTTTTCATCAGATCTTACCCGATCCTATTTAGCAGACCAAAACTGACAGGCGGACCTGAACGGATCCATGTGTGAATGAGGCCTTAGCCTGGAGAAAAGGGAGCGAAACATACCTGCAGCACTTGGTTAGTGCAATACTACACCCAATAATGAGTCAATAATGTAAATAAACAACGTGTCCATAATGGTTAGCTTGTAATAAGTAGCACCCTTTTCCTCTTACCTTCCCAGAAGTCAATATAAGCTTATCAAACACATAATACAGCTCATCCTCACTAAGGCTTCCTTCATTCTTCATGTCATGGTGCGAGGTAGCAGAGGTGCAGCTGTCAGAGCAGGATTTGTCCAGAGAACAGACTGCTTCTGACGCACACGTTACTTCAGTAGTATCATGTAAATCCTCAATAGTTGTAGAATTTTGTCCATTACAGTTTTTGCTCCCTTTAACCTCCAAGAGTGCAGATGTCTGGTCTGTCTCTGAAAAAGGAAGTAGATCTAGTTCACAAGAATCTAGAGAAGAGGTAGAATGAACTGCCTCATCGCCATCTATACACAGTCTTTGTATGGCCTCAGTGACCTTGTCTAATTCGCACCCCTCTGTCTCTAACCCTCCAATGCAGCTTTCTGCTGCCTCTCCGTCCTTGTCTATGCCCATTTCCCCTTCGGGGAGGTCGCCGTTAGCAACTTGATCTCCAGCTGTAGATGTTTCCTGGCTGGTGTTGTTTTCATCATCCACTTTGGACTTCTTTTTCTCTTTGCTTTGTGGACAGGCAAAATACCTGTAAGCTGCTCGGAACCTCTCTAGGATATACTCGTACACCATCTGGCTGTTAAGGCTCCTTGCAACATTCCTCTTCAGTGCAAAAGGATCTGGGGGGAAAAAAAAACATTAACTGGTCAGTCCACCCAATGTGATAATTCAGTTATA
This sequence comes from Rana kukunoris, assembly GCA_029574335.1. Lineage (NCBI taxonomy): Eukaryota > Metazoa > Chordata > Amphibia > Anura > Ranidae > Rana > Rana kukunoris. The sequence goes on along the minus strand of CM056055.1, from coordinate 185,295,324 downwards.
GGAGGAAACTGCTGGACTCTGACACCTGTTGGTTTACTATATGGGGTTGATTTACTAAAAGGCAAATAGACTGTGCACTCTACAAGAGAAATTGCCCCAGAGCTTAGTAAATGAGAAGTTCTGCTGACTTCCATCATCCAATCAGTTGAAAGCAAAAATTAGGTTTCTTTATTTCCCTTGCACATGATTGGCTATTTTCTTTGTAAAGTGAAACTTTACCTTGTTTACTAAGCTCTGAAACAATTGCACTTTGCAAAGTGCACTGTCCTTTTGCCTTTAGTAAATCAACCCCCATGTCTCTGTCCTATGCACAGGATATATGATGTATGAAGAGAAAATATAATTTCCTGGGCCATACAAGTAAATACACTAAAATGTTCTATCATGGCAAGTTACTTTAGTTACTTTAGTCCTGGCATGTTTAAAGTTAACCTGCCTATTTTTAAATACAATTTGTGGTCTACCAGGAGCCACAAGGTGATCTGTACTTATAGTAATAAAAAGTGCACATCCAGGGGGCAATAAGGCCATAAAAATAACCCAGACTCCTAAAGAGAATCCAGATAAAACCTGCTACCTGAAGGTAAGGCCCATCTACCCTCCAATTGTTCAACTATTTAATGAAAACACTTTTTTTTTTGCTGCCAACTTTTATATGGGTGGAAATCCGCATTAAAGGGGTTTTAAAGGTTTGTTTTTTATATTATAAATAGGTTCCTTTAAGCTAGTGCATTGTTGGTTCACTTACCTTTTCCTTTGATTTCCATTCTAAATGTTTTTTTTCTTTGTCTGAATTTCTCACTTCCGGTTCCTCCTCAGTAAGGTGTTCAGTAAGCTGTTCTGGCTGACTAACCACCGCTCAGATAATGGTGTAAAGCTTACTGAGGAACAGGAAATGAGAAATTCAGACAAAGAAAAAAAACATTTTGAAGGGCAATGGAAGGAAAAGGTAAGTGCACCAACCATGCACTAGCTTAAAGGAACCTATATAGAAAATAAAAAACAAACCTTTACAACCACTTTAACTAGATGCTGACCGCCCGCCGTCATATTACTGCGGGACGGTGGCTCTGCTGGGCAAGAGCCCGTAGCTATACGTCCGCTCTTTAGCGGCTGCTAGGGGGGCGCGTGCGCGCTGTGTCCCTGCTCGCCCCCGAGTCCCGCACGCGTGCCCGGCGGGTACGATCGCCGCCGGGCACGCGCATTCGTTCGTTACAGAGTGGGGACCAGGAGCTTTGTGTGTAAACACAAAGCTCTCGGTCCTGTCAGCGGGGGAAACGCTGATCTCCTGTTCATACAATACATACATACCTAGTGAGGCCACCCCCCCATACAGTTAGAACACACCTAGGAACACACTTAACCCCTTCCCTGCCCCCTAGTGTTAACCCCTTCACTGCCAATGGCATTTTTATAGTAATACAATGCATTTTTATAGCATTGATCGCTATAAAAAATGCCAATGTCCCCAAAAATTTGTCAAAAGTGTCTGAAGTGCCCGCCATGTCGCAGTACTGAAAAAAAATGCTGATCGCCGCCATTACTAGTAAAAAAAAAATATTAATAAAAATGCCATAAAACAACCCTCTATTTTGTAAACGCTATAACTTTTGCGCAAACCAATCAATAACCGCTTATTGCGATTTTTTTTAACTAAAAATATGAAGAAGAATACTTATCGGCCTAAACTGAGGAAAAAAATGTTTTTTTATATATTTTTGGGGGATATTTATTATAGCAAAAAGTAAAAAATATTGCATTTTTTTCAAAATTGTCGCTCTATTTTTGTTTATAGCGCAAAAAATAAAAACCGCAGAGATGATCAAATACCACCAAAAGAAAGCTCTATTTGTGGGAAAAAAAGGACGCCAATTTTGTTTGGGAGCCACGTCACACGACCGCGCAATTGTCAGTTAAAGCGACGCAGTGCCGAATCACAAAAAGTGCTCTGGTCATTGGACAGCAATATGGTCCAGGGCTAAAGTGGTTAAGCTCATTTGCAAAGATGATAAAGCCCATTTAGACTATGCGGACGGCAAAGGTTTACCTAAGTAAATTCCCTTTGATTATAACTAACTTTTTTAAATTGTGTACATGCAGAACATTGAAAACAAGATTCAGGGATCAATAGTCAGAATCCATCTCTTGATTCTTTTTCCAACTTGCTAGATCAGTTTCTTGTCAGGTAAGACAGGCATTTGGAAAGTAGTGTAATGGTGAAGTTCGAGGAATGTGGCAAGAGTGTCCTCAATAAGGTAATGGTAAAGTGTTCTGCCAATTAAATTGGAAAATTAGCAATGTCCCAAAGAATGATTTCCCCTTTTTCAAAGATATCTTCATTACAGTAATAGAATAGCGGCACCATTTAAGTCTTACCTTCGATGGCTAGTCGTCTCTTTGGCCAATTCTTGGTTTCTCTACTTAGAAGACCTTGTACTCGCACACTAATCACATATTCTTCAATTGCAAACTCCAGCGTGTAAAATCTCAGCAATTCCAGCCATAGCTGCCCAAGGGATACATGGTGGGGCTGCTCAAGCACCAAGCGGCACTGTAAACGGAAGATCAGGTTGCTGTAAGGTTATATGAACAGAACATTTAATACCTTAAAAACGTTAAAGTTAACACTTATTGGGAACTCCAAAACGCTATATATAGTGACTGCCAACTAAATTCCAAGCACGGCAGATTTTTTCCATAGTTACACTGGTCCAGCCTGGACAACTGTAAATATGTAAATACATCGTACCTGACCAATGACCGTGGAAGCTGGAAATCACTGAAGTAGACACTGCTACTCCTGTGATCGCGACTGGTTTCCAGGTTACGTGCCGAGCAGCTGGCCTGATAGATCGCGAATACAGGAGATAAGCCTTACAGCACAGGCTCGGTTCGGAAAAAAAATTGCATTTTCTTAATGAATGCAAAGTGCTCTCCGATTGGATGAGGTGGAAAGTGTGACATAACCGCACCACTTCTCCACCTCGTCCAGAGAATGCTTAGTGTTCATTCAGAAAAAGTCCATAAACAGTCTTTCTTGATCGTACATCACGGGACACAGAGCGCATAGTCATTACATATGGGTTATATGGAGTACCTTCAGGTGTGGACACTGGTGTAATCAACTTCACAGGAAGTTCCTCCCTATATAACCCCCTCCCACTGAGAGTGCTTTAGTTTTTTCGCCAGTGTCTTAGGTGTTGGTCACGTCTAGCTGTCCCTCGGAGGTCTCGGGACCCAGGATAGCTAGCCGGATCCGTCCGAAGTGCTTCAGAGCCAAGATGTACGGTACCCGGGCCCTGCTGGAGTGGGGTTGTGCCTATAATGCCTCTCCTTGGAGGGCTGGATTCTGGGCTCCAGTGCCTTAGTCTCTTCCAAGAACTAAACGCTACTGATGCCAGGATGCTATATAGGTCCAGGGGTGTGGGTTCCTTAACACAGGACCCCGGTCCCTGAAGGTCCAAGACAATACCCACGGAGATGGGGGAAGGCTGGGCCTCTTGCATTTTGCAATACCCTGCGGCGTGGAGCAGGTAAGAGGGAACCTGCGGGACTTGGTTCGACAGTAGGTATCCCCCTGGGGGTTCTGGGTTGGCTAACAGTATGCTTGTGCATCAGCCACTATCTCCACTATGTCTGTTGAGGCAGGATGGGATTATAATGTTTACCCAGATAATATGTAAATATATGTATACTTGTGTAAGTTATATATTTGCTACTCACCCCAGGTCTGCCTGTTAACACTGATACTGCAACCCCACATGTTTTAAAGAGGAAATTGCTGGTAAAAAACTCCTGTTTCTTAGGAAGCCCATGGGGACAGCTTCCTCGCTGTGTGTGCACTACAATAAGATTAGTGCTTACCTGGTGTCTGTTGGGGCTGCATAACGCTGGTCCATGTTGTTCCTCTGCTCTGCTTCCTCCATGTGGGTTCAGCGTGGTGCGCGCGATCGTGCGCGCGTGTGTGCGCGCGCATACGCGCGCGCGTGCACGCCGCCTTTTATAGCGTCGGCGTGCGTCGGGGGGGCGGGCCAGCAGCGTCAGGGTCTGTATAAAGGAAAAACTTTTCTCTGGCTGGTCTTTCCCTCCTGGAGGCAGAGGAAGAAAGGATACAGAGCGTGCAGCTGGGTCTTTTGGCCACACAGGGACACCTAGTGGCGGTTTTGTGGATCTTCAGGTCTAGGACTTAGGTCCACTATTGACCAGAAAAAAAAAAAAAAAAAAAGTTTTTTTGCTTAAAGGGACTCAGCCTTAGATCCAGCAGTATCTGAGTCTACCTTGGACTCCGGCTAACGGGCATTGGTGTGTCAATACTCACAGGCTTCCTCGGTATTGTCACCTCCCAGGCGGGTAAAAAAAAAAAAATAAATTTTTTTTTGAAAAAAAAAAAAAAGAGAAATATAAAAGAAAAAGAGAGAAATTAGTTCTTTTTCATTTTTCTCATACCTGCCCTCATATTGGTTATTCCTAGCTACAACAGTCAGGTGTTGGCTATAGGGGTGACCCAAGGTTGTACAATGGCTCCAAAGGGATCTGGACCAGCCAAGGCTGCTAAAGGTACCAAAAAGCAAAAGGGGTCTCCATCGGGGTCAGAGGATTTGGGCCAGGCTTCTACGGCCCCACCCTCGCCAGTCAGGACACCGAGTGGCATAGTACAAGAGCCATTGGGGGTGCTGGGGGCAGAGGCGGCCCCCGATCCACCCATTCCCGTTTACGTGACGGAAGAAATGCTAGCAGCCACCATGTGTGGGCTAGAGAAAAGGTTAACTGCGTTGTTTTCCCGTCCTTGCCCAAGTAGCAAGCGGGCTAGATCCCCCTCACCCAGTGTGGGGTTTTCAGATGCGGAGGTCTCCTCTTCAGAGGAACGGGACCCACAAGGGGATCAGGCAGACCCAAGTCCCGACGGTTCAGACAGGGAAAATTCCACTATAGATGAATATTTTTCGGCCTCTCAAGCGGAGGGCCTGTGGATCCAGTCTTTGACAGATATGGTTCGCACTGCCTTTAAACTTCCAGTGCCAGAACTAGTAGCCCCGGAGGTATCCTCATTGGGTTCTTTAAAGGCCCCATTAACTGGTGCATCTTTTCCAATGCACCCCCTTCTGCGGAACGTGATTTACCAAGATTGGGCTCGACCTGATAGAATCTTTGTCCCTCCTAAAAGATTCTCTATTCTCTACCCTATGGAAGAGGAATATGTAAAGAAATGGGCTCTCCCTACAGTGGACGCAGCCATTTCCTGCGTGAATAAATCCCTGACTTGTCCGGTTGAAAATGTCCATATGTTCAAGGATCCGGTCGACAAGAAATTCGAGACACTACTGAAAGCAGCTTTTACCTCAGTAGGTGCCATGGTTCAGCCAGCAGTAGCAGCCATTGGTGTTTGTCAGGCCTTGAAGGATCAGGCAAAGCATATATTGAAGGACATGCCGGCTCAGCATACTCATGAATTAGCAGAATTCCCTAGGGCTCTCTGCTTTGCAGTAGATGCTATTAAGGACTCCATCCAACAGGCATCCCGTTTATCTCTACTGATGGTTCACATGCGTCGTCTTTTGTGGCTAAAGAACTGGTCAGCAGAGGCACCCTGCAAAAAGCTTCTAGCAGGGTTTCCCTTTCATGGGGGAAGACTATTCGGGGAAGACCTAGATAAATATATCCACACCATATCAAGTGGAAAAAGTACTTCCTTACCGGTCAAGAAAAGACCGCGTGGGCCCACGTTTAAACGACAGGCCATTGCAGGCTCGGCCCCTTCGACTTCCCGTCAGTATCGACGGCCTCCCGGGCGTTCAGCAGTTAATAGCCGCCCACAGGGACAAGCCGCGGCAAACAAGAGGCCCTGGTCTCGCAAGCCGGCTAAACCAGTCATCAAATCAGATTCATGAAGGGGCGCCCCCACTCTCTTGGGTGGGGGGAAGACTTCAGTTTTTCTCCGAAGTCTGGAAGGCCAGAATTCCCGACTCTTGGGTTCGGTCCGTAGTAGCCTCAGGCTACAAACTAGAGTTTCGAGAAATCCCCCCTCCTCATTTTCAGGGGTCAAGTCTTCCAAGCGACCCGTTAAAGAGGGCCTCTCTCGTAAAGGCGTTGGATCGCCTCTTGCTCCAAGGAGTAATTGTAGAAGTACCAACCCAAGAAAGGGGTCTGGGATTCTACTCCAACCTTTTTGTTATACCAAAACCCAATGGCGACGTCAGGCCTATATTAGACCTCAAACGCCTAAATCGCTTTCTAAGGATTCAGACCTTCCGTATGGACTCCATACGTTCAGTGACAACCAGCCTGCATCAGGGCGACTTCCTAGCATCTATAGACATAAAGGATGCATATCTGCATGTGCCAATTTACCCAGCACATCACAAGTTTCTTCGTTTTACGATAAACCAAAGTCATTACCAGTTCGTAGCCCTCCCTTTCGGGTTGGCAACAGCTCCACGGGTATTCACAAAGGTGTTAGCCCCGGTACTAGCCGTCCTAAGGACAGAAGGCATCTTGGTCCTAGCATACCTGGACGATCTCCTGGTTATCGACAGTTCAGCTTCCAACCTCAATCATGCAGTAGTCCGCACAGTGCGGCATCTAGAAGAGTTCGGGTGGATTGTGAACCAAGAAAAATCAAGGTTACATCCCACAAGACAGTTGGAATATCTAGGCTTTCGGTTAGATACAGAATGCCAGAGGGTATTTTTACCTCAAGAGAAGATCAGGTCGTTGATTCAAACGATTCAAATAGTCTTAGGCAAAAAGAAGCCGACTATTCGCCTATGCATGCGACTGCTGGGGAAGATGGTGGCCGCCTTCGAAGCAGCGCCCTATGCCCAGATCCATACCAGAATTCTGCAAGCAGCTATTCTCTCTGCTTGGAACAAGTCCATACAGGCATTAGACCGTCCATTAGTTCTTTCTCCAGGAGTCAGGCACAGCCTGTACTGGTGGTTGATCCCTCAAAAATTATCAAAAGGGAAAACCTTTTGGCCCATCTCGTGGAAAATAGTAACCACAGATGCCAGCCTAACAGGTTGGGGGGCAATCTTAGGAAATCGGACCCAGCAGGGACAGTGGTCAGAGGCAGAAAGTCTGCTTCCCATCAATGTCCTAGAGATCAGAGCTGTTCGGTTGGCCCTGGTCGCCTGGACTCTCCCCCTGCAGGGTCTGCCAGTAAGGATACAGTCCGACAATGCCACGGCGGTGGCATACATAAACCACCAGGGGGGCACAAAGAGCCTGGCGGCTCAAAGGGAAGTAAACCTAATTTTTGCATGGGCCGAAGCCCATGTACCCTGCATCTCAGCAGTGTTCATCCCAGGGATAGACAATTCTCAAGCAGATTTTTTGAGTTGTCAACAGTTACTCCCGGGAGAGTGGTCTCTTCACCCCCAGGTATTCCAAGAGATTTGCCAAAGATTCGGAGTTCCCGATGTGGACATCATGGCAACAAGATTCAACAAGAAATTGGACAAATTTGTATCCCGAGCCAGGGACCCCTCGGCCTACGGGACCGATGCGTTGGTTTGCCCCTGGCACCAGTTTTCTCTCCTGTATGCGTTCCCTCCACTACAGATGATTCCCCGCCTTCTACGAAGGATCAGGGTGGAGCGCAGGCCGGTGATCCTGGTGGCCCCAGCCTGGCCCAGAAGGGCTTGGTACGCACTCATCGTGAGGATGTCAGTAAGGGCACCGTGGCCACTCCCCCTGCGCCCAGATCTGCTGTCTCAGGGCCCGATCTACCACCCTGCTTCACAGCAGCTAAATTTGATGGCTTGGCGGCTGAATCTCTAATTCTTAAGGGCAGAGGCCTCTCTGCCCAAGTCATATCTACGTTAATTCAAGCTAGAAAGCCAGTCTCTAGAAATATCTATTACAGAGTCTGGAGAACCTATGTGGAGTGGTGCGAGTCTCAAGGAGGGCATCCTCGCAAGTTTTTTATTGACAGGATCTTGCGATTCCTCCAGGTTGGCGTTGACAAGGGGTTGGCTCTTAGTACTCTAAAGGGGCAGGTGTCTGCCTTATCGATATGGTTTCAAAGGCCTTTGGCCACACATTCGCTTGTAAAAACCTTTTTGCAGGGGGTCTTGCATGTAAATCCCCCTATTAGAGCTCCCCTCTGCCCCTGGAATTTAAATCTGGTCTTGTCAGCTTTACAAAAGCAGCCGTTTGAACCTCTGGCAGAAATCCCTCTTGTGCTGCTAACCCGAAAGTTGGTTTTCTTGGTGGCTATGGCTTCGGCCAGAAGGGTCTCCGAGCTGGCAGCCTTGTCTTGCAGGGAACCGTACCTGATTCTGCATAAGGACAGAGTGGTTCTGCGGCCTCAGCCTTCTTTCCTTCCTAAGGTCATATCCAGTTTTCACTTGAATCAGGACCTAGTCCTACCATCCTTCTTTCCTACTCCCCAGTCCAGAGAGGAAAGATTGCTTCATACTTTGGATGTGGTCCGAGCCATGAGAGTTTATCTCAAGGCTACAGAAAAGATTAGGATAACAGATGTGCTTTTCATTCTTCCGGATGGCCCCAAGAAGGGTCAGCCGGCTGCCAAGTCTTCCTTGGCTAGGTGGATTAAGCAGCTGATTTTTCAGGCCTATGGTCTGAAGCGCGTTCCACCGCCCTTATCAGTTAAGGACCATTCTACGAGGGCCATGAGTGCCTCTTGGGCGGCACACCATCAGATCTCTATGGCACAGGTTTGCAAAGCGGCAACCTGGTCTTCCGTACATACGTTTACTAAATTTTATAAGTTGGACGTCACAAAGGCTGCGGACGCAGCATTTGGGCAGGCGGTCCTACGGGCAGCAGTATAGAATCCTCTGGCCCGGTTCACGCCCCCTTTTTCTGTTGGTGGAGCTATTTTACCTCCTGATATAGTTTCTGTTTGGCTATTTTTGGCCTTACGGTCTCCCTCCCTTCATAGAGCATTGCTTTGGGACATCCCATATGTAATGACTATGCGCTCTGTGTCCCGTGATGTACGATCAAGAAAAAGGGATTTTTAATAACAGCTTACCTGTAAAATCCTTTTCTTGGAGTACATCACGGGACACAGAGCTCCCACCCCTCTTTGTGGGAACATTGTGTAACCTCAGAGAAATTGCTTGCTACAAAACTAAAGCACTCTCAGTGGGAGGGGGTTATATAGGGAGGAACTTCCTGTGAAGTTGATTACACCAGTGTCCACACCTGAAGGTACTCCATATAACCCATATGTAATGACTATGCGCTCTGTGTCCCGTGATGTACTCCAAGAAAAGGATTTTACAGGTAAGCTGTTATTAAAAATCCCTTTTTTTGAACCCAAACCTAAACTTAAAACTACAATGTCACACTGCCTATGGTACTATGGTAAAATGGAGATCTCAATTCCTGTGCAAAGAGGTAAAGCCCACAAAGAGAGAAACAATTCCTTTCTGCTTAGTGTTTATCATCTTAGCCACAATGCTTGAACAGTATGCAGTGTCCATCGGTGTTGTGGTACAGGAAATACCTTCTTTAAAGCCAAAGTAAAGACCCATAAATAGATATGCACTATATTCATAGTTTTATCTCCCTTTTCTAGGTACAGCAGGGTATTTAATCATTACTTTGTAGTCTAATAAGCACGAGAAAAGCCCTGATGCTGTCAGAAATTCACACAGACCTGATCTCACAAGCCTCTTCCCCTTCTCTACAATACCAGTCTGTGTAAAGAAGCATTGATGGGTGCTGCTGTTACTCAGATCTGCCAGCACAGGCCACTTCAGTGTAAGGGCAGGAAGCAGCAGTTTCCCCAAGAGGAAACGTTATTTTAAAACATTTCCAAAAAAAAAAAAAAAAAAAATTTGTCAAATCGTAAAAATGCAAGGCTACGTTTGTAAACAACAACAAAAAAAATGCAAGGCTACATGTCTACAAAAAGATACAAATATGTGAGATGTCAATTAGGTTACAACTGTTTATAGCACAGAATTTTAAACAAAAGTAATTTTGGTCCCAATCAGCATAACACAAGCCCAAATTACTTTTTTTGGAGGTTTTTTTCATAGACTTCTATTAAACAGTGTAGATCAGATGGAGGGAAAGTGCTGAAGACGGAGGAGGAGGACAAGTTCTAAAGAAGACACAAATCTGAAGTACAGGGGGTACGATTTGCAAAGCAGGTATCCCAGATGTCATGTTAAAGGGGTTGTAAAGGTACAATTTTTTTTCCTAAATAGCTTCCTTTACCTTATTGCAGTCCTCCTTCACTTACCTCATCCTTCCATTTTGCTTTTAAATGTCCTTATTTCTTCCGAGAAATCCTCACTTCCTGTTCTTCTGTCTGTAACTCCACACCGTAATGCAAGGCTTTCTTCCTGGTGTGGAGTGTCGTGCTCGCCCCCTCCCTTTGACTACATGAGAGTCAGGACGCTCTCTACGTTGCAGAGAAAGGAGCTGTGTGTTAGTGGGCTTCCTGACTCTCCTGTAGTCAAAGGGAGGGGACGAGCACAACACTCCACACCAGGGAGAAAGCCTTGCATTACTGTGTGGAGTTACAGATAGAAGAACAGGAAGTGAGAATTTCTCAGAAGAAATAAGGACATTTAAAAGCAAAATAGAAGGATGAGGTAAGTGAAGGAGGACTGCACTAGGGTAAAGGAAGCGATTTAGGAAAAAATTAATTCCTTTACAACCCCTTTAACCCAACAGACACACTTACAAAGGATAACATCATTTACAATGGCATCCTTACATAAATTCTCTTTTCCGAGAGTCAAGGGACTCACCTTTCCCATCTTCTCCTTGTTTTTCCTATTCTCGGCTTCTGATGCAGCTGCTCTCCTGTGGTTTTGCTCAGCTCTCCCCCTCCCATCCATTCCTGAAGAGTTCTTATTATCATTGCTGGCTGGCCTGTATTCCCATTCCACATATACGTCTTCAGAAATGCCCTTTAGATGGTAATCATCCAACCTCTTAGGTTCAAAGCCTTCTATCTATTGCCCAAGAGGGGATTAAATAAAATAGAAAAAATAGAAATATTATACAGCTATGCAAATTACACATTAAACAGCATAGAATTAAGGCTAAAAGCACGAAATATATTTCTAGAGCCATCTACAAATACAACCTTTTTAACCATTTTGACTTGCTTTGTGCCTCTGAGAGCTAAGCTATAATGTAATCCAGTTGATCTACTAAAGCACACACTCTTTCTTTTAAATAATTTTAATGAACAGGTCTATCAATATACTGTATATACTCGAGTATAAGCCGAGTATTTCAGCACATTTTTTTGTCAACTTTTTGCACCTGATCTCCCAGATTTTAGGGACCCGGTACCGGCCGGGCACACATGCAGCCCCATTTCTCCTCTACAAGTCTGCAAAGTTTGCTGTCTGGGGGACTTAAGGCTGGGGAGCACCGATTTTTCAAACCTAGGCACCCCTTCCATAGACTCCCATGTTAAACGTCAGTCTAGTCATGGACACAGTGAGGCATGGGCACAGCGAGGCATGGGCACAGTGAGGCAAAGTGAGGCATGCAGATGCATACCCTAGACTTATACTCGAGTCAATACGTTTTCCCATTTTTTTTTTGGTAAAATTAGGTGCCTCGGCTTATATTCGGGTTGGCTTATACTCTATTATATACGGTTATACAGAAGCAGAGTTGCTGTTAAAACTCATGGGGCCCCATACAGCCTACCTGACAGCCCCCCCCCCCCCGGGATGAAAGTGGCTGAGGACAAAGATCTATCAGTCCCTTTCTCTACAGCCTCAGCTGCACAGATCTGAGGCTTCCTGCTCATTCACAAACTGAAGCATAAGTGATTGGTACAGGCCGTGCTTACTGTATTCATCCAGAAAAAGAAGGGGCCAGTAAAGAGCATCCCCCTGTGTGCCTATAGCAGCTGGAATGTCTGGGCTCAAAAAACATATTTGAATTACTATCCTGACAATGTCCTTCTAGCACATGCCACATACTGCTAAAAAGTAACCCTCTGAACATACAGAAAACCTCCACCCCCCTCATATTACCTTTAGCATGCCTGAAGAGCCTATGCAAATAATCAATTTTTTTACATTGGTATTGGTATTTGCTTAGGACTAGGCAGCTCCCCTTACCTACAGTTCTTGGGCCTGGTGATAGGAAATGCATGCACCAAGTGTAGGATTGGACGGGGCTTTCACAAAATTTGCTGCAACAATCCATAGGGGAGGCAGACACAGTAATGACAAGAAGTGGACCTAGAGAGCGCCTGCTATACAGATGTGGGCTTACTTTGCCTTTTAGCAGCATTTAATAGATGTAGATTAAAGAAGATCTGCAGCCCGAGATATTACATTGTTCTGGTAGCAAATTCACAAAGACTAAACCCTGTGCGCTTCTATTTGCATGCAATCTCGCTATCTGTTGACTATAGCAGTAACGGGCCACAAGAGGTGAAAGGGAAACCCCAAAAGGAAATTTGCAGAAGCTGTAACTAAATTAATAGTCGTATGTAGGGGCTGATGCTCAACATTCAATACAAGTATTGCAGATTTGTTAACAGCAGATGTACTAAACAAAATATAAAATTACTGTGTACGGTAAAACCTTGGTTTGAGAGCGTTTTGCACGACAAGCAACATTTTCTACAAAATTTTGATTTGATATACAAGCTTTGTCTTGATATACAAGTAGCCTTACGTCACAACTAATTATAAAAGAGAAAAGGCCTTGTACACACTATCAAATGTGTCTGTTCAAATCGGTCGGACCGACCGATTTGAACAGATCTGTCTGCTGGCATTTTGGTTTGCACGCGTGTACACACGAGCAAACCAAAATCCCCGCCAGCAGACAGCGCGGTGACGTGGCATGACGTTGACGCTGCCACGTCACCGCACCAGGAAGTAAAACACTTCCGCGCATGCGTCGAAACCATTTGGCGCGTGTGCGAGAAGACATGTCTGCTGGTTAGCGTACTAACCAGCAGACATGTCGGGCGGACGGGTTCCCAGCCGACAGATTTCAAAGCATGCTTTTAAATCTGTCGGGTGGCCAAATCCGTCTGTTTGCCCGTACACACTATCGAATCTGTCTGCTGAAACGGTCTAGCAGACCGTTTCCAGCAGACAGATTTGATCGTGTGTACGAGGCCAAAGTGTAGCAATATGGTTACATTTAATGAATGTACAACATTTAGCAACTTATTGCTAAATGAAGAGAGAAGAGAGGTGCCTCTCTTCTCTTTTATACTCTGTAGCTCCTGCTGGATTTTGTTTCTAATCCCTCGTGGATGGATATTTTATGGTTACACAACCAGGTCACATTGCTAAAATCCTTATATATGGACTATAAACTGAAAAACATATAAATAAATGGTTGTGGAACAAATCATTTGGGTTTCCATTATTTCTTACGGGGAAACTCGCTTTGATATACAAGTGCTTTGGATAAAAAGCATGTTTCTGGAAAGAATTATGCTTGCAAACCAAGGTTTTACTCTACATAATTTATAAAAATTAAAATTTCAAAAGGAAGAGACAACAAGGAAAGATCCATTCTAAAGGTGGCTTACCCAGGATCCCAGATATGCTGGAAGGATTGGTGGCTTTCTTTTTTGGAGGAAAAATACCACCATTAAGGCAAAAGAGTAAGAAGGGACTCCGCCTTCTGCTTGGCAGTCTATGTGACACAGCTGGAAAAGATAAACAAGATAAGCATTATTTATTTAGTAATAACCTCTAGCCCAGTCAGTCCCCTGTGTTGACCTTAAAGCGGATCTCCACCCTAAAGTGAAGATCCGCTGATCGGAACCCTCCCCCCCTCCGGTGTCACAATTGACACCTTTCAGGGGGGAGGGGGGTGCAGATACCTGTCTAAAGACAGGTATCTGCAACCACTTCCGGCCCGCAGTCCCGGGCAAAAGTCGGGTTTTTTGGCGACATCCCGTCGCCCCCCCGTTGTGTGCTGGGAACTCTCGGCTCCCAGCACACAGCGGGAGCCAATCGGCGGGCGCAGCGCGACTCGCGCATGCGCCGTAGGGAACCGGGCAGTGAAGCCGCAGCGCTTCACTTCCTGGTTGCCTCACCGTGGATGGAGGGGGGAGCAGCAGGGTGACGAGCGATCGCTCGTCCTCTGCTGCGGACGCCGCTGGACTCCAGGACAGGTAAGTGTCCTAATATAAAAAGTCAGCAGCTGCAGTATTTGTTGCTGCTGGCTTTTAATATTTTTTTCTGGTGAACCATCCGCTTTAAGCGGAGGTCCCATGAAAAAAAAAATATTAAAAGCCAGCCGCTACAAATACTTCCACTCGATCAAACAATATCGGATGAATTGTCAAGATTGGCTCTTGAAAACTCTGTACTGACGATCCGATTATCGTACGATCACGACGAAAGTGGTATTTTTTGTCCGATTTTCGGATCGATTTTCAGGCCATTAGAGCGGTCAAAATGTACAATGATCTTCAACAAGGACTGGCTGTAGTCAGCACTGTAAGGCCCCTTTCACACTGGGGTGGGAGGTGCGGTGGTGCTAAAAATAGTGGCGCTATACAGTCGGAATTTCTGCGGGATTTGGCCGTTAGCGGTATTAACCTCCGCTACCGGCCGAAAAAGGGTTAATACCGCCCGCAATGCCCCTCTGCAGAGCTATTACCGCGGTTTCCCATTGTTTTAAATGATAAGGAGCGGTGAAAGAGCGGTATACACACACTGCTCCAAACATGCTGCTTGCAGGAGATTTTTTTCTCTCCTGCCAACGCATCGCCTCATGCCGCGTACACACGATCGGTTAAACCGATGAGAACGGTCTGATGGACCGTTTTCATCGGTCCAAACCGATCGTGTGTGGGCCCCATAGGTTATTTTACCATCGGTTAAATTTAAAACAAGTTGTCTTTTTATAACCGATAGCAAAAAAACGATCATTAGTAGGCATGACCATCGGTTAAAAATCCACGCATGCTCAGAATCAAGTCGACGCATGCTTGGAAGCATTGAACTTAATTTTTTTCAGCACGTCGTTGTGTTTTACGTCACCACGTTCTGACACGATCGTTTTTTTAACCGATGGTGTGTAGACATGACGGACCATCAGTCAACTTCATCGGTTAACCGATGGAAAATCCATCAGACCGTTCTCATCGGATGGACCGACCGTGTGTACAGGGCATTAGTGTGAAAGCCATCGGGCTTTCACATTGAGAAGGATGGGCAGGAATTTTTCAGGCGGTATTTAGGCGCTATTTTTAGCGCTATACTGCCTGAAAAACTCCTCAGTGTGAAAGGGGCCTAAATGGCTTTAAAATAAAGCTGGATTTATTTCTAAATGCAAAAAATATTATTTATATACGATACTTTAATAGCTATATATATATATATAACAGTAGATTATGGATTCAGGCAGTATTGCATTTAAGGGTCAGGAAGGATTTTTTTATTTTTATTTAAATCAAATTGGTTCATGGTTTATAAGTGTCTAATCCTTCCTCTGGATCAGCAGCAGATTTAGGTTCCGTGGTTGTTGGGTTTTTACTATAGTTATTTTTTTCTTTAGTTTTAACTCGATAGACTATAGTTTGAATTATTTGGGAAAAACAGTATATTCATCAAATAATAGAAAATACGACCCAAACAATGTTTACTTACCCTGGCCCAATAGCGGAACGCCATTACCAAGGCAATTAGAGTGGGCTCTAGTCTGCCAACAGCTGCCAGTAATTCAGTGGTAAGGCACGCTGTGTCATTTCCAGCACTCACTTTGCATGTTAACCCACTAGAAAAAAAAAAGAACAATAATTTATAAACACACTGCAGATAACATTCAGCAATATTAAAGCTAAACATGAGGTACACAGCTGAATACAAACATGAATTGCATATATAAGGTCTGTTTTACCTGCTAAAGGGTTTGTACAGTGCCTTGAAAAAGTATTCATACCCCTTGACATTTTCCACATTTTGTCATTTTACAACCAAAAACGTAAATGTATTTTATTGGGATTTTATGTGATAGACCAACACAAAGCGGCACATAACTGTGAAGAGATGGTAACAGCCGGCGGCGGTGGGGGAGCTTCAGAGCGAGGCCTGGAGTGTGGTGGATCAGAGCAGTCGAGGGCCAGACTGGCCCTCGACTGCTCTGATCCACCACACTGCAGGCCTCACTCCAAAGCTCCCCCACCGCCGCCGGCTGTTACCATCTCTCAGCGGTGAATGATGTGAATGATGCTTCCATGCAGCACAGCGCTGCAGCAGGAGGAGCAGATAGACTGACCTGATGATCTTTCTTCATGGATTCTGTACAATGCCTACTTTTACCTCGCTAAATGTGAGTTGCCTGTACTAACCTGATTATTAAATTGTTTTTAAAACGTCTACACTTAGAGCCGGTTCACACTGGGGCGACCTGCCAGGCGACTCAGCCGCCTGACAAGTCGCGCTCCATTCTGTAGTATGAAACCGTTCTAATAGGAGCGACACAATTCGCTCCGACTTAGAAAAAGGTTCCTGTACTACTTTGGGGGCGATTTGGGGCGACCTGCATTGACTTCTATACAGAAGTCTTTTTGCCAGTCGCCTCTAAAGTCATCTTCAAGACGCCTTGCAGAGTCGTGCGTCAAGTCGCGCCGCCCCTGTGTGAACCGACTCTTAAAGGCGCCTCTTCCCTTGCTTTTTGTTCAAAAGTGATTCTCCCCAGCAGAGACACAAACAGCAATAAAAAACCTTCCTCCCCAAGCTAGAGTATTCTAGAATCACTGATCCAGAACACATATGCAGATCAACTCAGCCTTAACTTGCTATACCAGGTCAGAAAATCAAAGTACTAAAGCCAGAGACAGCCACATGACAAACATATTCAGAAAGGGGGGTCAGCAATGGCAGCCCTCCTGTTCCTTTTAGTATAGATTTCTTTACAACAAAACACTCTCCGGTATTAAAAATAGAATTGATAAAGGGATCTTACCTATTTTCATCCTTGCAAAATACAACAGGAATCTTTGCATGGAAATCAGACTCAACATCAATATATCGAGCTGAAGCACAGGAAGGAGGATGGAGGGGGGAGAAGAAAGAGATTTAGACAAAAAGGATTAAAATCTTATGGCTAGATTCACGTAGAGCGGCGTAATTTTGTGCAAGCGTAGCGTATCTCATATACGCTACACCGCCGTAAATTAGAGAGGCAAGTGCTGTATTCACAAAGCTAATTTACGGCGGCGTAGCGTAAATGGGCCGGCGTAAGCCCGCCGAATTCAAATGTGTTTGATGTGGGCGTGCTTTATTTAAATTGTGACCCCGCGTAAATTAAAGGGGTTGTAAAGGTACACGTTTTTTTACCTTAATGCATCCTATGCATTAAGGTAAAAAAACATCTCACAGCACCGGCCCCCCCCGAGCCCCCGTTGTACTTACCTGACCGTTCGAATCTCCCGGGCACGTCCACGTCGTCCTCTTCGGTTCCCAGCCTGGCCGTTGATTGGCTAGGCTGGGCGGATTGATAGCAGCGCAGCCATTGGCTAGCGCTGCTGTCAATCAGAGCGGATGACGCGGCGCGCCGGGGGCGGAGCCGAGTGATACAGTCGGCGGCTATGGCCGCCGCTGTATCACGGGAGCGCGCTCGCAAAAGCTTTCCTCCATGCTAGCGCCCTCGCATGAAGAGGAAAAGCTTTTGCAAGGAGGAGCCCAGACAGCCGCCGAGGGACCCCAGAAGACAGCTTTCCGGGCCACTCTGTGCAAAACGAACTGCACAGTGGAGGTAAGTATAACATGTTTGTTATTTTTTTTAAACAAAAGCCCTGACTTTAGTGTCCCTTTAAGTTTTTTACCAACAGCACATGCGCCGTCCGTGGACGTATCCCAGTGCGCATGCTCCAAATTACACCGCTAAGACTCATTGGTTTCAACGTGAACGTAATTTACGTCCAGCCCCATTAACAGACGAGTTACGCAAACGACGTAAATCGTGAAAAATTTGACGTGGTCCCGACGTCCATACTTAACATTGGCTGCGCCATCTTGTTGCAGCTTTATCTTTACGCCTGAAAACGCCTTACGTAAACGGCGTATCTTTACTGCGACGGCCGAGCGTACGTTCGTGAATAGGCGCATCTCACTGATTTACATATTCTAGGCGTAAATCAGCATACACGCCCCTAGCGGCCAGCGTAAATAGGCAGCTAAGATACGACGACGTATCTTAGCAACATTTAAGCGTATCTCACTTAGAGAATACACTTAAAGATACGACGGCGCAGATTCTGAGTTACGACGGCGTATCTACAGTACTGATACCCCGTCGTAACTCTTTATGAATCTGGCCCTTAGTGCTTCCTAGTGTAAAGTGAACCAGTACTTTGCCTAGACTAGACAAAGTAACAGACAAGCTGCAAAGCAGGTACCTCTAAGTGCCATTCTTACCTTTAGCACACTCCCTGCTGCGAGTTTCCATAAAAATTCCTACACAAGTATTAAAGAAGTATAGGAAAAAAAAAAAATACATAGTGTATTCATCTCTATGGCTGCAACATCGCTGTGATGCTGCAGCTGACCCTGCCGACTCTGAGACAGAGAACTGAGTCGATCACAAGACCACTTAACACTCAGCTCTCAGTCTTCCCTGAGCAGGGAAAAGTGATTGTCAATCATCGCTCTCCACTCTGCCCCTCCAGTGGTCACTGGAGGCTGAGCCAGCTGGCGATAAGGCATCTGAGGGGATCCCAACAATAAAGTCAGGTTCCTTCCAGAGCCTGCAGTCAGGATCCTTCCAGAGCCTGCAATACAGTAGGTGACTGGGATATTGTGTCAATCTCGCTCCCTTTCTCGGCGAGATTGACCACCTACGAGCCCCATCGCGGGAGCCAGCGCCGAGCTGGCTTGCCGCGATGGAGACAAAGCCGTCATAGAAGCGACGGGGATCCGACGCGGATTCCCGCCAATTCTACACATGGGCGGTGTTTGTTATGAATCCTGAAGGAGAAATCCCCGCCGGATTTTTAAAGAAAAATCCGGCATGGGTTCCCCCCTCAGGAGCATAACGGGCCCTTAGGTCTGTTATGGGTTGTAAGGAGACCCCCTACGCCGAAAAAACGGCGTGGGGGTCCCCCCACAATTCATAATAGACCCGTATCCAAAGCACGCCGGCCGGCCGGTCAGGAAGGGAGTGGGGGCGAGCGAGCGCCCCCCCCCCTCCTGAGCCGTACCGGGCAGCATGCCCTCAACATGGGGGGGTTAGGTGCTCTGGGGCAGGGGGCGCACTGCGGCCCCCCACCCCAGAGCACCCTGTCCCCATGTTGATGAGGACAGGGCCCCTTCCCGACAACCCTGGCCGTTGGTTGTCGGGGTATGCGGGCGGGAGGCTTATCGGAATCTGGAAGCCCCCTTTAATAAGGGGGCCCCCAGATACCGGCCCCCCACCCTAAGTGAATGAGTATGGGGTACATTGTACCCCTACCCATTCACCTGCAAATAAAAAGTGTAAACACAAATAAACCACACAGGGTATTGAAATATTTTATTAGTTGGCCGCCGGGGGGGGGGGTGTATGATCGCTTTTATAAAAGCGCCCCCCTCCGGCGGGCTTCTGTGGGGGGTGGGTGCCGCCGTCTGGTTCTCTTCCGCCGCCGGGGGGGGCGCTTTGATAAAAGCGCCCACCACCCGGCGGGCTTCTTTCGACGTCTTCGGCGGCTGGGGGGTCTTCTCCCACTCTCCGGGGTCTTCTCCTGCTCTCCGGGGGTCTTCTCCGCTCTCCGGGGGTCTTCTCCGCTCTCCGGGGGTCTTCTTCTTCTTCAGGACTCGCCGCCGCTAACTTTGTGTGTTAGCTCACCCCCCACAGAAGCCCGCCGGAGGGGGGCGCTTTTATAAAAGCGATCATACACACACCCCCCCCGGCGGCCAACTAATAAAATATTTCAATACCCTGTGTGGTTTATTTGTGTTTACACTTTTTATTTGCAGGTGAATGGGTAGGGGTACAATGTACCCCATACTCATTCACTTAGGGTGGGGGGCCGGTATCTGGGGGCCCCCTTATTAAAGGGGGCTTCCAGATTCCGATAAGCCTCCCGCCCGCATACCCCGACAACCAACGGCCAGGGTTGTCGGGAAGGGGCCCTGTCCTCATCAACATGGGGACAGGGTGCTCTGGGGTGGGGGGCCGCAGTGCGCCCCCTGCCCCAGAGCACCTAACCCCCCCATGTTGAGGGCATGCTGCCCGGTACGGCTCAGGAGGGGGGGGGGCGCTCGCTCGCCCCCACTCCCTTCCTGACCGGCTGGCCGGCGTGCTTTGGATACGGGTCTGTTATGGATTGTGGGGAGACCCCCACGCCGTTTTTTGGGCGTAGGGGGTCTCCTTACAACCCATAACAGACCTAAGGGCCCGTTATGCTCCTGAGGGGGGAACCCATGCCGGATTTTTCTTTAAAAATCCGGCGGGGATTTCTCCTTCAGGATTCATAACAAACTCCGCCCACGTGTAGAATTGGCGGGAATCCGCGTCGGATCCCCGTCGCTTCTATGACGCACTCGCTGGAATGTGCTTTTACTATTCCAGCGAGTGCGAGATATCGGCAGCCTGTCGCCGAGATTCAGCGCGATGCTGGCGTGTTAAAAACACATTCTCGGCGGCAGGCACTGTAGCTCTGTGATGTAAGCCGATGTGCGTAATGTGCTCTGAGCACTGAATTGTGGGAAGCATATTACTGTATACATGTCCAATATTGAAGAGGCTTCCTGGGACTACTGCAGGGGTTCAAAGCAGCAGGGAGTGTGGTAAAGGTAAAAGAAGGCACTTCATTGCTTCTGGTGTGCAGTGTACCTCTTATTTATTATGGCCAGAGTGCAGAATTACTTTAAGATACTTAAAAATATCAAATCATGATTAAAGGTGGACATTGCTTTTTAATATTCATCTCTGTTTTAATGACAATACTTTACTCCATTCCTTTGTATGTCTATCTTTATATAGGACACAGAATTTTCCTCTACTTACGTTTTTTTTTTGTACCAATGCGCTCAATATTGTGAGTAATATGTTTCTAATTTTGTTTAAAATTTATAAAATACATATTCAACCTTATGGCCCCTTTCACACGGTCGGACCGTTCAGTTCCGCCTGTCGGTTTTGTTGACGGACCTGAACGGTCGCTCCATACATCTCTATGGATCATCAGATGTCAGCGAAGATATGTCCGCTGACATCCGACCCGATCCACTAAAATCAAATGGATGGCGATACGTCGCCATCGTCCATGGCGGATCGGATGAGATCTGATGAAAATGGACATGCTCTCCGTTTTCGTCCGATCTCTCCATAGGAGACAGCGGCGCTGGACAAGCCCCTCCCCGTTCAGTGAGCAGAGAGGGATCTGTCAGATCAGCGGAGAGATCTCCCGCTGAGCTGGCGGACCACTGAAAGCGGATCCGTCCCCGTGTGAAAGGGGCCTAAAATATCAAGTCATGCAAATGTTTATCTTGTTTCATAGGTATGTTCATTTAAATTTCACTTTTTTAGCCAATCCTTCCAATTGCCACAGCATTATGATTGTCTTCAACCAGAATCAGTTTGCTTACATGTATTTGCGATTAGCCAATATAATTAGTAACACATACAGAATTTGGTAAAATGCAAACAATTAACAAAATGATAATAAAATAAATAAAATAAGTGTTTAGAACAAAGTAAATGATAACGACTTACAGCTGTTCTTCAGAATCTCAAGAGCCTGGATTAAAACATCTGGCTGGTTCATCTAAAACAGATACAATAAAATTATACAATGTTCTGGAAATATATACAAGTATATCATACTTAAAATAGTTACAAAAATTGTGGTTTTCGGCCCCTTTCACACTTGTGCGACTTGCGACAGCAAAGTCGCATGACAAGTCATACCCCGTGATTTCCAATGAGTACCGTTCATATCTGTGCGACTTCAAGTCGCACTCCTACCTTGGTCTGACTTTGATGTGCATTGAGATCCATAGACCTGAAGTTTATACAGGGATTCCCTAAAATTGCGTCAAAATCGCGGCCGCAACACCGCGATAAAATCGCAGCAAAATCACCCAAAGTCATGGTATTGTGAAACGGGCCTTACCGTTGCTCATGTCTATTACAGATATTCTCCATAATGAAGACACAGTAAGGCCCCATTCACACCGGAGCATAGTGTTTTCAAGCAGAAACTCGCTCGATTTTGTACAGGTCAAAAAGCCATCGATGTAAAAAGCAGAAAAACGCCTGTAATCTGCCTAAAAAAGCTGTTTGAGCGTCAGGCTTCAAGCATTTTGGAGTGGAGAAGTGAACCATCTCCATAGAGAATAATTGATTTGTTTCCCCTCCAGCGTTTTGTAGTTTCAGGCTTCAAGCTACAAATCGCACCGGTGTGAATGTGGCCTTATGTCGCATACACACGTCATGGAAAATAAACAACGTTTTTTTCAACGTGATTCTTGTCAAGCCTGCCTTGCATACACACGATCGTGAAAAAAAATGCTTGCGCAAAGCGCATGACTTACAACACGTACGACGGTACTATAAAGGGGAAGTTCCATTCGAATGGCGCCACCCTTTGATTATGCAATTTTCCCTTCTCATAACTTGCTTCTGAGCATGCACGTTTTTTCCCCTATCGTTAAAGCCTACACATGACTGTTTTTCACAACGAGAAAAACTACGACGTGAAAAACAACGAGAAAAAATAGAGCAGGTTCTAAATTTTTATTGGCCATTTTTCTTGTCGTTTTTAATGACCAATTTAAAAAACTATTTTTTTCTACATGCCGAAAAGAAAAAAAAAATTTAATGCAGAAAAATGATCGTGTGTACGCGGCATATGAAGCAAGTTTGCACACGTTTACAGCCCCAATAAAAACAACAGGCTGCATTCAGTAAAAGAAAAATGCATGAATACCTATAAACGTGGCATTTTTAGGTGTCACAAGTGCAATAGGCGTAAAAAAAAATGTGAAAGAAGCCTTTTCCTACCAGATTCCAAACTGACAAAATAAATGTTGCCAGTGAGTTGACAGGCTGCCTCTCATTGGTCTGTTCCACAGAGTTTGTGTATGTGTGACAGGTACACTTTAAAATAATCTTATATGATTCAAAAGATTGTCTTTCACTATACAGTACATACCTTTGGAGGAAACTTTATGTCTATATTAATGTCACTTGCTTTAAATGCAAATCTGGTCAGTGATGATCCATACATTCTCAGGGAACATTCTAAAAGAAGAATATAAAATTAGGTTTTAATTACTTCAGAAGCGAATAAGGAGGTAACATGTATGTAAACTGTTCATAAAATATAACCACTTTAAAGTGAACTTCTGCTTTGTCCATGACGGGAAAGGTGTCACTTTATTGCCCCCTCCCCAGCAACACATACCTGCCTCTTATTTGATGCCTTCCACGCCATTCAGAAACTGGGAACATGAGGAAGTCCTGTGTAAGCTAATATTGTTGGAGTGTTGGGCCTGGGCTGTGGATTCCTGTTCTGACAGCACTGATTGGCCCAGATCTGTCACATGGAACATGCTTCTCCATACCTGGAAGTACTGGTTACTTCCTGCAGCTCCCTACACTGAACTGTGCAGCAGAATAGGAAAAGTTTCACTCACTACCTGTCATGTCCCCTGGTCTAAGATAGTGTGGGGTGAAGGGACGTCCCCTCACTTTCGGTCCTGCTGATATGACAGGAAGCGTGAGTGAATCTCCCCAGAGTGGACACCAATAGCAGTAAGAGCCCCACAGGGGTTCTATCCCTTCATTACCCTATCCAAAATGCAAAAAGTTTTGACTGAAGTTCTAAGGAAACACAACTCCTACAATGAAAATGCTATATTGGGTGCCTAAAACCTTTGTCTATGGCAGTGGTTCTCAACCTTTCTAGTGCCCTGGACTCTTGATAAAATTTCCCAAGTTGTGGGGACCCCTAACAGTAAAATTATTTTCATAGCATGGGATGTCAGCACCCAAGGCAAGACAAGTAATTTGCGCCCCTAACTCAAAGACAATTAGCGCTCCCTGGGTCCCTTCCACTCGTACAGTATTAAAACCCCTTATGGTACATTTTAGGATGTACCCCTCTTTCTCTTTTTTTTCCCCCTTTTATCTCTCTCTATCCTCATTTTTTTTCCCCCCATCCATCCCTCTAGTCGTCTTTCTTGTTCTCTTATTCTATCTCTACCTTTTTCTTTGTTCCTCCACCTCTTTTCCTCTCCCTTCCATGTATTCTCTATTTGTATCCCTGCTCTTACTCCAGCTGGGCAGCCATGGGCTCCAGGAACAGCCCAGCTGGGTGGGCATGGGCTCCAGGAACAGCCCAGCTGGGCGACCATGGGCTCCAGGAACAGCCCAGCTGAGCAGCTATGGGCTCCAGGAACAGCCCAGCTGGGCGACCATGGGCTCCAGGAACAGCCCAGCTGGGCGACCATGGGCTCCAGGAACAGCCCAGCTGAGCGGCCATGGGCTCCAGGAACAGCCCAGCTGAGCGGCCATGGGCTCCAGGAACAGCCCAGCTGAGCGGCCATGGGCTCCAGGAACAGCTCAGCTGCGAAAAGGCTGGAAGAGCAGTGTGGACTTCAGGAAGCACCCAGGATTCGGTGACCCCTGGCAAATCGTCATTCGACCCCTAGGTTAAGAGGCACTGGTCTATGGAAAACCCTGGCTATTTTTGCAGCCTGTACTGTGGATGTTCAATAAAAAGTGCAATGACACAGGTGAAGGCTATAATAAGATCTAAGTGAACGTTTGCATATCCTGGTCTACAGAGTATAGAATCTGTCACATACAATTACGTCATACTTGGCAATCTCCAACCAACTGTGGTTGAAACAAAAGAAGGACCTATGAGAGTAAACTTACCTATTTCACAGTCAGTGTATGTGATTTATATTGTACTAAAATTACTGTACTTGATTACAAAATACCACTATACAGCTTAGGACATTAACTTTTGCAAAAACAAGGTGTACAGCAGGCTTTGTAAAGCATATTACAGCTCCAATGTCAGAATGCTAGCATGTTTTAACACCACTGAATCCTGCTATTTGCTTGTTTGAAATGACACTCAACACTCCCATTAAAATCCGTGTTTAACATCCTCAAACTGGAACCAAATATTCTTTCAAGGCATCAACAAAGCTGCTTGAAGCCTGGTGAATTATATGCAAATGCTTTGCATAATACCATTACACCTTAGTCTGAAGCCTAGTACACACCACTAGGTCGGAGCCACTGTACTAACAATCTGATCTCACCTGCTGTTCTATTAAGTTCTGACAGGAGGAGCCCCCCTCCACCAAAACACTCCGGTTAGCGCTCTCAGCCATTGGTTGAGAGCACTGACTGGGAACCGGTCAGCAGCTGGTTTTCCAGCATGCTTGGCCGGCTTGTGACCGAACCACTGCCATACATTTGGCCCATGTGTACTAGGCTTTGTACTTGTAGCCTGTATAAACAATACCTTATTCTGCCATGCATTGATCAAGAAATCTACATTGCATACATTGTATATAAAGCCTCTTCAAAACCAACTGGAGTGGAGATGTGATCTGTCAATATATTCTGCAATGCCAGCTTTGTTTTGCAAGCAGCCCTGCAAATGCAAACAGGTTTTAGCCCCTCAATCTGCTCTTTTGTCTGGGAGTCTTCAACAGCCTGGAATAGATTTCCATAAAAATAAGACTCATTTAAAATGTAAAATCTAGTCAAATCCAAATTAATGTATATACATATATCAGGAATGACTAGAAGGTTTGTGTTAAAAGCATATCTACAATAAATAATCATGTCTTCGTGTTAATCAGATTACAAACTGAGTAGCTGTTACTGCTACAGAACCGACGGTAATATTTTACCTACTCAAGAAATGACCAGACATTTCAATGGTCAACTTATCCATTCTTTTAAAAGGAGAAGTACAGCCAAAGCTTGTTTGGCTGTACGTCTCCTTTGGATCACAGGAGTGCAGTTCGTTTGCACTCCTGTGACCCGTTATCAGTACACAGTGGGCTGATGCCCGCTGTCTGCTGATATCACAGAAGTCGGTCGAGGCTCGGGCAAGATCGCGACAAAGTCAGGATTCGTTTACATGCCGGCACCCAGCTCAGCCTCTTAGCGAGCCGATGAGAGCTTTAGCCAGCAGCTCCTGCCCCCTGCACAGCCCAGCGCTCCAGTGATTGCGGAGGGGGCAGAGCAGAGAGCTGTTGACTAACAGTTAACAGCTCTCTGCCTAGGGAGCTGTGAAAACAGAGATCTGTGGTATTAGATTGCTGAGTACTCAGTGTTAGAGCCGGCAGTGGACAGATGCTGCATCCACCTAAGTAAGTCAGTGCTGCCAGCTATAGCTAATCGAGCCTGGAAAATCTGACAGGGTAGTTGTACAGAAGTAGATCAGTAGAATCCAGCTGCCTAAAATTCTCACCTTCTTTAATGGGACTTGATCTAGTATAGGTCTTCATATTGCTTTCCCCCAAGGGGTTTAACAGTACACTTTATCCTAGGATTATACTGTTTAATCATTCCCCAGATAGTTACTCCCCCACATCAAAACTTCCACTCAAACCAAGCACAACAGCTCATAGTTCTTACAGTAAAAAAAAAAAAACTTTTAGAAGAAACACTCTAAATATACTCTCACATAAAAGCAAAGCAAAGCAAGGTAAAAAAATGCCTGTGCCTAAGGCCACTCGCCACTCCTGATAGCACCAGCCACCAGCACTGCTGTCTAAACCTAGCCTAAAGTCAGCCATAGATGGAGCGATTTACTTTCCTGCAACCCACTTGATTCCCCCATCATCAACACAGTCAGTGTTGATGAGGGAATCCCTCCAATGGAGCCAGTATGTTCTCCCGTCGGGAGGGGCTGTCCCTGCCAGGAGAACACATCGATTACTGCTAGTGGCCGCTGCCAATAATTGCATGTAGAATCCGACAGGCTGGTTGTACCCAAGTTGATTAATCGATCAACTTGCGCACATTCAGCCTGCCTATACATGGGTTAAATCTTGGCTGGTGCCTGCTGAGCCGGCCAAGATTTGAACCGTTTATGGCTGGCTCAATAAAGCCTCACTATATCCTTTTTGCACCTTCCCTACATAGTAAAAGGTGGACATCCTGTAAGGCCCCATGCACACGAGACGCTGGTAAACTCGAGTTCAGAGGCATTTGGGCATTTTTTTCAACTGCCCCTGAACACATTTAATGTTATCCTATGTGTCCATGCACACATTCACGCTTTTTTGCGTTTTAAAGCAGTTGGGTTTAGGCTCGTTTTTTCAGACGCCAAAAAATGGGTTCAGACGTTTTTGGCGTTTTCACGTTTCAGAAGCAAATCGTGGCAAAATGCGGTACCGGCGTTTTGCCGCGATTTCGTTTATAGGCGTTTTTAAAGGTGACCTATTTTTTTACATTAGAAATCTCAAAAATGATGGCAAATGATGAAAAACATTAAAAAACCTAAACAACTGTAATTGCTTGCATTGCATTGTGCACAATCCACAACTTGTGGCAGGTGACGTGGCCAGGTGACGTGACAGGTGACGTGGCCAGGTGACGTGATAGGTGACGTGGCAGGTGACGTGGCCAGTGGACAATCCACAACTTGTGGCAGGTGACGTGGCCAGGTGGACAATCAAATTTCGAATATTTTCAATTTTCGTATTTCTCAAAATTTCCAACTTAGAAATTTTCTTAATTTCAAATTTTTCAATTTTTTAAATTTAAAATTTTTTAAATTTCAATTTTCGAATTTTTCAAATTTTCGAATTTCGAAATTTCAAATTTTCGAATTTCGAAATTTCAAATTTTTGAAATTTAGAATTTCGAATGTTTTAATTTTCGACA
The DNA here is from genome assembly GCA_029574335.1 of Rana kukunoris. NCBI lineage: Eukaryota > Metazoa > Chordata > Amphibia > Anura > Ranidae > Rana > Rana kukunoris. Next base: position 185,267,538 of record CM056055.1, on the reverse strand, counting down.
TTTCGAATTTTTCAATTTTCGAATTTTTCAATTTTCGAATTTTCGAATTTTTCAATTTTCGAAATTAGAACATTTTCGGATTTTTGAATTGTTCAGTTTTCTAAATTTCGAAATTCGAATTTTTCAAATTTCGAATTTTTCAAATTTCAATTTTTCAAATTCGGAAATACAAAAATTGAAAAATTCGAAATTCAAATTTTTCAATTTTCGTAATTTTGAATTTCGAATTTTTCCATTTTCGTAATTTAAAAATTCGAAAATTTAAAAATTCGAAAATTTAAAAATTCGAAAATTTAAAAATTCGAAAATTTAAAAATTCGAAAAATGAAAATTCTAAATTCTAAATTTGAAAATCCAAAATTCTAAATTTGAAAATTCAAAAAATTCTAAATTCGAAAAATTCTAAATTTGAAAAATTCTACATTTGAAAAATTCTACATTTGAAAAATTCTACATTTGAAAAATTCTACATTTGAAAAAATCGAATTTCGAAAATTGAAAAATTCGAAATTCAAAATTTCGAAAGTTAGAAATTCAAAATTTTTCAATTTTTGTATTACAAATTTTACAATTTTACAATTTTCGTACTTCAGAATTTGAAAAATTTCTCTGGATAAGTGCGCAGCTGGACATACATATTGGTAAAATAGCCAACTGAAAATCTCTGTGCCATCAACGGATGGGTCCAATAGTGACGAGCTCTGCCAACGGATCTCTCCCGTTGTTTGCAAGAGCAACATAAGGACAATTTCTTGGCATATATTCAATATGGGATCCATTTAAAAAATGAAGAATCAAATGAAAGTATGCAAGCCTGCATATGAAAGTCTGCTGCTGCTGCTCTCTCTTTTGAAAATGGCAGAAATAGTTAAAAATATATAGCTTTCAGAGTGCATTTGCTTCTCGTGTGCATGGGGCCTAACTCAAGCTAAAACAGGCAACAATAATTCAAAAATACTTGTTATAATGGCACAATTTTCACAATTTCAATAACATTTTAACAAGAAACCTACCGGGCAATTTAACCTGGATAATTTTCTCCATCTCGCTCACAATTTCCTGCCTGCACAGAAAGTCCTCCTGAGATATCCCATGCTCCTTTGCTGCATTTGCCAAAGTGACTCCCAAGGCAGCGATCTGGGCCTCTGAAGGAGGTGGAAGAGCTCGCAGTTCATTCTCTTCCTGCTTTTCCTAAGCAGCAAAAGATTGAAAAAAAAAGTAGTTAGTCATCGCACAATAAAATAACTGACACACAAATTGGAGATCAAAACTCATATAGAGCATATATTAGGGGTAACAAGAAGAACCAACTCTATTCTAAAATGTACAATTCTAGAACAAACTGCTACTGGAAATAATAAACTTGCAAAGAGAATATCAATCCTTCTCAAGTGAAGCTCACTTTGTGAAAAACATAAAAGCTAATACATTAAAGTGTGTGCTTATACAGGACTTTTTTCCCCTTAAATTTTTTTTCTTTTTTGGGGGATTTAGATAAAGTAGGGAAGGGTTAAGACCGTTTATTTTTTTCTGTCTCGGTGCTGTTAAGATTTGTCCTTGCTTCCTGTGCTGGAGATTCACAAGTAAAGCTGGCCACAGATGGATTGAAATTCAGCCGGCTCAGCAGGGACCAGGAAAATTTTGATCCATCTATGGCTGTGGCTGTTACCATTAGAAAGGAGTGGATCTAATGATCCACTCCTCTCAAACTGAACTGTTGGTGTATTTTCGTTCCATCAGCATATTCTGACAGCAGAGGAGTCCCGGTGTCAGAATACGATAGCGCACCAGGGAGGATTCCCCCATCAACATTGAATGTGTAAATGGGAGAATCAGTATTTGTTGGCTGATCCAAAAAAAAGATGCATTTGTGGCCAGTTTTAGTGGGCGGAAATCTCTGCAAAGTAATGAGAATTCCACTATGACAGTTGTCACAAAGAGAAGTGACACCATTGAAAGATTCAACTCTTGCTCTGGTGACCACTGTACAATGTTTAACCCTCCACCACTTTTAAACTCGGTGACAATGGTCACCAGGAAAAAGAGGAGGGTAAATGTAATCTTAAAAAAAGAAAAAGGGAGTATGTAGCCCTTTCCCACTCTATTCAAAACTAAAACATTTTGGTTTTACACACTCTGAGTACACAAGAGATCTACTTGCAAACTCTTTTTAAAAAAAAATACAGAGGCAAGAAAAAGTATGTGAATCTTTTTAAAATTAACCGGTTTTCTGCAGTAATTTGCAAAAAGTTGTCTCTGAAGATATGTTGAAGGCAAAAAAAAGGCAAGAATAAGGATTTGAGCACAGGGTCAAATTGTAAAAGTTAGATGACTGGGTCGCAACATTTCCAGTACTGCAGCTCTTGTGGGATTTTCCCGGTCTGCAGTGGTCAGGACCCACCAAAAGTGTTTCAAGGAAGGAAAACCAGCCAACTGCTGACAGGGTCCTGGGCAGCCAAGGCTCACTGATGTACATGGGAAACAAAGGCTGGCCCATGTAGTTTAATCCAATAGTAGAGATACTGTGGCTTACATTGCTGAAAAAGTTGATATTGGTTCCAAAAGAAAGGTGTCAGAAGACAGAGTACATCGCAGTGTGTTGTACACATAATGGTCAGAGTGCCTATGGGCATACAATGGTAAAGTGAGAATCAAAACTGGACTACCATGCAATGGATGAAGGTGGCCTGGTCTGATGAATCCAAAAAATGTTTTGAGGAAAACACAGACAGTTTTGAGATGTTGACTTCTTGGCCTCAAAATTCTTCAGATCTCAATCCAGCTGAGAATCCGTGTGATGTGGTGGAAAAACAAGTCCGATCCATGGAGGCCCCACCTCACAACTTTCAGGACTTGGAGGATATGCTGACGGCTTGATTCTAGATACCAAAGTATACCTTCTGAGGTCTAGTTGGGATTATGCCTTGACAGGTTATGGTGGGTGTTCATGATGTTAAGGCTGATCGGTATAGATATACAGTAAATGGACACACACACACTGTATAATACTAGGTACACACTATGGGGGAGATTCTTTATGCCACCGAAGCACATCGTCTTTACGCTACGGTGCCACGTTGAGAGGCAAGCCTGCTATTCACAAAGAATATGTGCTCAACGTTGCGCCGGCGTAGCGTATAGTTGTCGGCGTAAGCCGACATAAGTCAAATTAGCTGGAAGTGGGCGTGATACATTATAATTAAGCGTGACCCCATGCAAATGATGGGCTGAGCTTCAAAAAACGAACTGTGCATGCATCGGCTCTTGGACGCATCCCAGTGCGCATGCTCAAAGTCACGTCGAAATGGCTGCCCAAGATACGTCAATACACTGCCTACGACGTGAACTTAACCTACGCACAGCCCTATTCACGTAGTACTATGTAAACGACGTAACAATACGACGGCTGTTCCCTGGTCCATACCTTTGAATGGGTTGCGCCACCTATATGAGGGGTAACTTTACGCCGGACGTAAAGCGCGTATCTTTTCCGCTGGGCGCATCTACGTTCGTGAATCGGCGTATCTCCCTCATTTGCATCTCGAGATACGTTGGCATAAGTGCTACGTGAATCCGGGCCTATCAGTTTTATTTTTCCGTTCAACCCAGTGGGCTGAATGAAAAACAAACTGAAGAGTTCTGGAGGAGCTTGATGTACTATCTGATGCAAGTACAGCAATCTCCCCGCTGAGCTATTGTGTTCTAACAGGGGGACTGTCGTATGCCGATCAGATGCTTGTTTTCCAGCATACCCAATTGACAGAAGTAGGCTCCTGTTAGACAGGCCATTACCATCTGATATTTGGCCCGTGTGTACCAGGCTCAAGTGCGTGCGTATGTGTAAACATGGACATTCCCTGTGTACATTGAGAAGCTAAATTTACAGACCATCCTACCATTAGTATGTAAATGTAGAGTACAATTGCCTTTGTTGCCCTACAAAACACTTATCTTTCAGCAAACATAACACAGAAGACACTGCAAAGGTTGAAAAACACAAAACATTTACCATGTGGTAATGCAATCACAGAACTAGAAATTATAAATAATTAGTAAAATTTTTTTTTTAAAAAAGGGGTTTAGCAACTAAACTCTGGATTGTATAAGCATCCATGCATGGCTGACCATTCATTTAGTCATTTAATCCAATATGAATATGAGGTTCATTTTAAAAAGGTCATCAACTGTAATATTTATCATTCCATGATTTTTTGCAGTTTGTTACTATTATATTTAATTGTATGCTCAACGGACGGCCATTTTTCATTACAGTGAGTGACTTCTTAAGACTAAAATGCTGGATTTTTCATTAATCGTTTTTTATCCACCCATGAACATCTGTATAAGTGTAATGCCTCATACACATGATCGGAATTTCTGATGGCCTAAAATCCGATGGAATTCCGTTCAAGCTGTCTTGCATAAACACTGTCAGACGAAATTCCGACCGTCCATCTGACTTATTTTCAACGGAAATTCCGATCGCATGTACGCGGCATAGTAGACCTTTAACGTCTACAAAAGCATTAGTCCACCTGAGATTTTATATATATATATATATATATATATATATATATATATATATATATATATATATATATATATATATATATATATAGTATTTATCGGCGTATACCGCGCACTTTATTCCCCTTAAAATAAGGGGAAAATTGTGGGTGCGCGATATACGCCGATACCCGCTTCCCGCGCTCAGTTTGAAGCCTCCGCCGACATATACCGAGCGCAGTACACTCGGGTACATTCGGCCAGGCTTGGCTTCGCTCGTAGTCACGCTCTGTGACGTTTATGAGTGAGAAGCCGAGCGCGCCCAAGTGCGCTCGGTATATGTCGGCGGAGGTTTCAAACTGAGCGCGGGAAGCGGGGATTCGACTCGTACAGCGCGGGAGAAGCCGCGAGGACACCACCGAGGCCGCAGGCGGACGTCGGGCAAGACACCAAAACTGTAAGTAATAAAATGATTTTTTTTTACAGGAATTTCGGGGCTACTTTAGGGGTGCGCGCTATACCCCAATAAATACGGTGTATATATATATATATATATATATATATATACACATACACACACACACATGACTACCTTAACACAAACATCATATGATTAGATGAAAACTGTTCATAGTAGAGATGGAATAATGATGGCCACAGACATGATGGGGATCTTTCCCCAAATAAAATGGACTCCAAAATAGGTTATTCTATTTCTGATGGACCAAAGACTGCAACATATGACCTGGTCAAACAACCCAAACAACAAGACAGGCCTGAACAATTTCTGAATACTTTTAGTGTTTTAAAAGGATAACCTAAAATTTAAGCAGAACACACATAATGGCAAATGATCGGCATATATCTCTGTATATGCCGATCATTTGCCATTATTCTAAAGGAAAAAATATCACTTGCACCGTGAGCATAATCTTTTTTTCAGCACACAATCTTCAGATCTGTTTTAAATGAAGGTTCATTCTTTCAGGTCTATGACCATTGACCACCATTGGAGTAAATTCTAGAAACCACACACACACACGATCAATGGCTACTTACCAATTCCTTCTCGGCGGACAGCTGTTGTGCGGTACAAGAGACACCAGTGACACACATACTGAAGCTCACAAACACAAACAAGCTGCAAATCTACGTCTCGCAGATACAGACAGAAAAGCACCGGAGCTAACTTTACCAGGATATTCTTTTTGTGGCGTTTCTCCTTAATGTGCTTGTGAGCCCCCTGTACGTTCTCGATGTGTACGGAGCACAGCTTGCATAGATACTGGCAGTTGGAGAAGTCTGGAGATCTCTGAAAAGAAGTGCGAGAGGGTGGGGGCTGGTAAACATCCTGCACAATTACAATCACAAAAGATGCATTTCATGTTAATTGTCTTACAGACGGGGTGATCAGTCTGTGGTCTGCACCTCCCACCTGCCCTTCGTGTGTGTCATCAGTCTGACGGTTGAAGATCACATGACCACAGAGTATAAAAAATGGCTACTCTGGTAATAGACAGAAGATGCTAGTAATAAATTCTGGCTTTATTTAGATGAACACACTCTGCCTGCCCGGAGGGCCGGCCAACATATGGCACGTTGGCTCACTTTCACTCTTCCTCATATCTCTTTCTCCCCCACTTCTTTTATTTATCCCCTGTGTTTGTCAAATTTTTGTCTTTTTTTTGTTTGCGCACGTTATTTGTTCACTGTGTGACTAGTAGGGTGTGGGTCCTCGGGCCAGCCCTGAACGTCTTGGGAGTGGGTGGACATGGCCTTCTGGCTTAGTTCACCTGCTCTCATGGGGTCTCCCTTCGGGGGAGCCCCACCTAGTACTAGGAGGGTTCTGTTTCGGCAGACCCTCCGAGGAAGTTGGGTCCACGTCGGCTTTGGCTGCTCGGACCACAGTACCTCAGTCCCTGTCTGGAGCCTAAGGCCCCGGGGGATCAGGGTTGGGTCCTTTCTCACTGGAGGACCAATTGACGTTGCACCCGTCTGCACCTTTTTGTCGCACCTCTTTATGTGTGTGCACATTTTTTATGCACCGGTGGAGTTTTTTGAGTGTGTTTTGCACGCCATAGGCTTTTCAACAACAAAAAAAAACACACTCTGCCTGCATTCACTTTCTTTTTTTCTTCATTCATTTTCAGCTGATAAACCTGCTACTACAACACTTCCTATCCTAGGGGGGGCTGTACTGGATCTATGGAGAAGTGTTGTCATCCTAGAACAGGAAGTATTGTCTTTTAATGTAAGCCTTAACCCTTAAAGTGTATCAAAACCCAAGAACAAAAATGCAGTGTATTGGGGCTAAGGAACCCTCACCAGTTCCCAATAACATGGAAGGTGCTCTGTAGTCCACAGAAGTGAACTGGGTAAGGTGGACAAGTGCAAAGGCAAAGAGGACAATTTACAAGCTCATTGGATTACTAACAAGATATTTCTGAACTTTAAAGAGGTTGTAAAGATACAATTTTTCCCCCTAAATAGCTTCCTTTACCTTAGTGCAGTCCTCCTTCACTTACCTCCATCCTTCCATTTTGCTTTTAAATGTCCTTATTTCTTCTGAGAAATCCTCACTTCCTGTTCTTCTGTCTGTAACTCCACACAGTAATGCAAGGCTTTCTTCCCTGGTGTGGAGTGTCGTACTCGCCCCCTCCCTTGGACTACAGGAGAGTCAGGACGCCCACTAACACACAGCTTCTTTCTCCATCTGCAACGTAGAGAGCGTCCTGACTCTCCTGTAGTCCAAGAGAGGGGGCGAGCATGACACTCCACACAAGGGAGAACGCCTCGCATTACGGTGTGTAGTTACAGACAGAAGAACAGGAAGTGAGGATTTATCAGAAGAAATAAGGACATTTAAAAGCAAAATGGAAGGATGAGGTAAGTGAAGGAGGACTGCACTAAGGTAAAGGAAGCTATTTAGGAAAAAAAATTGTACCTTTACAACCCCTTTAAGCATGTCCCAGCGCATGGAAACACATCCATCCCAGCATGGTCAGTTTACTTCTTTGCATTGTACTTGGGAGCATAGCCTAACTGTATGCCAATGGTCAGACTTCTGTTGGCATGACCCATACACAGTTCTTCACTGGCAACATCAGAGTACTGCGGTTTCTCTGCCTACTCCTGACATGCCACCCAGGAGTCCCTACTCCTCTTCTCTAAAGCTTAGTACACACAATGAGATTATCGGCCGAAAGATCGTCCATTGTATTTTGCATGCTAATCTCCATATCAAAAATAATAGGTTACTTAAGTACGAAAATTCTCGTCCGACAGAATAAACAATTTGGAAATGATGTAATGTATTTGTATTGTAATTTTGGACATAAACTGTACTAATTAAACAAAAATCGTATGGTTTGATAACGCTCAAGAAAATTTTCACGTTTGGTCCCTTTGGAAAATGTTGGACGAAAGCTGTGTATGAACGATCAGATTACGATTCCTATGAAAGCTGCATTTTTTTTGAAAATTCTTTACGAAAGCTGTATTTTTTGTATATTCTGATTGCGTGTATGGTGCTTAAAGCTGGATATATATCTCTATCTCTCTCTCTATATATATATATATATATATATATATATATATATATATATATATATATATAGATATATATATAAAAAAAATCTATAGCGGAACCTTGGATTGCGAGTAACGCGGTCAACGAGCGTTTCGCAATACAAGCATTGTAATTTTAAAAATCCTGACTCAGTTTGCAAGTGTTGTCTTGCAAAACGAGCAAGATTCAAGCCACACCGGTGTACAGTACCCACCGTTTGGCCTGAGGTGGAGGAGGGGGGGCACCGGAGCCAAATGAAAATGGTAACTAAGCGGGGACGTGGAGCTCTGTATGTAAACACAGAGCTCCACGTCCTGTCAGGGAGAGAGGAGATCGATTGTGTCCCTTGTACATAGGGACACAATCGGTCACCTCCCCCAGTCACCCCCCCTCCCCCCACAGTTAGAACACTCATAGGACACACATTTAACCCCTTCCCCGCCCCCTAGTGGTTAACCCCTTCACTGCCAGTCACATTTATACAGTAATCAATGCATATTTATAGCATTGTTCACTGTATAAATGTAAATGGTCCCAAAAATGTCAGAAAAGTGTCCGAAGTGTCCGCCATAACGTCGCAGTCCCAATAAAAAAATCGCAGATCGCCGCCATTAATAGTAAAAAAAAAAAGCCATAAACTATCCCCTATTTTGTAAACACTATACATTTTGCGCAAACCAATCGATAAACTCTTATTGCATTTTTTTTTTACCAAAAATATGTAGAAGAATACGTATCGGCCTAAACTGAGGAAAAAAATATTTTTTTTATATATTTTTTGGGTTATTTATTACAGCAAAAAGTAAAAAACATTTTTTTAAAAAATTGACGCTCTATTTTTGTTTATAGCGCAAAAAATAAAAACCGCAGAGGTGATCAAATAACACCAAAAGAAAGCTCTATTTGTGGGAAAAAAAGGACGCCAATTTTGTTTGAGAGCCACGTCGCACGACCGCGCAATTGTCAGTTAAAGCGACGCAGTGCCGGAAGCTTAAATTTTGTCTGGGCAGGAAGGGGGTGTAGGTGCACAGTAGGCAAGTGGTTAAGGGTGGAACTCCGCTTTAAAGGAGTGCAAAACTGCACTCCTGTAATCCATAGAAGTAGCCAAAAAAGCTTTGCTTATATTTCTCCTTTAATTTTATGACTAAAGTTCCACTTTAAATCAGAAGTAGCAGTGAAGCAAAACCTTTGCTTAGCACTGCAAATATGGGAGTAAAGCTTACATATAAACTGAGCAAATATGGCTGTCCACATATAAATATACAATGATAGAAAAAGGCTTTTCAAATATTACCAAAATTGAAGAGTGTTTGCAGTATGCTGATCAATTTAGCATGCATGTAAGAAAAGTATTAAAAAGTTATATGTTCCCTTAGATCAGGCATGTCCAAAGTCCGGCCCGGGGGCCAAATGTGGCCCACCTGTTGATTTAATGTGGCCCCCCTGGGGACTTGGATATACATATTGTTTGTGGCCCCCAGGGCCACAAAAGATATATACTTTATTTATTGGCGCTGCCTTGGAGGGGACAGGACAAGCGCCGTCAGATTACATGAAGAGAATCTCCTGTTTACTCAGCAGCATCTGTATTGTCCTGTCTCCTGGGATGCCATTGGATGACTGTTCTGTCTATCATAGGAGGCGGGACTTTGTATTAAAGAGGCCACAGAGTAAACAAGATATTCTCCTGTTTGTAATCTGTCGGCACTCGTCCCTTCCCTTCCCTCTGCCCTCCGAGGCTGCAGATGGACATCGATCGGGCTGCATTGGTTGCAATGGTAAGGCTGCATTCATGGCAATGGTAAGCCTGTGCGTGTTATACACCGATTAAATACGGTATATACAAATAACACACCCAAGCTCATCCTTAGTCCTAAGCAGCGCTCTGGGATTCTTTGGAGCCACAAAATAAATATATACGGTATATCCAAATAGTACGCCCGAGCTCATCTCTTCACCACACACAAAAAGGCAAGAAAATTCTTGTTGGGCCGTGTATTAGTGCTCGGGGGAACACACTTAGACCAAATTTTAATGGTTCAAAGAATGTCAGGCAAAATAGTCGGCCCTCAAGCATGTTCTCTTCCCCAAATCTGGCCCGCTTTGCAAAAAGTTTGGACACCCCTGCCTTAGATCAAGTACGGACATGTGGGATTAAGCAGTGGGGGGTGCTGATAAGTAGCAGCTTCAATCCACAGCCCAAGTCATATTACAATGAGTAGGTGGAGTTATTTTCACACCTTGTTTCCAATACTAAAAGACAGAGACATTTGAAAAAGGTTTACAATCTGGTACTGATTGAGATGTAAAATCACTCCGAATACTACTACTAGGACTATGATAATTAGGTACAAGTAGTATATATGAACAGCTAAAGAACTTCAGAAAGGCCTATGCCTGAAATTGTATGACTAAACTGTCCCCTTAAAGTGGTTGTAAACCGTCCCTCCTAAATTTTACCTATAGGTAAGCTTAGAATAAGGCTTATTAATCACTTAAGACCTGGATCAATTTGCAGGTAAAGGACCAGGCCCCTTTTTGCAATTCGGCACTGCATCGCTTTAACTGACAATTGCGCAGTCGTGGGACATGGCTCCCAAATAAAATTGGCGTGCTTTTTTCCCCCACAAATAGAGCTTTCTTTTGGTGGTATTTGATCACCTCTGCGTTTTTTAGTTTTTGCGCTATAGATAAAAATAGAGTGACAATTTTGAAAAAAATTCAATATTTTTAACTTTTTGCTATAATAAATATCCCCGAAAAAATATATATTAAAAAAAAAAAAAATTTCCTCAGTTTAGGCCGATACGTATTTTTCTACCTATTTTTGTTAAAAAAAAAAAAAATCGCAATAAGCATTTAACGTTTGGTTTGCGCAAAATTTATAGTGTTTATAAAATAGGGGATAGTTTTATGGCATTTTTATTAATATTTTTTTTTTTTTTTTAATACTAATGGAGGCGATCATCAATTTTTTTCATGAATGACATTATAGCGAAAAAATGAGACAATTTTGACACATTTTTGGGACCATTGTCATTTTCACAGCGAAAAGTGCTATAAAAATGCACTGACTACTGTGAAAATTACAATTGCAGTTTAGGAGTTAACCACTAGGGTGCGCTGAAGGGGTTAAGTGCGACCTCATATGTTTTTCTAACTGTAGGGGGCGGGGGAGAACGTGTGACTTCATTGATCATCTTTCCCTATATTAGGGAACAGACGATCACTGCCACTGCCACAATGAAGAACGGGGAAGGTGTGTTTACACACATCTCTGCCCGTTCTTCCGCTCTGGTGACCGATCACGGGACATCGACGGCGATCAGGTCTGCAGGCCCTGCGGGCGTGGTCACGGAGCTTCGGGGCTGAACGCGTGACATCGTTGATCGTCTTTCCCTATATCAGGGAACAGGCGATCACTGACACTGCCACAATGAAGAACAGGGAAGGTGTGTTTACACACACCTCTCCCCGTTTTTCAGCTCTGGTGACCGATCACAGGACACCGTCGGCGATCGGGTCTGCAGGCCCCGCGGGCGCGGTCACGGAGCTTCGGACCGGGTCGCGAACATGCCACCGGTGGCGTGCTCGCGACCCCACGGCTGGGCCTTAAAGAGACACATGCTTGTGCCCAGCCGTGCCATTCTGACGACGTATATCGGCATGAAGGGGTCCTTAAGTGGTTAACAAAAAAAGTTTTTGTATAAAATCGATCGATCAAAGTCCTGAAATAAACAAGTTGAATATAGAGTTCTAGGGGGTGAGCCCCAGTCAACTCTGAGTCCCTGAAACGAATGGAAAGGGTGCGAGGCTGCATTAGGTGTTGGCTGGGGGACCCAATTACTATGGTAAAAGGAAGCCAAAAAAGGAAAAGAAGCTCCAGGTAAATCCTAGTGCAGCATTATTTTATTTGATTAAAATACAAATTGTTGACAGTATAAGGTGCACTTACATAGTGCTAGTGAGGGTAGGTAGGTCCAGATCCATCATCACAGAAGAGCCACTGGTGTGTCCCTGTGGAAGAGTCCACGAGCGCCACGTGTCAGCGGGAAGCTGAAGCCATGAGGGCCCTGGGGAGGACGCCAACTGAGTACTTGTGTAGGAGTGTTCCGGAGCTGTCAGAGTGCAGAGCCGCCTCCCACAGTGTCTGGCCAATCAGAATGCGATTCGAAAGCATTGCCAAGCCTCCTTCATCAGCTGGTGGCTCTGTGATGCTGGATCTGGAAAGTACCTAATCAAATAAAATAATGCTGCCCTAGGCCTTTATAATGTCTACCTGTCAGGCGGCGTACACACAGCCGAGGTTCTCGGCAGAAACCAGCGAGAACCTCGCTGGGAGCCGCATTCTGCCGAGAACCTCGGCCGTGTGTACGCTCTCGGCGAGCATCCCGTCGGGAATGCCGTCGAGCCGAAATAGAGAGCATGTTCTCTATTTGCTCGACGGCTCGTTCGGCTCTTCTCGGCGCCTGCGCACAGACCCAGGAGCTGACTGCGCAGGCGCTGTAAATAGCCGGTCCTAGTTCGGCTTTTTTCGGAGGGCGTGACGCGGCTATATACGGCGCCTGCGCAGTCAGCTCCTGGGTCTGTGCGCAGGCGCCGAGAAGAGCCGAACGCTAATCGGCTGTTTCCGGAAGGCGTGACGCCTTATAGCGGCGACATACCGCGGTGCGCCCAAAATTACATGATCTATTATAAAGTAAGTACATGGAATAAAAAAAAAAAAAAACAGCATACTGGCGCTGACGCCAGTATGCTGGATGGGATGAAACAAAGTGGTTTTAAGGGTGGAACTCCGCTTTAAGCTAGTGCATTGTTGGTCCACTTACCTTTTCCTTCAATTTCCTTTGATTTGCCTTCCAAATGTTTTTTGTCTGAATTTCTCACTTCCTGTTCCTCCTCAGTAAGCTGTTCTGGCTGACTAACCCCCAGCCAGATGATGGGGGCAAGTTTACTGAGGAGAAACAGGAAGCGAGACATTCAGACAAAGAAAAAAACATTTAGAAGGGAAATCGAAGGAAAATGTAAGTGAACAACAATGCACTAGCCTAACCACTTAAGGACCCCCCCTACCGACGATATACGTCGGCAGAATGGCACGGCTGGGCACAATCACGTACCTGTACGTGTCTCTTTAAGGCCCAGCCGCCGGTCCGAAGCTCCGTGACCGCACCCGATCACCGCCGGTGTCCCGCGATCGGTCACCGGAGCTGAAGAACGGGGAGAGGTGTGTGTAAACACACCTTCCCCGTTCTTCATAGTGGCAATGTCAGTGATCGTCTGTTCCCTGATATAGAGAAAGACTATCACTGACATCACACGTCCAGCCCCGCCCCCCCTACAGTTAGAAACAGATATGAGGTGACACTTAACCTCTACAGTGCCCCCTAGTGGTTAACTCCTAAACTGCAATTTTCACAGTAATCAGTGCTTTTTTATAGCACTTTTTGCTGTGAAAATGAAAATGGTCCCAAAAATGTGTCAAAATTGTCCGATGTGTCCGCCATAATGTCGCAGTAATGAAAAAAAAACGCTGATCGCTGCCAGTAGTAGTAAGAAAAAAAAAAATTACCATGTTTATCGGCGCATAACACGCACCCTAACTTTAAGAGAGAAATTTCAGGGAAAAAAAATAAAAATTTCCACAGCACCTTGCGTATAACACAGAGGCACAGTTTATCCTCTATTTTCAGGGTAAAAAAGTGAGTGTTATACGCCAATAAATACAGTAATAATAAGAATGCAATAAAACTATCCTCTATTTTGTAAACGCTATAACTTTTGCGCAAACCAATCAATAAATGCTTATTGCGATTTATTTTACCAAAAATATGTAGAAGAATACGTATCTGCCTAAACTGGGGAAAAAGTTTGTTTTTTTATATATTTTTGGGGGATATTTATTATAGCAAAAAGTTAAAAATATTGCTATTTTTTCAAAATTGACGCTCTATTTTTGTTTTTATAGCGCACAAATAATTAAAACCGCAGAGGTGATCAAATACCACCAAAAGAAAGCTCAATTTGTGGAAAAAAAATTACTTCAATTCTGTTTGGGAGCCACATCGCACGACCGCACAATTGTCAGTTAAAGCGACGCAGTGCCTAATCGCAAAAAGGGCTCTGGTCTTTGGCCAGCCAAATGGTCAGGGGCTTAAGCGGTTAAGTGTGGATAGTGCTATCTATTACATGTCTCTTGTTCAGCCCTTGACCTGAACAATATAAATCTATGTATATACACACACAGGGCCAGATTCATAGAGCAATTACGCCTGTCTAACTGGTGTTAGACAGGAGTCATTTCAAATTTCGCGCGCCGTATCACTAGTTTGAATCCTCAAACCATGATACGGCGGCTTCGGGCTTCGATCCGAGAGGCTTACGTCTTCGTAAGCCTTCGGATCTACGCTGCCATCTATTTGCGGCCGCTGGGAGGAGTTCGCGTCGTTTTGATGCGTCGGGATATGCAAATGTTTTTTTACGGCGATTCCCGAAGATACGAGTGGTCGTCGCAATCACTTTTGTCTATTTTTTTGTACCTAATGTTAGAGCAGCTTTTTGCTGCTCTAACGTTACGTAGCCCATGTTAAGTATGGCCGTCGTTCCCGCTTCGAATTTATTTAATTTTTTTTTTTGTTTACGTAACTCGTTCGGGACTAGGTTTGCCCGTAAACGACGCTACCTAAACAACGAATGACGTCACGACGTGATTTCGCGCAATGCACGGCGGGAAATTTGCGAACGGAGCATGCGCAGATCGATCGCCGCGGGAACGCGCCTATTTTAAATGATTCACGCCCCCTACTCGTCTATATGGATTGCGACGGGAGAAATACACTACGCCGCCGTCGTTTACTGGACAAAATCTACCTGAATTCCACGTAGAGCCAGGTAAAATACGGCAGCGTAGTGTATTTCTGATACGCTACGATAATCCATTTCTGTGTGAATCTGCCCCACAGTGTCCAAGGCACACAATACCTTCTTTAGGCGATGAATATAGTCCCTCTTCAACCTCTCCTCTGCTTGTTTCAGGCCCAGTTCTTGGTCCGCTAACATGGACTCATCTGTGGGTATTGCCTCTGCTTGAACAGGCTCTGCCTTGGGAGTATTTTCTGCAGCTTTACCTGAACAAAAGGAAAAAAAAAAAAACAGAAGAGCATATTATAGAAGACAAACAAATAAATGACAGGGGCTTTCAGAGATGGATCTCAAAACTAACAGCCCCCCACATAGATGGCACCACATACATCATCATACAACATAACTTCTATTTAGTACACAAAAAAGCTTTATCATACACTTTATTACCAAAAGTATTGGGACGCCTGCTTTTACGCTTTTAAGTGAACCCACTTAAAGCGGAGGTTCACCCAAAAATCAACATCTGCAGTATGCTGTATTTTTTTTAAAAAAATTGTACTTATCGTTTTATCGCTCTTTATTCTCCGGCACCGAGCGGCATATCCTTCCGGGTATAGGCGTTCCTAAATCAAGCGCAGTTGATTGACGGGCTTGGATAGCGCATCACGCCTTTCCGAAAATACCCGAAGTGACACTCGGGTGTTTACGGCGCCTGCGCAGTCAGCTCTACATGGCAGGCGCAGGCGCCGTATAGCGTCGTAAACAGCCGAGTGTCACTTCGGCTATTTTCGGAAGGCGTGACACGCTATCCAAGCCCGTCAATCAACTGCGCTTGATTTAGGAACGCCTACTCCCCGCAGGATTCCCCGCTCGGAGCCGGAGAATAAAGAGCGCTAAAACGTGAAGTACAAAAAAAAAAAATCCAGCATACTGCAGATGTCAGCAGTATCCTGGATCTAGTGACAGAAAGTTGATTTTTGGGTGTACCTCCGCTTTAAGGACCTTGCCTGTTTTTCAGACTTTGTGCTTACAGGATTAAAACAGTTTTTTTTTTGCTAGAAAATTACTTAAAACCCCCAAACATTATATATATTTTGTTCTAACACCCTAGAGAATAACATGGTGGTCATTGCAATACATTTTGTCACACTGTATTTGCGCAGCGGTCTTACAAGCGCACTTTTTTTGGAAAAAATTAGAACAGTAAAGTTAGCCCAGTTTTTTTTTATATTGTGCCTTTACAACCCCTTTAACTAGGCTTACCTGTAGGTGCATGTGATCAGAGAGGGTTTACAACCACTTTAGGTGACTGCGCTAAAGTCTGGGGTTTTTATATTTTAACCACTTAAGCCCCGGACCATTATGCAGGTTAAGGAACTTGCCCCTTTTTGCGATTCGGCACTGCGTCGCTTTAACTGACAATTGTGTGTTCGTGCGACGTGGCTCCCAAACAAAATTGGCCTTCTTTTTTTTCCCCACAAATAGAGCTTTCTTTTGGTGGTATTTGATCACCTCTGAGGTTGTTGTTTTTTGCGCTATAAACAAAAATAGAGCGACAATTTTGAAAATAAAAATGCAATATTTTTTACTTTTTGCTATAATAAATATGCCCAAAAAATATATATAAAAAAAAAAAAAAAAAACGTATCCTCAGTTTAGGCCGATATGTATTCTTCTACATATTTTTGGTAAAAAAATAAAATAAAATAAAAAATCGCAAAAAAGTGTTTATCGATTGGTTTGCGCAAAATGTATAGTGTTTACAAAATAGGGGATAGTTTTATTGCATTTTTAATATAATTTTTTTTTTTTTTACTACTAATGGCGGCGATCAGCCTTTTTTTTTTCCGTGACTGCGACATTATGGCCGACACTTCGGACAATTTTGACACATTTTTGGGACCATTGTAATTTTCACAGCAAAAAGTGCTATAAAAATGCACTGATTACTGTGAAAATGGAAATTGCAGTTAATGAGTTAACCACTAGGGGGCAATGTTTGGGGTTAAGTGTGACCTCATATGTGTTTCTAACTGTAGGGGGGCGGGGCTGGACGTGTGACGTCAGTGATCGTCTTTCCCTATATCAGGGAACATAGATCACTGACGCTGCCACAATGAAGAAGTTCTTCAGCTCCGGTGACCGATCGCGGGACACCGGCGGTGATCGGGTCCACAGGTGCGGTCACAGAGCTTCCGACCAGGTCGCGTGCGCGCTCCCGGGGGCACGCTCGCGACCCCACGGCTGGGCCTTAAAGACACACGTACAGGTATGTGATTGTGCCCAGCCGTGCGACGTATATCATCGGTAGGGGGTCCTTAAGTGGTTAATGGGTGTGTATATTTCACTTTTAGAGGTGTCATTCTTTGAATTATGAACCAGGATGCAATATAATTGTGACAACAAACATCTGCGGTGTACTCACATGGTGGAGATGACGTCAGGGGGGATTGATCTGAAATTGGCTCTGTGTGATGATCTGAAGGTGCAATGTCTTTTTTGGTCTCCAGACAGCTTTCTAGAGAAACCTGATTTAGGGAAATTAGATTTTGACTTTCAGGGGCTTCTCCGGCCTCTTTGGATTGTGGGCCGCCTTGATCTGACCCAGTGGTTCTTGGCTGACTAAAGTTCCCAGCTTGTGGCAAAGAGGAGCTTTTCGATCTTGTATTACACGAGTTCTGATGGCCCTGCTCTTCATTTGTTGAGCCACTAGTGCAATTAACAGCGTTTTCTTTGCAGACTCTGGAGTCTGCGGCAGTCGCATCACATGATTCTGTTGGTTTCTCCTTTTTAACAATGATTGGAGAGCTGAGGTCGCCATCCCAGCCTAGCTTACCATTCCCTCTATGTTTTCTGTGCTTTTGGTTGTTTACTACTCGTGTGCCTCTGCCATCCCCACGGCCGGCACGTGCCAGTGGCTTCCTAGACTCATGGTTGGCTGGTTTGGTGACATCATCCATCATTCCAAGATTATCTTCACACCATTGAAGAAGAGTTCCTCAAGTCCCAGCAGCAGCTTCAAATTCCTGCTGGACGCAGAGTACCAGCCAACCTGTCTGTGAATGATAGATGAAAGTTTAAATTATTACGTTACCCATCTTACAGTTATTTTTTTAACATTCAGTTTTAAACTAAATTTACAATTTTTAATCTAATTTAACCATAGCAAAAACAACTGAAAGATAATTATAATTCCATATGGTTATTGACAGAGGCGACTCTAGGGGGGGGGGGTCCGAGGGGGCCCTGACCCCTCCAACATTATGCTGTGCCCCACCATGTGCCCCCCCAAAAAAATATATATATATTTTTTTTTCTCAGGCCGCCCCTGGAGTAACAGTCTCTCCTGAGAGGAAGAGCGTCCCCAGTCAGCTCTGCGGGGCATTCCTCCCCCCTCCCTCTGCTCGCTGACACTGCATAATGCAAGCGTTCACACAACCACAGCCGCCCGATCTGCTCCTTCCCCAGCATCCTCATTGGCACGGAGAAGAGTGAGTTGCAGAAAGGACTCCATGAGCACTGTGGGGGAGGGGGGCCCAAGCCTTCATCTCAGTTACTGAAAAAACAGACTGATTTCTCCCGTCCTTAGGACAGGAGAACCAGCCTGTAAATTCTGAGAGCGGTGACTGCAAGCTGAGCCGAGTGTCAGTCTATGACACTCTTTTACAGCCCAGCCAATCCAGCCACCTCCCCCCTACTCTCCTCACATACGAGCAGGGAGGAATACAGCTCCTCCTCCTCCTTTCAGTCCCGCCCACACTATCTCGGTGTGCTGTATCTGAAGAGAGGGGATGTGTGTTCAGGAAATATGAAAATCAGCAGCATGTGTGTGAATGATGCCCGAGATTCTAACCTGGACCGTGGGTAAGTGTGTGCACTGCAGACTGCAGTACACTGTAATCACTGAACTGCATTATCTCCATCCCTTCTCTCCCCCATCTGTCTCCCTCCCCTCTCCTGTTCTTTCAAGACATTCACAATTTACTTTCTGTAACGGTCACCACCGTTTACAATATCCCATTCCATCACCCCAAGACAGCTTATCTGACAGTCCGACAGACATCAGACACAACCCATTTCATTTCCCAGAATAACCGAGACAACACAAGCTCTGGTACTGGTTCCAAAATGAATGAATGAATCCTTTAATGGTAACTTAGCTTTCTTATATACAGTACAAACATGTTACAGTTAATCACAGGGACAAAAACACAGTCCACCCACACATCACACAATGGGGGGCTTCATACACATTCTTTCAGGTAATGACATTCCGATGAGTTAATTACTACTCATTACCCAGACGGTCTGGCTCTGCATTTAGAGGGGTTAATTACTACAGCTTGACAAGTCACATTCCACATCTTAACAGTGTCATTAGCATACACAATGAACAGGTCTTAGGAGCAGACCTAATTAGCACAATAGACACAAAACAGTATTAGCATTACACAATGGAATGTCTAGGAGCAGACTCAATTAACACCTCAAAAGCATGTGTCCCCACATTGAATGAAAACACTCTATTGACCTGTCGGAGTCAGACTTTAACAACTTGTAATATTTAAAGATATCCTACAAAACATGAATTATCAGTCCCATCCCATGTAATTTATCATTAATATTTCTCAGTCACCCTATGCCCAAAAGGGGCACAGGATGACCCTAGACCCAAGAGTCATTAGTGATGCTGGCACTCGAGTACCCCCCATCCTTCAAAAGTCTCTGGGTGTCACGGGCCATTCTGTTACACTTTCAGTTAGGCAGGTAATATACAGTGCAAATTTCTTTCCTACATCCACAGATTTCAGGAAAGAAACTTGCATTATCCCCAATCCACAGACAGTCCTGACGGGAATATCACTCCTGCCCAGCAATTGTATTCTCCCGACAAACAGTGATTCTCACTAGTGGCTATACAGCAACCACTAGTGATAATCATAAGAGAATCTGCTCATTAATGGTTCAAATCTCAGCCAGTTCCTGCTGAACCAGCTGAGATTTAAATTGTCTATGGCTAGTCTTAGCTCTTAGGCAGCCCATACATTGATCACTTTTTTTCATTCGACTATTAGGTTGAATGAAATAAAAAAGAAGAAATGATCCAATTCCCCCATCTACACATTATAGGTGGATGGGGGAATCCTCCCAGTGTGGACCAGTGCTGGAATAACCAGAGTTGCTGTCCTGTCCCGGCTATTCACAGCGCTGGTCTCTGTCTTCTTGGCAGCGGCGGCAGCACATTGGAACCCAGTGCTGGTTACTTTATGGGGCTGATGTACAGGAGGGCCAGCACAATTTGTTGTTACAGATGGGCTGGGCATGTTCAAAAATCCACATGCCAGAGCCTGCCAGGAAGCCCACACTGCACAGCGCTAATCACAGGCAGTGAGAGATTTCCCGGTCCGCAGCTCTGCACAGATCAGGAAATGTCTCACTGCCTGTGATTAGCACTGTGGAGTGTTGGCTTCCTGGCGGGATTGGGCATGTGGGATTTCAAACACACCCGAGCCCATCTCTATTGGTTGTAGACAGTTGAGCTCCCTGCAGGTTGCTTAGCAGCAGTGGAGCCTTCTCTGACATGCTGATCGGGATGCAATCCAGGTGATGCTCCCAGTCAAATCCTAGTGTTAAATATCAGAGATTTTATTGATCAAAGCCCACACTTTACAGGCATAGAGCCCACACTTTACAGGCATAGAGCCCACACGGCTGCGGAACATACGTTTGAATATATATATGTGGTTGTACTCTCAATGCTAATAAATACTGTATTTATTAGATCTGACTGGGAGCATCACCTGGATCACATCCCGATCAGCATGTCAACAGAGAAGGTTATACAGCATTACTGCTGCTAGGTGACCAGCTGGGGGCTCAGCTCTCTATAACCAATAGTGCCAGCCTTCCCATGCATGCACCCATAATGTCACCAGCACTAGGTCCTAATAGACTGCCGCCGCTGCCAAGGAGACAGATGCCAGACCAGCGCTGTCAATAGCAAGGACAGGACAGCTGGGGAACCCCACACTGGCAGAACACTCGGTGGCAAGACAACCTTTGCAACCCTGAAAGTTCTCCAACTGCTTTGGACCCCTATATTTTCTTGGTGTTCTGGTGACATATATCTCGTGTTTTCTGCCACCCTGGGGGGCCCCAGTATAGTAGGAAGGGAGCTCACTGCAGAACATGTAAAATGGCCCGTTGTGGGATTGTAGTAAAGGGCCCCAGGAGATTATATATATATATATATATATGTATATATATATATATATATATATATATATATATATATATATATATATATATATATATATATATATATATATATATATATATAAATTGCATTTTATAGTTGGCCCCCCTACTTTTGTCCCTGTTCCCCCATGTGCCCCCCCTAAATATGAAAGCTGGAGACGCCACTGGTTATTGATAACGTTACACCAGGGTTCGACAAAATCTGGGCACCCGGTCGTAATTGCGACAAGAAATTGTGACCTGGCACCCACGCCCGCCAGTAATTAAGGGCGCGGCTTTGCGGGCCTACAAGGCCACTGCCTCAATTACCAGCTGTAGCGGGGGCGCACGGAAGCACAAGATCCTGTGTCTTCTTGCGCCCCCACCCTCCCCCGCCGCATGATTGTGGCAGGCTCGCGGCGGCCGGTAATTGAGGTCACGGCTTTGCGGCCTTGTGAAGGCCCAAGCTTCCTTCTGTGACCTGGCGCCATCTGGTGGTGGCCGTTGGCATTACAAGTAAAACAGCAGTTCTAATGTGTTTTTTCACTGTTTTCACTGCCATCTCCTTCCCTCTAATTAGAACCCCCAAACATTATATATTGTAACAGTAGGCGCTACTGTAACTATAAAAATGATGATGAAATGGACACACGGTCTGCATATAACCAGATTGCAGAGCTGGGATCTGGGTGGGACTGGATCTCCAACCTGTGTCCAGGTTTTTAAGATAGCTTGCAATCTGCCTTCCCAGGTGCAGACAGCTTATTAAAGGAAGGGCTGGGAAGAGCAGAGGGGAAGGAAGGAGAGGGGAAGGAAGGTGAAGGAAGTGGGAGCAGTGGCTGCTGGTGAGTGTCTCTGTGTGAGAACAAACGCTGTGTGCGTTGAAAGGCTTCAAAGCTGTGTGCGCCCAAGAAGCCTAAAGCTGTGTGCATTAAGGGACTTCAAGCTGTGTGCGTTTAAGAAGCCCAAAACTTGTGCATCCAGGTCTGTGGGTCTGGAGGAGCTTATGGTTTGAGGAACCAATACCTATAACAGCAGTGCTGTTGAAGAGTAGCCAGGTGGGCTGTTATTTTCACTTATTTTTGGATAACGTTTAAACCCCTGCGTGGGATTCCTGAATGGACTTTTGTTTCTTTTTTCTCCTTTAATAAACGTGGGCTACCAGGCCCTTAACATTATATGCCTGTTTGGTGTTGACTCACTGCACAAAAAACGCATCTGCCACAAGAGTTAATTACCCCCAACGTTTACAATGGTGGAGAATGCGGGCATCTAAACGGTGGAATCCGGGTCCTTGCTACAGTGGTGAGTCGCATCAGGAACTGCTGCTAGCTGTGTGTGGCAGCCAGGCAAACAGCATTGCACAGAAATTTGATGGACTGTGTTATGTACCTGTGAAAGGAGAATCGCATTTTTTTTTCTCTTCTCTGCTGTGAACTGTGTTACTGGTTGCTGTGTGCAACACCGCAAGGATGGGGCGGTCAAAACAGAAAAAGGAGGCGTTTCTTGCTGAAGCCAGAGATAGAGGTCTGTGGCTGGAGGGGTTGTTACCGCCTGATAGAAAACTTTGTCCAGGCATGTATGGGGTTCTAAGTGAAAAGAGGGCTGCTGTTGCCCCTAGCAACATGGCTGCAATGCATATGGGACTGCTAGTGTGGAGCATCCACCAGTGTTTGAATCTGCAGTGGATTGGTGCAAGCGACACCTGGCAGGAATGGACAAAGCTGAAGTGGAAGGCAAGCCAACCATCACTACAAAGAGAGGTGTTGTTGCCCCTGGCAACGCTGCTGCAGTTAAACAAGCAGCTATTGCAAAAAGTGTGAAAGCGACACAGCTTAAGACAGGATCCAGCGGAGGGAAGCCTGTGTTCTGTGCCAGAAGAGAAGCTGACCAAAGGCCAGGTTGGGGAGTGGTTGCCCATAGCAACACAGATGAGGCCAGTCGGGCTGTCTGTGCACCATGGGGTGTGCCTGCTAAGCGTCATGACAAGTGGCTTCCGGAGGAGCCAATACAGCCTGTTGGAGAGAGGCAACAATGCTTTGCTGGGAGAGTGCGATCTCCCCTGGCAACAGAGAGCCAGGCATTGAGGAGATGCCAAGAAATGAAATTTCAGCGTCCAGTATCGTGCCTGGAATGTGGCCGAGTGGGACATGGCATCTTTACTTGCCCAAAGTTCTGGAACACCGCTGAGGAATCTGGAAAGGCTGCAGTGTCCTCCAAAGAGACAGTAGCTGGTATAGATGCAGCTCAGAGACAGCGCACTCAAGTGAAGACTATGATACCAGCCACTGAGAATGGTAAGACTGTTTCAATGTATCAATGTATCGCAGTGAAGTGGGAGTGTGTCCAGCAGAGAGATCTGCACTACAAATGGACATGGACTTGCTGCAGAGCAGTGGGATGGCATATGGGGAAGCCCAGCTGACAGCAAGGTTAAAGATTCAAATGGACATGGGGACTGTGCATGCGCCTGCTATAATCCAGCAGAGTACTGGGAAAGTTGAACTAGGGGTGACCAAAACTGTCTTTGTGCCATGTTCCCTAGTGACAGGTGCTGCAGAGTTGCCCAGGGAAACCTCCAAGGAGCTTGCAGTGGCTAAGCAGGGCGTTTCCCAGGTCAGCTATGGAGCTGCTCAAGGAGCAAAGAGTTTCCCTTTAAAAATAGAGAGTGCTGTGAGGAGAGGCTCACAGACTGTTGTGGGTAATGGACAATGCGCAAAAGTAGAAGTTATGTCTAAGCGTAATGAAAATTCTGATTGTTATGCTGATAAAAGGGTAAATGTTGGCAAATGTGATGGTATTGGTGATGATGACATTGAAAAATGTGTTTCCTTTAATGTCATGTCTGCAAATGTTGAAAATGTGTTTACTACCAATGGTGGGAGGAGGATATCTCCCATAGCAACCGGACGCACAGGATTGTCCAGGGAAGTCTCATGGGATCTCCATGGGTTGGAGCCAGCGGTTTTCCAGGATGGTTGTGGTGCTACTCTGGTAAAACAAGGGAAGACTGTGTCACACAGTGAGTGTGTGTGGGCGGAGCCCCACAACCCTAAGTGTAACCCAGTTGTCAAGGGGTTAATTCAGCCTGCAAAAGCTGAAAGTGCAAAGCTGTGTGTGTCAGTAGCGCCCCCAGAGCTGGTAGGGCAAAAGCATGTATTACAGCCTGCCTTGTCAGATAATGTGTCATCCCAAGGGGATATGTATATAAATGACCCAGGTGATGTTGTGGCAAGTGGTTCCCAGGTTCCTTTGGTGCCTCTTGGGACAGGTGTTGCAGCGCTTCAGAATGCCTGTCGGGGAAGTACCACAGACTGGGAAGCATGGTGCAAGGAAACAGTCGCAACGCTAAACAAAGTAACCATGAGTTATAAAGCAATGATGGGAGACAAGTGTGTGGACACAACATCTGTTATGCCAGACAGAGGGTTTGCAGAGTGGCCGGTGCTCAATGGCATGTCAGTCCCTGTGAAGGTTGATCCCCTCCAGTCTGAAGGAGCGGTTCTTGGCATAGACATGGCAGATGTGTTGTCCACAACCCAGCAATTAAGTGGTAGCAAGTGTCAAGGTGACAATGTGACTTGTAATGACCTGCAGAGGCTCATTGACACCGGTGCAGAAGGGATGAGTGTGAGACATGTGTCTGATAGCGCTCCAGGGGAGCAACAGGTGGTGATGGGTACCTCCAAGGAGGTGGAGGTCTCTTCATATGTCTCAACCTTTCAACCTGCAGTGGATGAGCCCCTCCATGTCTTGGACAGGGAAAAGGTCCCTAGAAAGGTCTGGTATTTAGACATGGGTTGCATAGAGATGACACAAACTTTATTAGAAATGCTGGAGTTGGTAAAAATGCACTCGCTGTACACTTGGGTGTCTCCACCACAGGCGGACCAGGTTGTGCTGCGTAGTACCAATAGGTGGGGACAAGTGGTGCAGGCTGTGCAGGGAAACTTTGATCATGAGTTGTATTGGTGGGTCCAATACTTATTAACAATGTGGCAAATAGTTCTGAGGTTCTCTAAGAGGGTGCCCCTAGTTACTGAGTGGTATGGAAGGTGCTCAGAACTGTTGGAGACATCAAAGATCTCTCCGGCTGGTGTAGTGACTGGAAACATCCCTGCTGGTGTGGTCCGAGGTGCAGCTGAGCAGTGGTCAGTGGAGGGCGCAGATACTGTCTCACCAGCTGAACCTCATGAGAAGGAAGGGCCCAGAATAGACGCAGCACTAGCAGAGATGCTTTCTAACACTCAGAAAGAGGTACAACTTAAAGTACCCGGAGACGCTGTGAGAAAAATTACTAATGTTGGTTTCTGCAACAATGTAAGGTGTACATTAGAAAGAAGTAGTTTATGCATGGATCAGTGTCATTTGTTAGATCAGTTGCCCATGGAGTGTTGGACAACAAGTGAAGTGGAGATGTGCTATGGACCAATGGGTTGTAGTCACTTACCTGTGTGTGGTCCCTCCTCGGGTCTAGTTCTAACAAACACTGAGATGGATGGCACGGATTGTGTTGGACTGGGTGACATTGAAATGTCTGATTGGCTAATGAGTGGTGCTGTTAAAAGTGATGTGGTTGCCGTGGGTAACCAGAGAGAGTTTTTTGAACCTGAAAGTCCTGTGGTGAAAGGTAGGATCAGGGAAGGCAGAGTTTCCCCAAGAGAGGAGAGTATACTCAGGGACCCCAATAGAAGAGTGGGAAGGCAGAGTATACAGAATTATAGAACCCTGTTGCGATCCAGGGTAGAGCGTGCCTGGAAACGCACACGAAAAAAAAAGATTGGGCCTACAGCTGGCGCAGAGGTGCCCCAATCAATGATTCGGGCTGGTGTGTTCCGCCCCCTACGGGTTCGAAACAAGGGGGGGAGGTATGTAACAGTAGGCACTACTGTAACTATAAAAATGATGATGAAATGGACACACGGTCTGCATATAACCAGATTGCAGAGCTGGGATCTGGGTGGGACTGGATCTCCAACCTGTGTCCAGGTTTTTAAGATAGCTTGCAATCTGCCTTCCCAGGTGCAGACAGCTTATTAAAGGAAGGGCTGGGAAGAGCAGAGGGGAAGGAAGGAGAGGGGAAGGAAGGTGAAGGAAGGTGAAGGAAGTGGGAGCAGTGGGAGCAGTGGCTGCTGGTGAGTGTCTCTGTGTGAGAACAAACGCTGTGTGCGTTGAAGGGCTTCAAAGCTGTGTGCGCCCAAGAAGCCTAAAGCTGTGTGCATTAAGGGACTTCAAGCTGTGTGCGTTTAAGAAGCCCAAAACTTGTGCATCCAGGTCTGTGGGTCTGGAGGAGCTTATGGTTTGAGGAACCAATACCTATAACAGCAGTGCTGTTGAAGAGTAGCCAGGTGGGCTGTTATTTTCATTTATTTTTGGATAACATTTAAACCCCTGCGTGGGATTCCTGAATGGACTTTTGTTTCTTTTTTCTCCTTTAATAAACGTGGGCTACCAGGCCCTTAACATTATATGCCTGTTTGGTGTTGACTCACTGCACAAAAAACGCATCTGCCACAAGAGTTAATTACCCCCAACGTTTACAATATATTATTCATTCTTTACACCCTAGAGAATAAAATGGCGATCATTGCAATACTTTCTGTCACACCGTATTTGCGCAGCGGTCTTACAAGCACACTTTTTTAATTCAAAAATAAGACAACAGTAAAGTTATCCCAATTTTTTTTTATATTGTGAAAGATAATGTTACGCCGAGTAAATTGATACCCAACATGTCACGCTTCAAAATTGCGTCCGCTCGTGGAATGCCGACAAACTTTTACCGTTTAAAATCTCCATAGGCGACGTTTAAAAAATTCTACAGGTTGCATGTTTTGAGTTACAGAGGAGGTCTAGAGCTATAATTATTGCTCTCGCTCTAACAATCTCGCCAATACCTCACATGTGTGGTTTGAATCCCAACGGGTCAATGTCTGCGGATCGGCACACCACGTGATCCACGGATTGAGCCCATAGGAAAGGCGGCGGCTTCGGCCTAGCTACAGAGTGGCGGCCATCTTGGTTTACCCCCGGCAGCGGCCTAGGTGAGCTTACCGGAGCAGCGGTGACTGGGGAGATGTGAACATTACAGTGGGGGGAGATGACGTGGACATTACAGTAGGGGAGATGACGTGAACATTACAGTGGGGGGAGATGACGTGGACATTACAGTAGGGGAGATGACGTGGGCATTACAGTAGGGGAGATGACGTGGGCATTACAGTAGGGGAGATGACGTGGGCATTACAGTAGGGGAGATGACGTGGGCATTACAGTAGGGGAGATGACGTGGGCATTACAGTGGAGGAGATGACGTGGACATTACAGTGGGGGAGATGACGTGGACATTACAGTGGGGGAGATGACGTGGACATTACAGTGGGGGAGATCACGTGGACATTACAGTGGGGGGGGGATGACGTGGACATTACAGTGGGGGGGGGGGAGATGTGGACATTACAGTGGTGGGGAGATGATGTGGACATTACAGTGGGGGGGGGGGGAGATGTGGACATTACAGTGGTGAGGAGATGACGTGGACATTACAGTGGGGGGGGGGATGTGGACATTACAGTGGTGGGGAGGTGACGTGCACATTACAGTGGGGGGGGGGGGGGGAAGATGTGGACATTACAGTGGGGGGGATGTGGACATTACAGTGGGCGAGATGACATGGACATTACAGTGGGGGGGGGGGGGGCGGAAGATGTGGACATTACAGTGGTGGGGAGGTGGACACTACAGTGGTAGGGAGATGATGTGGACATTACAGTGAGGGGGGGGGGGGGGATGTGGACACTACAGGGGGTGGGGAGATGATGTGAACATTACAGTGGGGGGGGGGGGGAGATGTGGACATTACAGTGGGGGGGAGATGACGTGGACATTACAGTGGTGGGGAGGGAGATGTGGACATTACAGTGGGGGGGGGGGGGGGGTGAATATTACAGTGGGGAGACTATATATGGTGGTGATCAGAAAAATTATCCGATCCGTGGCTCTGATCCGAGGAACGAACCGAACCGTGAGTTTTTTTATCCTAACTGCAATACATTGCAAATCACATGCGTTGTCTAGCATCGCACAAGTGTAAACCCAGCCAGTCCTAATCACACAGGTGCATTACTCTGCTTGAGTACAACACAGCAATATGATCAAAAGGCCACTACAAACTGAACCAGCCATCTTTGCCAAAACTACATTATACGGCCCCCTCTACACAAACACAGCAACAGACTGCTCATTCATCCCCTTCAATAACCCCATTCCACAGCCACAAGTGAAAGCAACGCACAACCACCATGAGGCCTGTGCAAAGGCAGAACAGCTGGCGGCAGAAGCAGCTCTCAGTCTTCTAATCAAACCTGCAGATCGGGTGATATATCCAATGTTCAAAGGTTGCTTGAAAGATTGCAGATCAAAGCAGCTCCAAGCCCAATCACTAAACTCTCATATATGTTTTAACATGTTCACATGTTTGTTTGTTTTTTAAACCCGTATAAATACAGTATGCAGCCTTCATTCAAATTATTTCCAGTAATCATGTTAAAAGGCATCTTGTTTCAGGCACTTTTTAGTAAGGCCCCTTTTACACTTGTGCGACTTGTCCTGTGACTGCAAAGTCGCATGACAAGTCGTATCCCATGATTTCCAATGAGTACCATTCATATCTGTGCGACTTCAAGTCTCACCGTCTTCATAGACTAGTCCCTGTACTACTTTTATGGCTAGTTCTGGCCGGCTCAGAAAGGTCTTATTTCTGATATTTACAAAATTCCTAATGCCTATACTCTAGAAGCACAGGGTAAACATTCCTATGTGATCCGCTGGGAAAAAGCCCACCCCCTTCGGATCGGATCGCTATGCGATCCGCGGCTCGCCACCGCGGGCATAGAATTAGGAAAGGCCGCGGCTTCGGCCTAGCTCCAGAGCCGCGGCCATCTTGGTACACCCGGCGGCGTGTGTGCGCCTCAAGCGCGGGCTCCTCCTCTGTTGGTGTAAACAGAGGAGGAGCCCGCACTCGAGGCGCACACACATGCCGCTAACAGGGAACTGCAAGTACTATGGGGCTGACTGTGCTGTACTATGGGGGTCACTGCGCTGTACTATGGGGGTCACTGCGCTGTACTATGGGGCTGACTGTGCTGTACTATGGGGCTGACTGTGCTGTACTATGGGGGTCACTGCGCTTGTACTATGGGGGTCACTGCGCTGTACTATGGGGGGGTCACTGCGCTGTACTATGGGGGGTCACTGTGCTGTACTAGGAGGGGTCACTGTACTGTACTAGGGGGGGGTCACTGTGCTGTACTATGGGGGGTCACTGTGCTGTACTATGGGGGGTCACTGTGCTGTACTATGGGGGGTCACTGTGCTGTACTATGGGGGGTCACTGTGCTGTACTATGGGGGGTCACTGTGCTGTACTATGGGGGTCACTGAGCTGTACTATGGGGGTCACTGTGCTGTACTAGGGGGGGGTCACTGTGCTGTACTAGGGGGGGGTCACTGTGCTGTACTAGGGGGGGTCACCATGCCGCACTATGGGGGTCACTGTGCCGTACTAGGGGGGGTCACTGTGCCGTACTAGGGGGGGTCACTGTGCCGTCTTAGGGGGGGGTCACTGTGCCGTACTAGGGGGGGTCACTGTGCCGTCTTAGGGGGGGGTCACTGTGCCTGTACTAGGGGGGGGGGTCACTGTGCTGTACTACGGGGGGAGAGAGATGTGGATATTACAGTGGGGGAGATTTTTTTTATTTTTTTTGCTGAACCGAAAATGATCCGTGACTCCCGATCCAAGGATTGATCCGATGCACCCCTATACCCTATACAAGGAAAATGCATACAAGATCCTCCTGTTTTGGTACATGACCCCTGATGTGCTTCACTCCATATATCCTACTAGCTCGGACCGCTGCTGGCGCTGTCAGGGAGATAGGGGCTCTCTCTTTCACATTTATTGGAGTTGCCCACTGATCGTTCCCTACTGGGTCATGGTGCAGGGGTTGTTGGACCGCCTTTTAGATATGCAAGTCCCTCTGTTCCCCAAATTCTTCCTGCTGGGCCTATCCCCTCTGAAGACTGCAAAGCCTTACAAAAAGTTAGCACGCCATATCGTCACGGCTGCCCGCTGTTTTGTGGCCCTAAACTGGAAATGTAGTTCTCCCCCTACCCCTGAGGCCCTGCATGCTAAGATTAAGGATGTGGAGCTGATGGAGAGAATGACTGCCCAAATACAGGACAGATTGGAGGCCCACGACGCTGTTTGGGAGCCATGACGGCTTCGGGAGGACCCGCAGTGACCAGG
This sequence comes from Rana kukunoris, assembly GCA_029574335.1. Lineage (NCBI taxonomy): Eukaryota > Metazoa > Chordata > Amphibia > Anura > Ranidae > Rana > Rana kukunoris. The sequence goes on along the minus strand of CM056055.1, from coordinate 185,237,057 downwards.
TATACAAGCTCACTCGATTACCTTTTCCTCTTTTTCTCTCTCTACCCCTTATTTTCTTACTTCTTTTCTCTCTCTCATCTTTTTTTCCTTTCTATCTCCCTCCTACTGGGAGGACCCTTGTAGCTTCACTCATGCTTAAATTTTTGCAGTGTACTGCTGTATATTACTATGATATGGCTTCTTCAACCCTAGTTCTGCGTTTACTAATATACTGGAGTGCGAAGCTGGTCCACATTGATCATTACCTAGGTGTCTGTACCATAGATGGACATGTGCCATACCTCCTTATGTCGTATCTTATGTTCATATATGTTGTAAGCAATCTTTGGTTTTCAATAAAAAAAAGTTTTTTGAGAAAAAAAAAAAAAAGAAAGGGAAAGGGAGACATAAAAGAAGCATTGCAAATGTTGACTATATATATATATATATATATATATATATTATTTCTGTAGCACTGATGAAGGGTGGGTTTGGGCCCCTGAAATACTTTAGGACTTATTTGGCTTGGCGCTCCTGGTATATTCCATATCCTTCAAGTCACTCACTTGGTATCCCTTGGAGGGTATCCTTTTTTTATGTTAGCAGCCTTGCTGGAACCTCGCAGCCTTTTCCCAGGATCGCGGCGAGCTGCGGGCAGGATTTTTTAGGTGAGGCTGCGGCTTCGGCCTAGTCCGCGGAGCGCCGGTCCTATAAAAAAAAAAAAGAATAAAAAAAATCTATTTGGTCAAAATCTGAATCGATTTGCCCTCACAACTCGATTCAAATCGATTTTTTTCCCCAGCCCTAATACAAGTAGCCTAATGTCACAACTGAGTACAGTAATACCTCAGATTGCGAGTAATGCGGTTTACAAGCGCTTCATAATAAGAGTTTTTTTTTTTTTTTTTCGCAAAACAAGCAGGATTCAAAGCTCTGGGGTGTGTATTACCACATTTGGCCAGAGGTTCAGGGGGCGCCGGTGACACTCAGAGCCATTCGGAGTTGCTCGTAAATAATATTCGCAAACACACCATTCCCGAGTGTCTCCGGACCTCGCCGAGTGTTTTCAAATGTCTCCAGCGCCCCCCTCACCTCTGGTTACATGTGGTACTGCATTCAGTAGCAGTGCCACTGGAACAGATTATCTGAGTTTCCATTATTTCCTAGGTGAAAACTCGCTTTGCTATACAAGTGCTTTGGATTACAAGCATTCTTCTGGAACCAATTATGCTTGTAATCCAAGGAACCACTATATATACTGTATTGTCCTCCTTTTTCATCCATGGAAGCCTTTTGAGTGTCTGTTATAGCTATTGCTACTTTACTTTTTTTTTTTTGCGCAGCGCCAATTTATCTTTTATTATTATTATTTTTTATTATCTGTGTGTGTGTAATAAAATAAAATAATAATAAAAGATAAATTGGCACTGCGCAAATATATTTTATTTTATTTTTATTACACACACACACACAGATAAAATAAAATAATAATAAAAGATAAATTGGTGCTGCGCCAATATATTTTATTTTATTTTTATTATCTGTGTGTGTAATAAAAATAAAATATATTAGTGTGTGTGCGTGTAATAAAAATAAAATATATTTTGCGCAGTACCAATTTATCTTTTATTATCGGTGTGTGTGTAATACATTTTTTATATATATTATATATATATATATATATATATATATATATATATTTATATATATATTATATATATATATCTATAAAAAATTAATTGGCAAAGCGTAAATATATTTTATTTTTATTACACGCACACACACACAGATAATAAAATAATAAAAGATAAATTGGCGCTGCACCAATATATTATATTTTATTTTTATTACACACACACACACAGATAATAAAAATGAAATGAAATATGGCACAGCACCAATTTATCTTTTATTATTATTTTATGTTATTATCTGTGTGTGTGTGTTATAAAATTAAATAATAAAAGATAAATTGGTGCTGCGCCAATATATTTTATTTTTATTATCTGTGTGTGTTTGAAATAAAAATAAAATATATTGGCGCAGCGCCAATTTATCTTTTAGTATTATTTTATTATCTGTGTGTGTGTGCGTGTAATAAAAATAGAATAATATATATTTGCGCAGCGCCAATTTATCTTTTATTTTATTATTGTGTGTGTGTGTAATAAAAAATTAAATTTTATATATATATATATATATATATATATTATATATATATATATACATACACACATACACATACACACACACACATATACAGACAATATTTTTCTTATTACACACACACGGATAATAAACTAAAATTGGCGCTACTCGGATATAAAAAAAAGGAAAAAAAATACCAAAAGTAGCAATAGGTATAGTAGCCACTCAAAAGGCTTCCACGGATAAGAAGGACAATACAGTAACTTCTTTGCACCAATAAAAGTTACTATATCATCATCCTTGTTCCTTTGAGCGCCTACTACTGTTGATATATATTTATTACACACATACACAAACAATATATATGCAACATGTATATTGTATTCTCTCACTACCCAATAATACAAAAAACATTGTTGATATTATATATATAAAAAAGGGGGGATGCAAAGATAAAATACATTATTAATGCAACAGATACCAGCACCATTGAAGCTATTCTTATAAAAATCAATTAAAAACTCACAGCAATAACATAGCAGCTCTGGCCTCTCGGCCTACATGTACAGACTTCTATTTTTCCAGCAGCTGCAGCACAAACAGTCTTGTTCTGCACCGCTGACGCCATGGTGTCACACATACAACTGCTATCAGCTGGTGACACCTCATGTGACAGAAATGAAACTCAGCTCTGATCTGCAGACGAAATGAAACCCAGGCTGCTTCCTGAAACTTTATTTTTACACTCTTATCTTGTCAGTCTGTACTGTGAATGCTGCATAACATGTAACACACAATCCCGCCCACAGCCAGGCGACCAGAGCGCTAAACAAAGTCAGATCTGTCTGCCCAAAGAATTGATATGGTTTTATCAGACAGAAAATGAGGGATCATCTGCAAAAGAAAAGCCTTTATTTCAGTTTTGTTGCCATTGAAGATTTTTCCTCACTTTCCTAATTGGGGTACGGGTAGTTGGGTCCCCATTATTAATACGGGAGTAAAGAAGGGTAACCTCTCTAGTGAAGCCCGGGATAGCAGTACACGCCTGACAAGGGTTCTAAGCAGGAACGTGGGTGAACGCAGTTCCGGCACCTCTGGCACTGAATGTATGTAATGGCTGGGAGGTGCTGGAGGGTCTATTGCTGGCTGCTGGGGGATCTGTGGGAGATTAAGGCTGCATTCACACTATAGCGCGGCGTATTGTACCGCGATTTGCCGCGACAAAACGCGTCGTTTTTTTAGCCTTGTTTTCGCTGGAGGGGTGATTTTAACAATGTCGGCTATGCCGAACGCCGAAGACGCCTGAAAAAAAGGGTCTGGGACTTGTTTTGAGCTTCAGGCGTACGGCGTTTCGGTGTTCGGCCTGGAGATGTGAACCATCTCCATAGTCGACAATGTTAAATCACCCCTCCAGCGTATTTCAGGCTGCAATAGCGTCGGGCGTAAAAATGCCTAGGTGTGAATGGAGCCTTATTGTTGCTGGGGTGAATCTATTTTGCTGGGGGGGAGGTATTGATTTTGACAGGAGATCTATTGTTGCTGGAGGGGGTCTATAGTTGCTGGATGATCTATTGTTGGGGGGGGTCTATTGCTGCTGGCTGCAGGGAATTATTATTTTTTTACTAGATTCCTAGTTATCATTAACATATTCCATACAAATTACTCAACACCACAAAATGATACTTTGTTCTGTACTTTCCGAAAGGGGTGATACTAGGAGGCGGGTAGGGGGTGGAACCAAGGAATGGTCCTCGGAGGTGGTTAGGGGGTGGAACCAAGAAATGGTCCTCGGAGGTGGGTAGGGGGTGGAACCCAGGAATAGTCCTCGGAGGTGGGTAGGGGGTGGAACCCAGGAATGGTCCTCGGAGGTGGGTAGGGGTTGGAACCAAGGAATGGTCCTCAAGGGACAGTGCTCAAAAGGTGGGTAGAGGGCGGAGAAAAGCGGTGACTCAGAAGCAGGGAGTACCTGCACCTATTCTCCGAGAAAAAAAAGCCCTGGTTCTAAGGCTACCTTGGCACAAGCTTCTGGCATTGGTGTGAATGACAGTGGCAGGAAATCTGCTGATTCCTGTAGCCGTTTCAGCCACCTGTGAGGACATAAATTCACCCACATGTAATAGCTGGCTGGGCGAACAGCCACGGATAGCTGCGGCCACAGTTGATACATCATTGAAGATTACGGCAGCACTCAATATTCACAACTAGCTGCTCACAAGTGGCTGAAAGAGCAGCAAGAATTAGCAGATTCCTGCAGCTGTCATTGGCACCGGCGCTAGCCACCCTTGCCAATGTAGCCTAATCTTTTACAGCTCTTCGTAAAACTAAAAAAAAAATTTGGGGCTGGAAATACACTTTAACCACTTCAGCCCTGGAAGGATTTACCCACTTCCTGACCAGGCCATTTTTTGTGATACTGCACTGCGTCAATTTAACTGACAATTGCGCGGATGTGCAACGTTGTACCCAAACAAAACTCATGTCCTTTTTTTCACCCACAAATAGAGCTTTCTTTTCGTGGCATTTGATCACCTCTTTTTTCCGCTATAAACCACAAAAGAGCGTCAATTAAATTATATATATATATATATATATATATATTATATATATATATATATTATTATATATATTATATATCTATATATATTTTTTTTTTTTTTTTTTGCTATAATAAACATTCTAAAAAAAGAAAAAAATATTATTATTTTTTTTAAATGTCTTCCTCAGTTTAGGCCAACATGTATTCTTCTACATATTTTTATTTAAAAAAATAAAATAAAAAAAAAATCACAATTAGGGTATATTGATTGGTTTGTGCAAAAGTTATCGCGTCTACAAAACAGGAGATAGATTTATGGCATTTTTATTATTATTATTTTTCTAGTAATGGAGGTGATCTGCGATTTTTTGCGGAACTGCAACATTGCGGAGGACAGATCAGGCACTTTTTTTGGGACCAGTGACATTTATACAGCGATCAGTGCTATAAAAAATGCACTGTTACTGTATAAATGACACTGGCAGGGAAGGGGTTAACACTAGTGAGATCGAGCGATTAAATGTTTCCTAGGGAGGTGCTTACTAACTGTGGGGGGGAGTGGACTTACTGGGAGTAGAGAGAGATCACTGTTCCTAATCATTAGGAACAGACAATTTCACTATACTCCCCTGCCAGAACTGGGATCTGCTTTGTTTACACTGGGGACTAAGGTTCCTACAGAAATTGGAAGGGGTTCCTTGAGCAAAGAATCATTTCTGACTCTCAGATAAGTTCCCACTGACACCACACTGATCTTTTTAGCTATCTGTAAGGAGGTACAGCAATTCTTTCCAATGTCCACAAGTGTAAGAAGCGTTCTTCAATTACTAGAATCGCAGAAATCCAACAAATGGAGAATCTTACTCTGGCGATGAAAGATCAAGATGGGAGGTACCGCCCCTTATCTGGTATATAGGGAGGGGCTGAGAGCGGATAGGTTAGAGGGTGGTGTGCTCAGCCGTAAGGGAAAGAGGAGGGAAGAGGGGTCTCCATTTTATTTATTTTTTGATGTGGGGTTGTGGGTGGGTATTTTTAGAAATGGCGTTGGGGTAAAGAAGAAAAAGAGAACTCACACTGAATCAATGATCTGTTAAAGAGGTAATATCATGTATACAGTCAGATTGAAGAATTCTATGAAAAATAAAGAATTTATAAAAAAATAAGCATTCTTCCCACTGACCATCACACTAATGTATCAGGAGTTGTATAGGTAAAGTCATTTATAGAGGAGGTTCCCGGAGACCTGGTAAGTTATTTCAAGGGTTC